>VRYO01002781.1:3123412-3165402 GCA_009812075.1 Sialia sialis | reverse complement strand
TGGCGTGGAGCTGCAGGTCTGTCCCAGTGACATTACATAATGGGAGATATTCTGAGGCTCTGCAATGAGGTGCCAGCTCATTTTTAGACGTTGCCAGTTTATTCAGATTTCACTTGGAGTGACAGCCATCCAACTCAGATTGCCTTCGTTTGATCTGCATTACTCAGAAAGGAGACAAGGAACAATTGGGTTCTGCACTTGGGGAGCCAAGCTAAATTCTGATGGATTGAGGTGGAGGAACAGTGCCTGGAGACTCAATCTGGAATAAAGAGGGGGAAGCAGATTTGCAGGGGCTGGAAGATTATAGATTGAAGTAGTTAGTAATGTACATTCTGTGTCACATTAAAAAAAAATAAGATTATATGAATATATGTAATGTAGGTATCTGGGCCTCACTTGAGTGAAAAGGCAAAGAGAAAAAAAAGTAACTGAAGAATTTTCTAGTTGATAAACAGGAAATATTTATGTCTATGGATGTATGGTATCATTAAATCTAAGTTTGAAAGTGTTGCCCTGAATTGTTTGTTTCTGGTGTTTCCTTTTTTAATAATTTGATCATAAAGGAGTGAGCTCCAGGATAAAATCTGGGGGAATATAAACAGGAGCTGTTTGTGTGGTTTTCAGGATGGGATTAAGAACAGAATTAATCATTATGGTCACAGTAAAACAAATTTAGTAAAGATAAACCTCCTTTTTTGGGCAGTTTTCTCAAAATTTTGCAAGGGAGATGGGAGCAGATGAAGGCATGAGATGGGAATTGGAGCTGGGGGTGAGGGACAGAGCTGAACCAGGAGATCTGAACCAGACACTGGCTGGAATACAGAGATGAGATGGAAATTGGGAAGAGGAGGGAGGAAAGGACTGGCTTAGCCACATCCAGACCCAGATTAATGGGATGGGACAGGGACTCAGGACAGGGACATTCCCATTTTGAGAGAATTCGCTGCAGTGCCCAGGTACTGTGGGATTCTGGAGGAGGGGATATTTTGGGCAAGCTGCACTGGTTGGGTATTTAAGTTCCTGCTTCTCAGGCATGGCAGGATTTTTTCTCTCCAGGAAATAATGCAGATCCCTTTTTGGCATTTGGCTTTCTCCAATGCCTCAGTGTTGAGAATATTTCAGTGGAGCCTGAAATACCAAGAGGATCACACATGGTGCAGGGAAACGGGCTGGCAGACTCTTGAGGTATTTAGGCACCAGTGCAGGGACCAAATTTTTCCTTCTAAACTGCTGACTGGTGTGGATCTGAGGGAGGGGATTGTTATCTTTGGGATTTATCAAAGAAACTTTGGCACACTGATCCTCAGGCAGGGTCTGGCTGCTGCTCTCTCCCAGCAGGTGCAGGGATTAAATAAAGGAGTTTGGGATTCTTTCTAGGGTTGGTTTTGCACCCACAAAACTCAGCCATTGATGTGGAAGAAGGTGACAGAATTTTAATTCAGAGCAGCCCTCACCAGAGGCCTCAGCACAGGACATGGAGGGAAATTCTGTTGTTGATCCTGGTGTCTCTCAGAGACCTTCAGGAGGATCAGGAATTATTTGTGGGAGATGAGGCGCGGCAATGCTCTTGTTCAGCCCAAATTTTAGAAGGCTGCCTTCTCCTTTTCACCTACCTCCCAGCACTCAGTTACTGCTCTCCCTGGTTTATTCTGTGACCCATTTTGCTTCCAATTACAGCGACAGGAACTTTTCTCAGCTCGGGAATTCCTGGCACTTGACTTCAGCTCCAGCCCAGTTCCCATCTTGTACTGTGCTGACTGCTACACTTTCAGACATTTGATTGCCAAGGGCTTGCAGGATCTCACATCCTGTCGCCTTTTTAAGCAGAGCTCTGACTTTCAAAGTGCACAGATGAAACAGCAAGAGCCTGAGTCTGACAGTGAGGAGCTGGAGTGTCTGAGGATGCTTGCAGTGAGTCTGAGCACTCTTCCATCAGCAATGCCACCTGCACTGCCTCCCTGCAAACCCTGACACTGCCTTTGATCTGTGCCCCTGTGATGAACTTCCAGTGCATTGCAAGGCTCTTATCTGCCAGGTTTGGTGGCAGCTAAAATAAAATCTTGCTGCCTTTTCTTGTACAGTAATTATAAGCCGCACCTGATTATAAGCCGCACATCCGGGTAGCTGGGTAGACCACAGGATTTGTCCATATATAAGCCGCACCCGAATATAAGCTGCATTTTTTATTTTTTTTTTTAAAGCGAGGATCCATGTGCGACAAAGTAACAAATTAGTAACAGAATGGCGCCAGTGTGGGGTTTGGTGTCAGGTGCTCAAGTTGCAAGCAGTTTTCATAGACCAGCCAAGCCTTTAAAGGCAGCCCCAGGCGCCCTCCCCAGCCAGCTCTCACTTCCGGGTTGGCATTTCACTGGAATTTGTCCATAGATAAGCTGCACCTGATGATTGGCCGCACTACTGGGGTAGGCTGGATTCTTCAGTGAAAAAGGTGCGGCTTATAATTGTGAAATTACTGCAGTTTGAAATCTTCACAGTCAGGCTGTGTTTGCAGAACTTTCCTGCTCTACCACACCTCTGACAGTGACAGAAATGTGGTGTGTGCTGTGCCATTCTATGGAAATTTATACCCAAACCCCTCTAGAGTTTTGATTGGAATCTTTATACACCAACAAAGCACCTTGCAGCAGTTTCTCCCTTTGTTATTTACAATAATTAGTGTTTCTCATTCAATAAATGGCTGTTTGCGTTCACGTCAAAATCCATGAAAATAAATTCAGGCAAATTGAATTTCTGAGGATTTTAAAATCAGTCCAGGGAAATCCCATGGCCTGTGCTCCAATGATCCCAGCTGGTGTTTTTATCCTGCACCCTGTGCGTGGCTGATGCCTCTGAGAGTAAATGCCATTTATTGACAAAAATCATAAAAATGAGGATGAACAACTCCAAAAAAATAATTCAACTCATTCCATTTGGTGAATTTCTGAATGATGTCACAGAGAACACAAAGTCCCTTACATGTGATCCAGCTGCTGCTCTTTATTCTAAATTTTCCATAAAGTGAATAAACTATACCCAGGAGTTTCATTTAACATTCTCATTTTCCCCTCTGAAAAGCTTTTGATAAGTAGCTTAATACAAAAGCTGTGTAGTTATAGAGTTTTTGTCTTTAAATTTTTTTGAACAGAAGCCTCTCTCCCAAAGGAAGGAATTTATAAACTTTGATAATCTCACTTTAGTCCAACATTTAATTAATTTTTATTTCAGTTGCTCAGTTTCAGGGAATCTGTTTTGCAGGAAGAAACAGAAAATGAGAGCATTGTGAATTCTCTTTAAATAGGGAAAAAAGGCACGAAAACAAGTCCATAGGAGAGCAGTGCCTCCATTCAGAACAAAACCTTTTTATTCAAGTTTCTTTTAATGAAAACCATTCAGCTTGCTGGTGGCTTTGTTATTCTGCGAGATGGAGACTTTGAATGTTTTGCAGGACTGCTGGCCCTCAAAGCACAGTTCCACTGAGCTGGAACCTGAATTTTGTCATTAATGAATGGATTATTCACTGCATTGGCCTGAGCCTGGGGAGCAGAGGGCAAAATCAGAGCAGCAAAAATCCCCATTTTACACCTGAATGCTGAAGCTGGCCCCAGACAGTTCTCCTGTAGATCAGAATTCCAAAAGAGTAAGAAATGTCTGCAGAAAATATTTCTGTATGGCACAAATCATGGGGTTGGTGTTGGAGGTAACGTAAGGTGAATTTTAGGGATTTGTCCCTGTTCCTAAAGATTTATTTGGGACTGAGTGCCTGGGATCAGGGACTTCAGTGATGGGGTAAAAAGCAAATGCTCCTTTGCTGATCCCTGACTTTAATCTTTGGGGAAAGAAGTAAAGTTTGGCAGATTTAGTGAAGAGAATGAATTTCTCTATGTTGAAGACATCAGAATAGAAATTCCTTGGTTATAATTTGGTTTTAAACAACAGCAATGAGAGAGCCATTCCTTTATCCTTTTATCCTTTAAAAGTTCAGTTTCTGGTGGCTGGACCAATATTTCAGTGAGGAACAGGTTTTATTCCTTGATTGATTTATTTTTTAATTATGATTCCTTTGTGCCAGGTGAGTACATGATGCTGGCATCTGGTGGAACCACGGTGCTGTAGAGGATGAAATCCTTTCCCAATTTTTTCCCAAGGGAGCATCCAGGGCCATCAGTGTGGGTGTGGTGTTGTCTGGGAGCTATTGAGCTGTTTTTATTTTCCTTCACTTCAAATAAGACAGCTCTAAACAGAAAGTTCATATTTGCTTTTAATAGTTAGAGGAAATATTAAAAATGTTTTTTCCTATTAATTGAAGTTTTCTGGACTGGCACAGTGATATTTACAGATGCTAAAAACAGAACAGCTTGTAGATGTTTTTCAGAAAAAATTTGAATTCTGCTTTATAAGCTGCTAGACTCTGAACTGATGAAATGGCAGGTTCTTTTTGGGGTTTAGACTTGTGTTTTCAGCTGGGCTGGAGCCTTTCTTTCTCTGTAGAACCGTTGCCTTGTGCAGTGTCACCAGCCCAGGGCAGAGCTGTGCTGCTGTGTGTTAAATAATTTCATTCTCAGGTATTTATGTCAGGGGTAACATTTTCACTAAGGTGCAATTAAAAGCCAACCAGCAACATCCCATCTCTGTAATGCTGACTTTCAGAAATGTAAGTAAATTTAAATATCTGCTGTATTTTCCTTTGTTAATCCATTTTTCTTTGAGCATCCTCTGTCGGAACAGCGACTTTGACTCGTCGACTGCAGAATCAATAAATATATTTTACATTTATTTCAGGATTGTGCAAACCAGCAGAAACCTTGCTGTTAAACATCTTATTTGCAGGGCTACCATGCTTCAAGTGGTTGATGGTTATTGAGATTTTTCCCCCTGATATTCCGTTGCTGGAAAATCCTGTTTTGATCAGGATGGGTGTCTGGGGGAAGGCAGAGATGATTTGTGTGTGGTTTGAATCACTCTGAGCAGCAGTAAGGAGAGGCATGTTAAGCAAGGATGAAAATAATGAAAGATAATCATGGGTAATACATCAATTACTTCTCTTACCTTGGCCACTTTTCTTCTGTGAGAAAAGCAGTTCCTGAGGGAAGGGAATTTAACAGGTATTTCCCATGAAAATTGGTGATATGTACTGCTCTGTCAAAGCTGATTTACTGATGACAGCTACTTTATTCTGATTTGTTTCTCCAGTCAACCATCTTGAAAAAATATTTTGTGCAGCTGACAGATGAGATTGTTTTTAGTTAAAAAAATTGAAGTTCTTGTCTTGAAAACTTCAGAAGAAATTGCAACCTATCCAGCCTGTAAAACTGAAGTTTGACTTCCATCATTTTTCGGCCTCAATTCCATCAATTCAAATTCTTGAAAGGGAATATCAAAATTGTTTCAAACTCTGTGGGTTTTTCCCCCTCAGATTAACAGCAGATTGTTGTATTAAATTTTTATTTTAACATTTGTGACATTTCAGTGTTTGTGGGTTGGTGGTTCCACATCCCTTTCCAAGGTGCTGTTGTGCTGCTCAACGTTCTAAGGTGTTTAGAATTTTGGAGTTAATGCAAAATGTATGTCTAGGAATGGGTCTGGATTTTTCCTTTGGATGAAGCTGTAGGTGTGTGAAAATTCTCCAGAAATTCAGAAGTTCCAGGATCCAGATTGAGTGATTGATGTCATAAACTGTGAGAGTTTAAATTAATTTCGCATGAATTTTGGGGCACGGGAGGATCATTGCTAAATTATTGTATAATTGGAACTTAGTCTGAGAAAAGGAGGTGGAATTAGATGAAGGTCATTAAAATGAGAAGGAATTTCTAACCTGAGAGGACACACTGAGATTGAGGAAAGTTTTTTCCTATATTTTGACCTTGGAGTGATTCCTTGTGTGCATGGCAGTGATTGTGCTGGAAAACAACTCATTTACAACTTGCGTTTACTTTCTGAAGTTAATTTAAATAAAACTGCAGCTGAGTTTAAAAATCCCCAGCTGGACCTGGGTTCTGGTGGTCCCCTCTCCACCCTGCCACAAGGAAAAATGAAATTTCACCTCCAGTGACCACAGCCCTCCCAAAACCAGCACACTTGTGATGACATAGAGAAATCTCCCACCTGTTATCCCTTTTATTTTCCTGACACAAAAATTGAAACCAACCCTTAAATCCACCTGAGCTGTGTAAAAAGCCGAGCAACCCCCAGTTTTTAATTTGGTTTCCATGCAGGGCTTCCAAGATGGGAAGCAAAGCAAATGGACGCCTTGTGGGGAGGGAGCCTCGCTCTCTGAGCTCTTTCTTTTAACACTCTCTTACCTCTTACAACTCTGGGCCCTCTAAACTCTCTCTCATAGCTCTCATAGCTCTCCTCACTCTCACTGCCCTGCTCTGAGCTGTGCTGGCAGCTCCAGGCAGTGTAAGCTTTCTTTTTTGTCTCTAGTAGTTGTTTTACCAGGACCTGAGAGTGCTGATATCAATCAGCAATCTCTCAGCAGCTCACATTTAGCCAGCAGAGAAAGACTGGAGGCCTTACTGGACACCTTCCACAGGAATCTTTATTTCATGCCAAGGGTGTCAAGCAGGGATTTCCAGAGACAAAGGGGAGACAGTCATATTTGTAGGTTCGAGGGGGGTTTAAAATACAGCCAACAGAAAGTTTATACAAAGAACAGCATCCAATCTAAGTCAAAAGTTCTAAAGGTGAACTGACCAATTACACAAACTAATTTCTGACCAATTATCTTCCAAGGTATTAGGAGAGTGACCAAATTCTTAAGGAATTTGGCTCAGGCTTAGTATCTAGGAGATCTTATCTATTAAAGTAAGTTCCAGGGGCCAGGGGAAGATGGCTTTGGAGGAATTGTGTCATGCACAAGGCAGGACCCTTTCACCTGTGCCCTTTGCAATAAACCACGAGTTCCAGACCTGGCTTTAGAGATCCATTTGTCTGTCCCCACCTTCACCTCCTACGTGGTTCCTCTCTGCCAGTGAGGATTCATCCAGCACAGGATGCTCAGGTCTCTTCCCAATCAACAAAGAGATTTCACCCAGATTTTCATAACCCAGGCAGAGTGCAGCTCATTCTTATCTCAATAAGAAATAATTACAGTAATTTCATGACCATAAGGCACACTGGACTATAAGGTGTGCTTTTTTTTTTGCAGCGAGGATCCGCACACAACAAAGTAACGAATTAGTAACGGAATGGCACGATCGCGGGGTTTACTGGCAGGTGCTCAATTTGCAAACATTTTTTTCACGGATCAACACAGCCTTTAAATGCAGCCCCAGGTGCCCTCCCCATGCTGTGGGCCCCGGCACTCCTGCCCACCTCCGGTGCCGGCTGCCCCGGCTCTTGCGGCACCCGGCTCTCCCTGCGGCTGCCACGGCTGCTGGCTCTCACCACGGTTCTCACATCTCGCACTTCCGTGTTGGCAAATTTCTGAACTGTGTCCATATATAAGGTGCACTGGATTATAAAGCGAACTTCCGGGTTTCAATCAAAATTTTAGCCAAAAGGGTGTGCCTTATAGGCGTGAAATTACTGTAATTGAAACTTTGAGTGTTTTCTAGCAACTGCTGAGCTGCAGGATAATTCAGACTCACAGCAAAAGCCATTTACCTCCATCTTACCAAAAGTTTATTTTTCACCACCTTATCATTGAAAGTCCTGAGAAATCAGGACTTAGAATATTTCCTTTTTGTTGTTGTAATCTTTCTAGGTAGATAAAAGTATTTCTTTTTGACGTGGAGGACAACATTAGGGATTTCAGATTTCCCTTTTAACTGTCTTTTATCAAAAATATTGACTGTCTTGCTCTATTTTTTCCCCCCCTCATGTGCAGCAGAGCTTGCAGAGGCCTTAATCTCTGGGGGGAACAGCAGTATTTGTATGTGAAGAGTAGAAATGTGGATGAAAATTTGTCAAACATTTACTGATTTATTTTTTGTTTTTTATTTTTTTGCTGCAAACACAGTCTGTTATGTGGGTTGCTTTCACAAAAATCCCTTCTCCAGTGTTCCTAATGCCTAATTAGTGTCCACATCACGTTCTCAAACTGTTAGGTTGTTGAAAACTAAGAAAGAGTTTTTCCCAATGATTTTCCCTTTTCCTGCTTCTGTCCAGCCTGAGACAATTCCTCCTCCATCCCCAGCAGTTACAGACACTGGACACGAAAACACCTGAGTTTGGTTGTGCTGAGCTTCTATTTTAAGTGAGATTAAAAGTAGAGAATTACCGTATATATATAAATATCTGGATAACATTAATAGTCTTGATTCCAAGCTTTTTTTTTGATTCCTCCCTGGTTTGGATCCAGCTTTCTTGGAGTGCCTGAGGTCTGGAATTGTGTCTGTGGAGAAGGGATGTTCAGGCTTCTTCAGCTGACACTCAGCTCTCACCAGGGTTGGTTTAACTCTTGCCATCCAGTGGCCTCTGTTGTTATTTTTCTGCTCCACCACAGGGATGTGGAAGGATTTGAGGGTTTTATAAAACAGCTCAAACTCTCGGCACTGAAGTATTGGAATAAAACCTCCTGTTCAGCAGGATGAAGGTGCACACAACTGGATGGTGGGATATTTGTGAGGAAAGAAATGCTGGAATTGTTCTTTAATAACTTTGAATTATTTTATTATGAAATATGAAGGAGAAGAAAAAAACCTCTCGACCCGTATTTGCCTTTGTGTGCCCTCCATCTCTCAGAGAGCTAAGTGTATAAAAATTTACCTAATAGGAAAAAAATAGGCATTTGGATTAAGAGTCATGTTTTTCACCTGGTCTCATGTTACAATAAAATGCCATGCTTGTCACTGAGGTGCTCTGGGTCACTTGCTTGGCTCAGAAAAGTGTGGTATCTAATTAAAAATGTCACTTTGTGCACTATAATTGTCACTTCTTGCCATGGAGGGGCTGAGGGATGGGACAGAACGCAGCAGAGTTGTCACAGGATCACAGGAGGGGTCAGCCTGGAAGGGACCAAGGCTTCCTCCGGTCCCTCCCTCCCTGCTCAGGCACAGCATTGCATCCAGACACTTCTAGAATATCTTGTCACCCCCTGGGCTTATCTGAACAGCTCAAACTTGAGAGATAAGGGATGTCTGTGGGTGGCCCATGCTGTTTCTGCTGTTATCTCCAGGTAAGTTACATGGCAGTCAAATTGATAAGAAAAAAAGGAAATTTTTAGATAGGGCCTTTTAGTAAATCATGAAGAAATAGCACAGCACTGTTAGTGATTGTGCTGCTTTTAAAATGCAAATTGAAATTCAGATGTATTCTGGTTTCTGTTAGAGCTATGAAATGCACTGTTTAAGTGTTACTGAAAGTGTTCTGGAGCAAAATTAATCCTTCTTCCATATCAGTTTGCAGAGTTTTTTCAGACTGACAGGTAGCACTTAAAAATGTTTGTTGTGTTTTTTCTCCCTCATCTCCTGACAACGGTGCAATGAAAAATCAGAATCACCCTCAGACTCCAAAGCAGCTGAACCCAAATATTGTGAAACGAGAAAATGTGATCAACAAGCAAAACAAAACCTATTTGGTAAAATGTTTTTTTGTGGTTTTTTTTTTTCATCTGCCATCAGCAGAAGGAGCCCTGCTCTTGCTGCTGAGCACAGGTAGGTCGTGGTTTCAGCTGGGTTGTTTTCTGAGAAGAGATGAAGTGACAATTCCACTGGAGTGGTGAGAACAACAGAAATGTGTGAGATCTCTCTTTTCATGCAGAATAACGTGGTTTTGGGCAATGCAGCACCGTGTGGATGGGAGGAGAGGAGGGGCAGCTCCTAAGCATGGCATGAACTCAGCAATGCTGGCAGCCCCACGAGCTGCAGAGATTTTATGGTTCATTTCTATTAAATGCACTTTATTGGCTCCTCCATGCTTCGGAGATATGTAAAGCACAACATATTTGTAGTTTCAGTCTCCTAATTGACTCTGATATTTTTTCCCTCCGAGTCTTCATTAAAGGGAAATGATTTTGCAGTCGATACCTTATGATTTGTTCTAATGCAAATAACATTTAGCACATCTTGTAGACTGTCTGGAGAATTCCCACCAGCTTCCCTGCAAATGTCATCTGACTCCTCAATCGAGTGCAGCATTGCCTTCCCTTGGCTTCCCCGCAATTTGTCATGCTTCATACTCGGCTAAACCTGCCAATTTTCATTGTCCTCACTGACAACAGCTGTCACCGTGCCACTTATGGCTTCCCAACTCTTGGTGGCAGCATCCTCCAAGCTACAGGGCTGAGGTGGAACCCCAGGGGCTCAGAGATGAGGAGCTGGAGCTTTGCTGCTGCCTCTGCTCAGGAGTGGCACCACAGCATCCCTGGACTTCCCTGGGAAGGGAACAATCCAGTGGGATAGCCCAAAGTGGCCAAAGGGTCAATAAAGCCATCATTTTCTCACTGCTTTGAGGAGCAGATGCTGACTGTGATGGGTTAAAGTCCATGGAGAAGCCTCCATGGGTGAATCTGATCATGGGAAAGGCTGCAGGGCAGGTAATGAAATTCCTTCTCTTGTCCTGCACCATTCCCACTTGTGAGAGCAGAGCTGGGGTGAATTTTTAATCCACACAATATGGACCCAAGTCATGATTTTCACACTTTTATCAGTTTGGGTCCATTCCCACCTTGGGGTTCATTGTCCAATCCCAGCCCCAGGTTCTGCAGTCCCACCCTCCCAGATTCTCTCCTCAATTCCCTGTTTGCAATTTTTGGGACTGGAGCTTCAGCGTGTCCTTGGTTCTGGGGCTGGACAAGGATTGTTGTGTGTGCCTGAGCTGGGAGGAGAACCTGGAACACTTTGTGTGGAGTTCAGTCACACACCAGTGCAGGACAGAGTCTGGAAAATATAAAAGCTAAAACTCAAGGCATCTTGTGGAGCACTGTCTGTGCTGGTGTGGCTGTGCAGGGGGCAGAGGTGGTGTGAAGCTCTGTGGTCTGGGAAGGGCTGCAATATCCACTGGAGTTGGGCTGTGCTGCTGCATTCTGGTTGTCACTGATTTTGCTCAGATGGGTCAGTGCAGGAGTTTCCACAGCAGACTGCCTGTAGCTTTGTGGAGTTGGCAATGTGGAATTTTTCTGACTTTTGGGTGCATTTTCTAATTTGGCAGTGCTGTTACAGAGCAGTTTAACACCAGGTCTTGGCTTAGGTGGCAGCAATAGAACAGATCTGCAGCCTGGCCCAGTGGGAGGTGGTATCCCCATGGCAGGGGTTTGAAAAAAGTGCATTTTTATATCCCTTCCAACCCAAACCACTCTCTGATTCTGCAGTTCAACAATCACAATCTCCCTACTCACATTTTTGCAGTGATGTCTGCATGGCACTCCTTGCCCACAGAGACTCAGCCATGCTTTCTGAGCTAACTTTTACTCATTTCCCATTTAGCTTTGCTCAGGAATTCTGTAGGAGCTGCTGCCTCATTGCTTATTTGCTTTGCTTTCAGGCAAAGGTTTGCTGCTGAAACCTTTACAAGTGCCTGAGACAGCAAATCCAGCAGTGCCTGGGTGCTTCCAGCCAGGCTGAATTCTCCAGCCTGTAAAGCCATATACTGCAGTGATCAGAGAGATGCACCTGGAAATAAATTGAACTGTCCTCTGCCTGGTGGCTGGGCAAGATCAGAACCCCAGCACCCTTGGAAATGTTCTTTAATTTTTGATTTGTTCTCCTGTTCACCAGTGCAGACTCTCAGTGGTCTATCTGCAAACAGTGTGTGCTATCTGCAGAGAATGTGAGTTTCTCTCACTCAGAAAAATATCATTAGCTCATGCTTCAGTAGAGTGTGCTTTTGTTTCAGTTTATCAGCCAAAACTGGGGATTTGCATGCATAATCCAGTGCATCATGTGGAGGCCAAGCACAAAGTTATCCCAAATCACCAGTATCCTGTGTAGCTGTGACAAAGAGAGGTAATTCTTCCTTTCTCTCAGGACCAGAGGTAAGAAGCGCCTGTCACCTTGGGATCTGTCCTGCTGCACATCCCAGAGCATTCTAATCTCTGTATTTAGCTCCTCTTTCATATGTGTGTATGAGAGAGCTTTGCACAGATGGGTAACAGTTTTCATCCCCATTTCTCTGTGGTTTAGTGTAGTTACATCAGGAGGAGTAATTATTTCTATCAGCAAGATTGTGACAGCCACCACATATTATGGAAATTTCCTTCATTGAAACGTTAACATTTTTTTCCCCCCCTTTTGTTTGATTCTCGCAGCAACACAAAGAATAGTTTAGAAATATAATTGCAATCTCCAGGAGAAATATAAGCAGCCTGGCTGTGAAGCTGAATCACATTAGAGCACTGGGAATAGAGCCACCTAAGAAAGAAAATGAGCAGGAAGAGCAGCACATCTTGAGCAGTTATTTGTCAGGAAAAGGGGAATCTGTGCTGAACCACCACAGACCCTCCACCCAGGAGAAGAGCAGCTTGACAGTGATGGCTTGGAGCTGGCAAACTCAGGAGTTCTGCTTCTCAAACTGCAGAAATTGCTTCATTGCCTAGCACAGGGTGCAATTGTTTGGGGGACTTTATCCAGGATGGGGATGCACTCAGCTCCCTGCAAAGCATCGAAAAATGGACACAATCCTTCCCAAACCCAAAAGCTCCCCTTGGAAGCAGCTGTGCTCTGCTGCCAGACATCAAAATGAGAGGAAATTTCTAACCTGAGAGGACATTGAGATTGAGAAAAGTTTTTTTTGTATGTTTTGACCTGGGAGTGATTCCTTGTG
This sequence comes from Sialia sialis, assembly GCA_009812075.1. Taxonomy (NCBI): domain Eukaryota; kingdom Metazoa; phylum Chordata; class Aves; order Passeriformes; family Turdidae; genus Sialia; species Sialia sialis. Next base: position 3,152,703 of record VRYO01002781.1, on the reverse strand, counting down.
TGTATGGCAGTGATTGTGCTGGAAAACAACTTGTTACTGGGGGGTCTACCCTTCAAGAGGTTTACTTTCTGAAGTTACAGTAATTTTACAAGTATAAGCTGCACCTGATTATAAGCCACACATCCGGGTAGCCGGGTAGACCGCGGGATTTGTCCATATATAAGCCGCACCTGAATATAAGCCGCATTTTTTTTTTTTAAGCGAGGATCCACGTGTGACAAAGTAACGAGTTAGTAACAGAATCGCGCCAGCGGGCTTTGGTGTCAGGTGCTCAAGTTGCAAAGAGTTTTCATAGACCAGTGAAGCCTTTAAAGGCAGCCCCAGGTGCCCTCCCCGGCCGGCTCTCACTTCTGGGTTGGCATTTTGCTGGGATTTGTCCATGTATCTGCGTTTAAAAATCCCCAGCTGGACCTGTGTTCTGGTGGTACCCCTCCACCCTGGCACATGGAAAAATGAAATCTCACCTCAACTGAGCACAGTCCTCCCAAAACCAGCACAGGAGCTGGTTCCCCTTGGAAAAGTTGTCCTTGGAAAGCAGCTCTGCTCTGTTGCCAGACCCCAAACTTGGCTGCTCCCAGCTGAAAACTAGAATATTGGTACAGTTATAAAAGTTACCAAGAAAATCTGTGTAAATTCAAGTGATTTTGTCTAATGAGCGCATTAATTCAAGACAACCCTTCAATGCCTCGTGCTCTCTCAGCGTCGCTCACTGATCACAGCTGGGTAAATCACACTCAGATATTCCTACAATGTCCTTTTTTGGCTTTGTAAGGATTCAGTCTGCACCATCATCTGGTAACTGCTTGCAGCAAGTATTACTAATATTTCATATTTCTATGCCCAATAATATTAAACTGGTCTAGATTTTTTGTAACTTAAGCTCATAAAAGTCTCGTGAGAAATCCTAATTAGAGTGTTATAGGGTTGAGACATGAATTCACTTGTGAATCCTGTTCTTCCCATGTGCTCTATAAACCTAAAACTTTCATATTGATTAACCCTCACTGATCAGCAATTCAGGTCAGCATCTCTCTCACCTCTGCATTGTGAATCATAAAAGTCATAGAAGAGTATTTTAGTATTTTATAAAACTAGAAAAATGTAAGCCTGCAGCAGCATGGGATAGAAAAATCCATATATTCCTATTCCAGCATTGCTGCAGAAAAAAATAATTAGTCCAGGACACCCCAGAAATGAGTTTGGATCACCTAAATGCCATTGAGAGCCTTACATTTAAAAACAAAGTATATTTTAGGTTGAAAAAGAGAAATGCAACCTTTTGACACTTGAAACTGGGATAATTATCTTTTATTAGTGTATAATTGTAGTGCATGAGTGCAGAGATAGTTCCTAGAAGTAATTGCTGGGTACAGAGGTATGATTTGTAAAATGCCTTTATATCTGCAAATTTAAAATAATTGGCTTCTCTGTGAAAATATACATTTACCTGTGGAGTAGAGTGAAAGAGAAATGTTTACTTTTTAATTTTAGTAGGTACTAGTTTAAACATTATTTAAATATTATTGGATGTTTTCTTGCCAAGTCTTGAGCGCATCATTAAGTCAGTGTGGAGAAGGTGGCACAGAAAAAGTTTGTGTTCAGGTGAGGAATAACAAATTCAGAAATTCCTGACTGGTTTTGATCCTGCTAGGATCATTTCAGCAGTGAGGTACAGATGGGGAGGAGATTTACTGCAGTTCACATTTCTGCAACTCTCTTTGGGAACTCTCAAATGCCAAGGAGGATGGAGGGAATTTTTCTCACCCCATTGGGTTTTCCAACCCTGGTATTTGATGGCAACTCCATAGAAACTCCAAAACTGGTATGGTGCTGACCCCACACACTCATTTCTGATGGAACTGGTTCATCCCTGATGTTTTTGTCCTTGCTGTAGGATGTTTGTCAGTGGGACAGGAGAGGATACATTGTGAGAGGTGGGGAAGTGGTTTCACAGCAGCTGGTAGGGTCATGAGATGGGTATTTGAGGAAGAAATGGATGTTTAACATACATGTTGTGTATGATAAGCATGCATGGAGGACGAAATGCATCATTTACCCCAAAATGCAAGGCCAGAGATCCAGGGTCTGTAGGCAAAGGCAGTACAGTAATTTCATGTGTATAAGGTGCACCCATTTGACGAAAATTTTGATCGGAAACCGGAAGTGCGGAAGCCTTATAATTCAGTGCGCCTTATGTATGAACAGAGTTCGGAAATTTGCCAACCAGGAAGTGCGAGCTGTGAGAGCTGCAGCAGCCGGTGCCAGGGGCGGGAGTGCCGGGGCCCGTGGCACGGGGAGGGTGCCTGGGGCTGCATTTAAAGGCTGCACCGATCCGTGAAAAATGTTTGCAAATTGAGCACCTGTCAGTAAACCCCGCGATCGCGCGATTCCGTTACTAATTCTTTACTTTGTTGTGCGCGGATCCTCGCTGCAAAAAAAAAAATTGCGCCTTATAGTCGGGTGCACCTAATAGTTGTGAAATTACTGTAATTTTTAAAATTAGAATGGCTTCATGATTGAAATAATGATGTGCTTTTGAACTTCCTGCTCCTTGATCTGGTCCCAAGGGGTGATTTGATCTTTTTCATCCACATCCTGAACAAAGAAGTGTGTTCAGAAGTGGTATCAGGCTTTCACTGCCAGCACTTTTTTTTGTTGCAGCCCAGTGAACTGGGAGCACGGGTAAATTTCAGCAGAAAGGACTGGCAAGGCAATAACAGGTAGCATTTATTGTTCAGCTGATTTGAGGCAAACGCCTCAATTATGGAGCAGATCCTGGGCACAGCCTGGGTGTGTTGCATACCACAGTTTGTGTTTCAAGCAGCTGGCAGGACTGTGAGGCTGCTGAGCAGAAAGTAGAAAAGTTGCACTTTGCACAAGTGGAAAATACCTGCTATTGTGCTGATGGAGCTGTCAGGGGGCTCTGGCTGGAAAAAGTAGCTCTGAGCTGGGTTCACCTGGAATTGGTGAGGTTGTGCTGACACAAGCTGGAGGAAAACAGGAAATTTCACTGGAAACCTTGGGGGCTGTGGCAGAGGTGTGTTTTCAGGTAAGCATTTAATATTTCATGGCTTTTAGCATCCCTGTCACCACTAATAAAAATATCACCACTAATAAAAGTACCATTGAAGTTATGCTGGAGAGCTCTGCTTGTGTCTGCTCTCTGATTTTAACCTACTGAGCATTTAATCATTTCTTGTAAAATTACTTAGCTCTGACAGCTGCTCTTACAACAAAACAAGCTTCAGCTGCTTGGGATGGAGAGGTTCAAACCTGTCAAAAAGCAATGACACAGACTTTGATCTCTTTTTGGATATAGGATATAGGGAATTGGATATAGATATTCCTGTGCCTCTGACTAACCTAACCACTGAACAGCCAAATAAATGGAAGTGATATTTTCTCCCCCAGCTTTTCTCTTTTTTTTTTTTTTTTTTTTTTTTTTTTTTTTTTTTTTTTTTTTTTTTTTTTTTTTTTTTTTTTTTTTTTTTTTTTTTTTTGGCTAGCTGAGGGAAAAAAATCCTAATTTATGAGGGTGTTATGAGGTCTTTGCACAAGGGGCCTTGGCTGTGTGGTGAGTTAAGGACAGTGATGCATAGAGCCAGGGAATTGTGGGGTTTGGTTCTGGTTGGGTTTGAGTTTTTTCTTTTTTTTTTAAAGAAGTCCTGTGGCCTGTGTCCTTTCATGAATTTATCCAAGTGACACCAAAATATCAGTATATTTATGATCCAGCCTTTTGAAATATGAGTATCATTAAAAGTCAATTTTAAAATTAAGGCAACCTCTTTTGAAAAATTTACCCTGGGACAAGTGTCAGGAAAAATTAAGCTTTGCAGGCAAAGCGTGCTGAGATGCACAGTCATTTTGGGAAACACTTTTCTCTGGCAGCACAGAAAATGCAGACACGGAGAGAGCAGTTGATTGCTTTTCACTGGGGAATAAAGTTGAGTTTTTCAAATTCCTTGGACTTGCTGGCTTCATGAAAGATTTTTAGTGAGCAAATGCAGCTCACAGTGCTTTGATTCTCATCTAAGTGGAAGTTACTAAAACAGTTGTCCTGCAGTTTTTGTAAAGAACAAAAGACGTAAATAATTGAGGTTTTATATACGTTAGGAGCAGTAGGAGTAGGAAAATATTCTGTCTTAATAATAGGCTTAACAAGGGAAGGCAATAAATCATTTCTAATTACCAGCCTTGGCGATTACATGTTTCCTCATTCTAATCTCTCAAATTGCCTCCTGAGCTGAGGCTTCTTTGTAAATGAGATTTGCTTTTCTTCTCCTTCCGTTCTGGGGATGTGTCACCCTGCAGGAGCACATGTGTGTGTCTGCTTGGATCACAACATTTTGTGCAGAAGATGGAGGCCTTTCCTCACCATCTGGAATACTGCTGTCACGGCTGGCTCCAGTGCTTCCAGGGGAAAAACATGCACAAAATGGATTCTCCTCTGCCTGCTCAGTCCAACCAGTTAAATGTTGATTACTTTTGTGTGTTTGGTGGGTTTGAAGTCTGTCATTCTGTTTCCATAGTTAGAAATTATTGAAGAGTTAAACCTTTGAGGATGGTGTAGGAAAACCTAAGGTAGGTTTGATGGAAGATGCATCTCCTCCCATCATTTTAGGAAAATGGTACACACAGCTCAATAAAGAGCTAATCATAATTTTATCTTCCTGAAAATTAAATTGGTATTTTATTTTTTTTTTAATCTAGCCATTGAGGCTTGTGAATAATAAAAAAATAATACTAAGAGTGGGAGAGAGCTTGAGATGTCCTGCTCCTCCCTGTGTGTGCCCCACAACATTCACCTTGTGTTCTGATGAGCCCAGGGGCAGAATCCCTCTCCTCAAAAATCAAGTGATCTTGGGATTTTTATTCTTGCCTACCTGCTGTGTTGTCATTCAAACAGACAATGTTGGTTAAAGGAGAAAACCCCAAAACACTCAAGGCAAAGGAACAACAATTCTGAGTCCCTCTGGTTTCTTTGGGCTTCTCTGGGGCTGCAGATTGTGTCCTTATGCCCAGGAGTTTGCACAAAAGCAGCTTTGGTTTGAAGTGTCTGCAGTGTGACACCTTTACATCTGTCTATGTTGTTTACTGCTAAATTGGCAAAAAGTTTGGCCCAGGAGCTGGAGAATTACAACAAACAAAGCCCTGCTTTTTCAACCCTGTCCCTGTGGGCTGACATGAATAGTCACTGCAATGAAATAATAATATTTTTAAAATTTCTTGAAGTGCTTTTAATCCTAGCAAGAGCAACAAAGAGAGAGCAGTGAGAATGTCTGGCGGGATAATTGGTCTTGAACTAGATTTAATTTATTTAATTTTTTGTCTTATTTAAGAATTTAAGGTAGAACACGAAGAAGGTAAGCAAATAACAATGCCTTGTGTCTTGCAGGTGGTTTAGGGAATATACTTTACAAACTGTGAAATTAAGGTAGAATGCATATTGATCTATTTTTTTTTTTTTTGTGCAATAAATTGAGTCTATGGTGTAGTGGCTTAATAGATATTAAAACCAGAAATTTGGGAGTTTTATTGATCGTAATTTATGTTTTTTAAATCAGAAATGGAATCAGGTTTCTGGGTGGAAAAAATGGTGTTGAAAAGGTTTTTATGAGGAGATTTAAAGAAGCTTGATGTACAAGGGAAAAGCTGAGAACTACCCCATATGTTGTGTTAGGGTAATCAGAAATACTTCAGGGAAAGTTTTGCAAAGCTTTTTAAAAATCTCTTTGCTTTTCACATTTAGGAGAACTATTGTGCACATCTTAGCTCTGATTGTGTTCACACAACTGCCTTAATGCAGCTCCTAATGGTGTTGAAAGAAATTGCAGCGACATCTCTGAAGTGTTTTGTCATTGATGTGGTGAAAGCCCCCAGCCACACCATCAAACCCCATCATCATCTCTTGAAGTATTTGCCATTTTCCTTCCAAATTAATGACATTAGATATCTTTCAGCAGGATGTACAGCAGAAAAACCCTGCAGTGTGGGTGGGTGTGAGGAAACAGGTGGTGAAATCAGTGGTCCTGACAAAATTAGCGGCAAAAACTTGGGGGTAATGGAATTTTTGTTGGATCTTTTGTGTCATGGCAGTGCAAAACATTTCCCACCTCGAGAAATCTTGAGGCAAACAATGCTGAGAGGAAATTCTTGAGGTTGTTCTTGTTTGGAGTCAGGCACACTTTCCCCTTGGACTGAACATAAAACTCCCTGAATGTTTATTATCCCTGTTTGTATGTATGGATGTATTTTGGATGTACATCAGTGGACAGGAACGCATCTCATTCCACAAACTTTCCTGTGTGAGCAGCTGGAGTTTCCCAGGTTCTGCTGTTCCCTGTGCAGTCTCAGGAAGGAGGAACAATTTGTATGCTCCTGTCTGAACCTGTGGAGCTCCAGGCAAAACGCTTCGAGGGCTCCCCTGGGGCAGAGCTGCTCCACGGGCTGCCCAAATGTCCCATAAATTATTTGTTCACCTGCTTGGAATATTTACAGCTTCAGCAAAAGAAACCCTGTGTGAAACTGATGACATTGGACAATTTCATATATCCCAATTGCATCATTCTTTTGATTATCTCAACATTTTGGATTCAAATTGTCTTAGCTGTAAGTTAAAAGTTGTCTTCGTGTGGGAACATGCAAAAAAACATTCTGGCAGAAATTTATCAGTAGAATTCTTGCTAAAAGGGTAATCAGAGCACAATTAGAGAAATTAAAACTGGGTTTGAGGGGAGGATTTTCTTCCTTCTTTAATCAGGGCAAGTTATGTTCGAGGACTTGCAAATATAAAACCAAATTAGGCAAATCACAGGAGTAGGAAAGTGCAGTGCAAAATTGCTGTCAGCACGAAACACAAGTTACCCACATAAATCTTTAGGGCTCCTTAAAAATTGTAACGAGAAAATAATAATCAACTAATGTATCAGCTTGATATTGCACCAAATATATGGGGATGTTTTGTTTCAAATGGCATTTAGTACTGATCAGGAAACAGATAAAACTTGATGCAATAACTAGATGCATTCTGTTTAGTGTCTTGGAATTTTGCATTCAGCAGAACAGTTTCACCACAAATGGTATTTTAATTCTGGCTGTTTCACATTTTAATTGAAGTCTAAATTTTCTAATGAAGTTTTCATTAGAGGAAGTTCACTGAAGTGCATTTCCAGTATGGGAATTGCAGCATCCTGGGGGTGCCAGCTCAATGGAGAATGATAAAATTAATGTCAACATCCTTGGTTTATTACCATCAGGATGGAGGAGGTTTCAGAAATAAGAGGTTTCATAACCTGGCATAAATAATACAGTAATTTTATGGGGAAATGAGAGAGTGGGAGGTTCTTCCAGACTGATTTGTTGGCCTTATGGGTAGAACTGGATACTGGAGATGTGGCACCAAGGTGGTGCAAGGTGACAAGAGTGGCCTTTGTAACAGAGGGCGCAAAGGATGTAATATCTCTGAGCTGTCAATTACATCATGGAATTTTTGGAAGGGGCAGAGTTATTGATCCAAGCTCATCCCTAAAACTTAATCTTGGATGGTTCCCTTGTGTTGAAATTAGTTTTTTTTCTGCTGTGTCCAAGTGTGCTTCACTTATAACTAAGTTTGTTAGTTAATAGAAAACTTTGCCTTCACAGGTGCCTCTTTAATCATCCAGATACCTGATTGGAGAACTCAGGTAAAAGACAATTTAAAAGTGTCCTGAGTCTGGAGGGAGACAAGCTGTTCTTTGCTTTTAATGCCTTGGCTTTGTGGCTGCCCTTTTCTGTATTTTCTGCTGCTTGTTATGCTTTTAATGGGTATAAAGTTGTGTCTCTCAGACACAAATTTCCTCAGCTAGATGGTGTTGCCTGCTCAGCACCACACCATTTCTACTGATCTCTCCTTCAGGAAACACCATTTGATATTGTATTTGAACTCAGACTTTAAAATAGAGCTCAGGAGAAGCGAGGACTCTTGTCTGAATAAAGAGCTGATTTAATCAGAGAGCAAAAAAGATTCACCCTTGTTACCTTTCCCTCTTTTCTTTCATCTCTGTTTAAGTTGGTATTATTACTGTGGAAGACAAGGTTCTGTAATCTCTGCTTTTCTCCTGGGGAGAACACAGTGGGAGCCTTCAGGAATTTGGAATGTGTTGTTGCAAGGGATTTTAGCATCCAGTGCCAGATGTGAGGTGCTGGCGTGGAGCTGAAGCAGGTCCTTGTGCAAACACTTGCCTGGTCCTTCAAAGGTTTGACAAAGCAAAGAGTGATGGCTTTGTCCCCACCACAGGTGACATGTCAGGTGTGCAGTGCCTTCTTCTCTCACTACCTGGTGGAAATCGATTCTAAAATCGCTAAGAGCTGGTAATTCCTTGACGGCAGTGGAAAAGAAGAGAGGAGGTCTCCATGATTTGCTTGCAAAGAGCCATGAAGCTGTCTATTGATTCACAGAGCAAAGTTTATATACTTTTTCTATTGTTACTAAAAATGGAGCGCCAATAATATTCGTGTAACTAAGGTATATTGCTCAATTGTAACTAGATAGCATTGCTCAATCTTGGCCTGGTTTAAGCTTACCAGGTAGATACAATATTTCCTGCAAATCCCCATAGAAACTGCTTGCTAAGCACTCTGTACCAGGCACCTTCTTATCTCTTATATTCCTTCTCCAAAATCCCACTTGCCTCTGCCAAGCCTTGGGCCTACTCACTCCCGCCAAGCCTTGGGCCTACTCACTCCCACCAAGGCTTGCGGCCTACTCACTGCTGCCAAGGCTTGGGCCTACTCACTCCTGCCAAGGCTTGCGGCCTACTATGGCTAACAGATCCACATCTGTTGTGACAAGCTGAGCAGTACTAGCGGTTCTGCTCTCCAGTTGTATTCCCACAATTCCTCCTGAAGTAGTTGAAGATATTTCGATGAACTCTTAGGCTGCGTGTTGGAGACACACAGAACTTCCCAGTGTGAGATTGGCAGTGTCACCTGGGTGAAAACTCTGGGGGAGAAAGGCATAGATTTTGAAGCCGTAAAAACATGAAAATGCAAGCAATGGCTTAAACCACAATGTTGATAGCTCTGGTTAAATACTCTGAGTTTTGCACGTACATTCCCTCCACACCCACCTGTGTAGCAGGTACAGACCCTGAGGAGTGTTTTGTGTTACCCCCTTGCCCAGATTCACCTTTGGGGTAAATTTACTCTTTTGCAGCTCAGTGTAACCACAGCCTCTCAAGCACACAAAAATTCCATTATTACAATCAGCCCAATGAAGCAGAGCTTCACATCACAATTTTTGTGAGGGAGAACTTTCACTCCCAGTGCCACTGACCTCTCCTTCCTCACCAAATTACCCTGGGTTAAACTTCAGCTCTACATCCACACAATTAATTCCAGCAGGCTGCTGCAAAAGTCATTGTCTTATGCCAGAACAACCTATATAAAATGCAGCTCTGCTGTATAAATTAAATCTTGCTCTTCTCTGCAGCAGTACCAGCTCTACCAACCCCTTTCCTTTGGGTTTTTCTGCTAAATCTCCCCAAAATTGCAAAGCACAGAGAGAGGAAGTTCTCCCTAATTGGGTGTATGGTAAGCAGAGAAAAATCTCATTAAAATTGAGGAGTTATTTGTGGATGTTGGCGAAGAAAACAAATCTTGGTAGCTGGAGTTCACTGCCTTATTTTAATGGAGTTCATCATTATTTTAATTTATGTGTGGCTCGGACCTAAATACAAAGAACAGTCTGGGTCATGTCTGTGGAAATTTAGTGGCAGCTGCTGCTGTTTAATCAAGGCAGAAGATGCACTAACAACTGAGGTATATATACACAGATATTTTACTGTGGCAGAGAGCTGGTTACAAGATCCAGAATTCCACAAGGGAATGCATAGATTTTATTTATTTATTTTAAGATTTGAGGAAAATTGGTTGCTCAGAGAATATGTGGCTGCCCCTGGATCCCTGGAGGTGTCCAAGGCCAGGTTGGATGGGGCTTGGAGATCCTGGGGCAGTGGAAGGTTTTGGAACTGGATGATCTTGAAAGTTCCTTCAAACCTAAACCATTCTGTGGTTCTGTAATATTAATAATTTCAAGCTAATTTTTTATTGTTGAGATATCACAGGCATCTAGACTGAGTTTAAGACAACTTCTTGGCATCTATGTGTGTTGGAGCACAAAGAGGGTGACTTGGGAATTCCAGAACTTTTTTCAGTTATTCTGTGGCATCAGAGTTTGAGTTTAAATATTTTCATATCCAAAGGATGAAGGTCAAATATGAATAAATGTTGAAAAAGACTTCAGAGAGGTTGAAGAAAACCCCAACCCTCCTGGAAAACACAAGAGGTAAATCAGAGGATGGGAGAGGAAATAATGGGAGAATAACTCTGAATCAAACTTTTCTATTATAAGGGGTTTAGTGTTCTTTGCCTTGCTCTGCAGATCTTTTTGTTGTTGTTGTTGGTTTTTGTTTCTTAGGTATGGTTTTTGTTTGATTGGTTTTGGGCTGTTTTGTCTCTTTGTTGTGGTTTTCCTCACTGTTTTCTTATTTCTCCAATGGAATGTCATTGACTTGGTAGGAAATGTTACACTAATATCTGGATATACCCCACAGGAAAAGAAATGCCAAAATAAAGAATTAACTAGCTCATTTTACTACTGAAACTAGTTCACATAATATTCTAAATAGTTCTTTTACCAAATAGAGACCTCAATTAGCAAAAATATGCCAATTAAACATATACGAAAAGAAGAAAACTTCACTAGACTTCACTTGCATTTGTAAATTAAATTTCCATAATAGTTATATATATTGACTATACAGTCAGTTCTGTTATTGTTGCATTAAGAAATTTCTTGGATCAGGACCTTATTAAAAAGTCATTAGAACATCCATCAATAAATGGTAAAATTGTTGCTGTTTTTGGTGATGGTTCAGCATTGTTCCTCATTGTTTTCATTACCATATGTTTATTTTTCATGACAGAAATAAGAAATACTTCTCAAAGAAGTTAGTCCTGTAATGTTGAGATCTGTTCTTTCTCTTTTCACCACCTACCTTGGGTCTAAAAGATGGAAATATATTCATCCAGTGTGTCTGTGCACAGCTCCAGAGATTTTTAAGAGTATCTTGTCTAACAAAAATTTATGAGAGAGAAAACTCCTTTTGTTTGCATTGTTTAAGGCCAGAAGAGAGTCTGTAGCCTGACCTTCTGTAAATGTCAAACCTTAAGAGCTCCTGAATTGTTCTTTGCTTCTGATAGAAAACAGGCAGCCCTCACTGTGACTGCCAGAATTGTTATTGCTTCTGAAGGCTTGTCCATCCAAGAGTTCATTAACTTGTTTGTCTTCACTTCCAGGCTAATTTGCCATCCTCAGCCTTGAATTTTTCTGTTGAATGACAGAATTATGTTGTTGATATTTTGTTCTCGAAATCCATGCAGGGCAGATGCAGATGCCATTGCAGAGACAACGGAAGTTCGTGAATCATAAAATCCTGGAATGGTTTGGGTTGGAGGGATCTTAAAGCTCATGCACTGCCACCCTTGCAATGGACAGAGACACCTCCCACTGTCCCAGGTTGCTCCAAACCTGGCTTTGGAAATTTCCAGGGATCCAGGGGCACCCACAGCAGCTCTGGGCACCCCTGTGCCAGCCCTTCCCACCCTTACAGGGAATTCCTTCCCAAAATCCCATCTAACCCTCCTCTCTCAGTTTGAAGCCATTCCCATTTGTCCTGTCACTCCATGCCCTTGTGTGGAAAAGTCCCACTCCATCCTCCCTTGGCTCTGGAAGGCCATGGAGTGCAGGATTATCACAGCTCCAACCCTTCCAGCACTTTGAGCATGACACAACTCACGCGTCAACAACCCCGTTACTTTGACAAACGCAATTTGTGATCACACAGGCTGCAGCACAGAGCGACTCCATAGCTGAGCACAATTAATCCTTCTAACAACTTCTGACAAGTAGATTAAAAAATGTGCAGCCTGATTCTGCATCCTGTCTCCTCGTTTACCGGCGGCTGTAAACACGGCAGCACCTGCGGCACCCACGGAGGACGCTGCGTTTGCTGTGCCGCCTGTGCCACCGCTTCCCATCCATTCCCAAAGCTGCCACAGGCTGAGTCCTGGCTCCAGCAGCACTCTGGAGCTCAGAGATCAGGGCTTGCATCTGGGAGGTGGAGCAGCAGAGAGAGCAGAACTGAAAATTCCCTGGATGAATTGTTCTGTCTGAGAGCAGTGGTGAAACCCTCAGAATATTCAGGCAGCCACTGATGAACCACAAGGTACCACTCAGTAACACAAGCTGACAAGCAGGACGTTTCTAGAATCTCACTGTGCATCTCAGATCACTTCTGAGATTATTAGGCTCTCAGACCTCTCTCTGCTCTTACTTTGGGCCCATAGATTCAGAATCGATTTGATTTTCAGCAGTTCCATACCTCTGCCAGGTGCAATTATATTTTCGTTCTCTGCAAACCAAAGAAAACCCCTAAGTATTTGATGTTTCTTCTTCTTTTTTTTTTGGTTTTTTTTTTGGTATTGGGATCCAACTGGTTCATGTGACAACAAAAGAAAATCTTGAAAGCTGCTGCATGAATCTGTGACACTCAAGGGTAGAACAGGAGAGGAAGTTAAATATGACTGGTGTTCTATGTTTTCCAGAGGTTCAACATAAAAGATGAGTTTCCAAGGAGGAATATTGCTTATTGCTGACATACAATCCAACTCATGTGTTTATTATATTTTTTATACATGTAGAGCCCTTCATTGAGAGGACCATCTAAAGGTTTATAGCAAGTGTGAATTATAAACTTGATTACTGCATTGTAGGAGATAGTGAGGGCTGGAATATAGGGAAGGCAAAAAAAGGGAAAAGAGCCAGCACTGTTACAGCTCAGGAATGGGTAAATCCTTTCCTGGTAGGGGCTGCGGGGGGTCGGTGCTGGCAATATTCAATTTGTGATGGAAGATCTGGGAGAGAAACAAGAATTTGGAATCAAGGAGATCCTCTGCTCTGAGCTACCCAAGTCATGAGTAAGGTAAGAGTGGGGGCAGGTGTGGGTCTGGAAGGAAAGAGGAGTAACTCCAGGGATTGCTTCAAAGCTCTTTAAAGCTGTGGCTTTCTGGGACATAAGCTTGGCTTAGCAGAAATGAGGGAGAAGTTGATGGTGATGGGGAATTCTCTTTGCAAACACTAAAAAATTAGTGGTGGTTTTTGGAAGGAGATGATCAACCAAAAAAATGAAAAAAAAAAAAAAAATCTGCAGGTTTTTAAAAGACTTCAAAAGTTTCTTGCAGGTTAATTCTGATTTATGAGAAAGGCAGTTTTGAGAATCTTTCCTTGCGTTGGCCTCTTCACCAGATACAGAAAACATTAGTGCCCCTGTTGATTTAAGACCGCTCTAAATGAAAACTGTTTCCATCCATTTCATCCACTTTGTCTTCCTGAAATCTTACAAAGAGATCAAGAATTATTTTAACTTCTTAAGTTACTGCAGTTTGTATGCAAGACCAAATATGCTGCTGGTTTAGTTAGGATTGCATTTTTTTATTGAAAGTAACCAATTTCCAGTCTCCAAAGAAAAAATCTAATCACACTGAAACTCCAAAAAATGTGGATTCATAATAACAAGTTCTAGATGAACTTGTTACTAAGGCTGCTGGGTGTGGTGCTATCACTGTTCCAGATCTGTGGCTTTTTCAGGACCAGGATAAGAAAATGCCTTATATTTTTGTCTGCTTTTTTTTTTTTCTTATATAATTATTTTTTTGTGAAGACCTAGAATTAATGCAGCTAATAGAAAAATCAGTCAGCCTGTAATGCTTTGCTTTTCTGGTCAAATGGATTTTCATCGAGCACAACATTTGAAATCAAATACTGTATTTTCTTAGGAAAATCTGAATAGCTAACAAGCATAAAAGAGCATTTAGATGATTATTTGGAGTTGTATTTATCAGAAAGAAAGATGTTTCCCTTTTAATATTATGACAGGGAGAGGAGGCAGACCAAAGGTCTGAACACAGACTCCACAAGCAGAGGCCCCATCAGTGCCTGCAACACAAACGCTGGAAGGGACAATCTGTTTTAGTTATGCTTTTGAGCTCACTTTAAATGTAATTTTAGTGCACAATAAAAATGAATGCTCTGTTTTCCAAATGCATCTGCTGAGCTCGAGTTTCCATACCAGATGGCTTTATATTATGTTAAAACCCCACATACAGTATGCTAGTGCTCACTGGAGCTGCTGAAAGTGACCTTGCATTTTTTTTTTTTTTTCTGCATGAGCAAAAGATATGACATTTATTAATTTTGACATGCAAAAATGTTGCTCTTTCCAGCTTGTTGTCAAATTCTGCTTTACCTGGGTTTAGGGGTTGGTTGTTTTTCCTGGTCAGAAGCGTGTGGTGTTTCTAATTTAAAGATGGATTTGGATACAAGCAATGCCCAAATTGCACATAAATCTTGTCCAACACATCGGTGTTTATGTTACTAAATACCAGGCATAAATCACGTCTGGGCTATTGAATTGGGATTTTTTTTTTTTTTTTTGAGTTTGCAGCTGGCAGATGTCCAGCTTTATCTTCCATTCATTCCTGAGCCTGCTCTGCCCTCTCCTGTGTCACCGAGCCCAGGGATGCTCGGAGCCAGGGCGATGCCTTTGGTGGCAGTCAGCTGCTGTCCCTACAGCTCTGGGGGCTGCACCTCGGGGGTTTTATCTGCCAGGGCTCTGTGAGAGAGCAGAGCCCAAAATGAGACTGTGAGCGGTGCCTGGGCTCAGTGAAACCTCGGTGAGAAATGAAATGTCACCGTGTCACCAATGTTTGTGCCTCTCCCTCTGCAGAAGCTCCGTGTCCTGCAGAGCTGGAGCTGTGCAAAGTTTGTGAGAGCTCCTTTGTTCTTCCTGCTGTCTGCTTCAGAACGGCAAGTGGCTGTTCCAGCTGAGAATGGCTAATTATAAATTGAATTTTCATTATATATTGGATTTTCATCTCCCTGTCCTCTGCCCAGCCCTTTTCCAAGCCCAGGGTAAAGTTTTAACCATGAAAAGCTGCTGGGGGAGGGGATGCCTGAGCAATGGGAATGTGGAGCTGGGTATCTCTGCATCCCCGTGGCTGCCAGGTGATGGTAACAATTCACTTTACCCGACCTTTGGGCAGCAAATATGCCATGGAGGAAAGAAAGGCTTTTCTGGCTGATTTCTCTTGGATTCTTTCATCACTGAGGCCATATTTCCCATTTACAGGCCATGCAGATCACCTCTTTCTTGGTGATTGTGTTAATTTGCACTTCATCTGCCTGGCTGTTTTTTAATCTGAAATCTGGTGTGGTTTCCATCCTCTTTCTGTCTCAGCTGTCAGCAATTGTTGGTGTGTTATTCCTCACAGCATTTCTGCTATTTTTACTGAGGCATGATAGATAAAAGAGCCTCACTTGCCACCAGGTACCCAGGACCCCACTGGAAAGGGAATTCCCCAATTCTAGGATAGCTGAGCTCTCTGTGACTAGGAGGGATCTCCAAAAGAGTTTTTCCTTGAAAAGTGGGTGGGAACTGCTCATTCTTTTATTCTGATTCCAGCAGGCAGAGGAGCAAGAGGAAAAGGGGCACAACTTTGGTCTTAGCTGGTGTTCATCTCCATCTGCTCCTTGCAGCCTGAAATGAGCTGCTTGTGGAGGTACTGACTCTGTATGCAGAGGATTCCATTTGGAGATTTTATGCCGATCCAGAATAATTTTAATTTATTGCACCAATTCTTTTTTCATGTACGACCCAGAAAAAAAAAATTAGACTTCTTATTTTTGACTTCTTTGTATGTTCTGATGTTATGGAATTAGTTTTACCACAATTTGCCAGTAATTTATTAAATATTTTCTATGATTGAACACAATTTCCATGCATGACTGTGAAACATGGAAAAGTCATCTTATTATCAGTGTGTTCCTATTAATATTGATGTGATAACACAACGTTGCATCGGTTGTAATAAATGGCTCAGATAAGGAGAGCAAACAGAAAACGTTCCCAGCAAAGTTATTCAGACCTGACACGCCGAGCAGCAGTGGCAAAGTCAAGCAAGGAGACTTTGCAGTGGCATTTTACTGAATAACTAAAATTTTATTGACTTATGTTCCACATGATGGAGCATTAAGCAGTCCCCCACACCCTAATTCCTTTCTTGATGGCAGCAGGAATGACCTGCAATTCCCATCAAATTATGTTTCCTTGTGGTTTCTAGACTTTATGTTGTTTTTTGTTTTTACTACATTTTCCCCCCTATCTCCAGAGTTATTTTATTTAGAAAAGTTTTAAGAAGTTCCTTTAATGTGTTTTGAGAGACACAACTTTTCACAAGATTTGCCTGTATTTCACTCTTTGGGAATGCATATTTTTTAATATAACACTTGATGTTGATAATAAAAGGAGTCCTACTTATCTGTGGGCTTCTTTCACCACAGAGCAGACATTGGGAAGTCTTGATTCATTTCCCCAAACCACAAATGAGCTGAGAGATGACAATTCTTGTCATTCGACTCCACCAACACTTGGAAAAGAAAACTGCTGATCTGAGGGCTCAGAACTTGTCTTTTAATGGAGTGGTTTTGAGGTTCTTTTATGATTCTTCTGCCACAGAAGCACAATACAAACCCAGACCGGTGCTCAAGTACGCACAGGGCAGTGCAGACAGATTCTTATGATGTTTGGGTTGTTCTCAGGAATGTCCTGAATGTCCTGCTTTAATTTAAAAGGAAATATTTGATTTTTTTCCACTAGAGAACAGAACCAAGAGGGGTCCTCCAGAAGGCAGCACTGGTGATGCTGCTCCTGGATGGGAGGAGATGCAGAAATGCCCTGAGCCACTGGGGAACTGTGCTCAATTGGATTCACTCCTCAGCACTTCCTAAAACGCTCATCTTAACCTTTACAGAATGAAACTTGCTGAGTTTGGCCTAGCAAGGTAAAATCTCTCAGTTGTGATGTTGGTAGGAGCTTGCAAAAATAAGGAGAGCATGTCTTTGCTTCTACCTGACACTGATTCATTCCTCATCTATCAGGATTCCTGCAGAATGTCTCAAACCCTGGGATTATCAGAATCAGTGGCACAGCCATGATTCACCTCCTAGGTCCCCCAAGAAATGAGCTGCAAGACAATAATTATGAATTTCTGTGCTCTGATGTCAGCCTGGGGCCCTGCCTGGTATCAGCCCTCTGAACCTTTGTGGAGCTTTTTTGGCTCCTGGATTTGTATCCATGCTTTCATCCTCTGGTATCCTTGGAAATTCAGTGTTTTATCTTCATTTTTCCATCCCTGGCTGCTGTGAAAAGGACATCTCTAGAACATAGTGAGAAAACCAGATGTGCTTATGGGGCTCAGGTGCTCAACCGAAGGAATCACAATCCTCTTCAAATTGTCATTTCTCCCAGTTTTTCGGGCTCCATTTGGACTGTGGTGTTTGGAAGGGCATTTTCAAGAGGCAGCATGCTCTCCTGGAGACCAAACTCACTTCAGCTGTTCTTGTACCACAACATGCAACTGCAAATGGCCAAAATTCTGTTCCAGCTGGTCCCTGCAAGCCCCTTGGCTTCCTCCCATCCTCCCTGGCACCTGAGTCCTCGCCAAAGGCATTTTCCATGCACGGGATGTACACAGAAATATTTGTAACCTGCGAAAGCGAGATGCAGTTCCTGTGAAAGGTGCAACTTTTGATCCTTCGCTGGATGAATTCCATGTTTTGAAGTGTTTGAAGCAGGGAAGACCACAGCAGGGCTTTCATCTCTGCTGTTGGCTGATCTCTGTAATGCCGTGGTAAGGGCTGTATGACAAGAGAAAATGCAGCCCTGAAAAGATTTTTCTATTCCTTGTGTGTAATTTGTTAATTTGTATTAATTTCCTTTCGGGACAATCTGTTATCTTTTAATGATATTTTTTTCTCTTGTTTGATTTCAAGGAGTGGTTTAGAAAACAAGGGCATGACAGTGTGATGAATAATTGTGAAAATATCTGACGTGTTGAAAAAGTCTGAACTCCTCAGGCAATATTTTCAGCTGACCTCTAAAAAACACTTCGCAGGTGTGTGTACCTGAATATGAAAAGACCAACATTTGCATATGCAAATCCCACCCCTGCATTTGCACAGTTGGGTGAACAATTGAGTCCTCTCTGTGCAATAATTGTCATTTCTGTGTGGAAGTGACCTGGTGGTGGCTGTTTCACTCCTTTTTTATTAATGTTGGTTTTATGATGCTGTGCCTGACTGTGGTTGCTTTCTGTTTTCAAGGTAAAAAAGACAAATTTTCAGAGCTGAGCATTTTCAGAGCTAGGTGGGCATTGGAAACTCTGAAATCTCCAAACAGCACTGTATTCTATTTTTATTTAAATCCACAGATCTTAACATAGCTCCTCAACTTCAGACTTCTCGTTAAACCTTAAATTGCAAAATCTATATTTTTATCACTCTTATGCAATAATGCTATTGGAAAATAGAGACCTAAGATTGCAAAGAATTAGAACTAATCATTCAAGGGTTCAGAATTTAATGTAAAGTGCAAAATCTAACAGAACAATGTGAAAAGGCATATTTTAAAGGTGAAAAATTGTTTAGTCTGGTGCTCCCTGCCTAGTCTTGTTGCCTCTTTTCCATCTCTGCCTGGGGCCAGAAATTACTCAGTTCTGTGGTCAAAATTTATAGATGATAATATGGACTTTTTTTTGGTCTTTTTGGAAGTTTAGCTTGGATTTTTTTTATGGTTGCACCATAGATACATAAATCCCAGAGAGCTTTGCTCAGCTCCTCTCCCTGACGAGATTAACTCCAGAGAGCCATGGGTCACTCCTGGAGGGAGAGATCTCAGCTGAGAGAGGGACCAAAGGGAGCTCTTCATCCCATTTGAGTTTTGTGCCAGCTAAAAATGCAGGGGAAAAAAGGGGAAAAAAAAAAAAAAGCATAATTGATTATCCTAATCTTGGAGCAATCACCAGGGATGGATTAGTTCTGGAGCTTTCACCACTGACTGTGTCAGTCACTGTGTGAAGTCATGAAATAGTCATGGGAGCTTTTGTCACCCTCTCTTGGGCGCAGGCATTATCCAGCAGGAGAGGAAATCCTTTTTCTGCCTGTGGAAATGGGAGCGATCAGGCAAAGGAGCCACAAAAGAAGCAATTATCAGCTCGCTGAGCACCTTGGCTCAGGTGCTGCAGGAGGAAAGGAACTGGGTTTGTTTGGTGCTCAGGATGGAGTGGATGCTGGCTGGAGACTGATGGAGTTAGGAGGGGTGGTGGCAGCTTGGACCTGTCAGTGTTTGTGGAATTATCATCACTGGTGTTGGAAAATAATCACTGGTGCTGGAAAAGCCAAGCCCTCCAAGACATCGATTCCAAGCTGATCCCCACCTTGCCATGGAACACTAATCTTAAAGAAATTAGGATTTTAGTTAAAAGTTAGAAGAAACTGGGTTTGAGATAGTTACCTGAAACTCAAATCATTGATTACCTGTCAATTTATTTTTGCTCTGCTGTGCTTGCAATGGCAAAGGATGGAACCAGTAGGTAGGGCCAAAGAACACAAACAATTGCAACCAGAAACTCATTCTGTGCAAAACTGGAGTTGCCCCAAAAGCCATTTGTATTGTCATTGATAGAAAATGTCAAGAGTTCAGGGTGAGGAAGACTCGCCTTACTTCCTCCTTTTCAGAGCCCTCCCCACAAAAACGAGCCCAGACTGAATTCAAGAAGCCAACCACGCTGCTTAATTGCCATTCCAGCTAATTACCATGGGAAGCAGGGATGGGAGGGGCTGGTATTGTGAATATTTATTTGTTTGAAGCTTTTGTCAATAAACAGACTCTGTGATCAGCTGTGATTTTGCAGTGTGTGTTAGAGGGTTACCCCACGCTGCTACCCAGCCCTGAATAAACACACACTTTGTAACTTTAAATCTGTCACAGTTGAGTATGGGTATCAGATCAATACTCATATTTTGGTAAATCAGTCACCCACCTGGAGCACTGAGTGTCACATCCAAACACCTCTAGGGATGGGGACCCCAAACTTCCCCGGGCATCTCCTTCCAATGTTCTCCTCACATTTTTTTCAGTGAGGAAATTTTTAGGAAATTTTTCCTAACGTCCAACTTCCCCTCTGGCTGCTTCCCCTTGTCCTCTTGCTTGTTAGCTGGGAGAAAAAGAAATAATGAAATGCTCAGTTCAGTGGGAGCCAGGTAAACCTGGATTTTACAACCCTTGTGAATCAAACCAGACAGATTTATGTGATGCAAATGGAAATGTCCCAGGTTCAGTTTTCTGAACATTTGGTCAGCCTGGCAGGAAAAGTGAATTCTGACTGCAGCAGATTGGGCTGCAGATACTTGGAAAAGCAAGTGCTGAGGAGTGGGAATTATGTGATGCTAAAGGAATAAATCTCAGTGCCCAAATGTAAAGAAGGTGAGAAGAAGACCCTTTGGATTGATTCTCTTCTCATAAGCATCTCTTCTGGATTATATTTATATTTTTTCCCAATAAAGTCTGTTCCCTTCACCTGTCAACAGTGGCATGTTCCAACTACAGACTGGGACAATCAGAAGTGCTAGCTCAGATAATTTTCATTTGGTGTTTATTTTGCATTCTGTACTTTCTCATAATTTTTAAAAAATGTATTTTTGGCTAATTTTAGCCTTAATAACTTTTGCTAGCCGCAAAACTGATGTGACACTTCAAGAGGTGTGATGAATTTTAAAAAAAAACAGGTCAAGTGTTGTCTCTTGTTTTTAGTGTGAGCACAGGTTCTGTTCTGCAGGGCTTTCCTTTCTGTATTTCCAGCTCCTGACACGTTTGCTTCCACCACAGCACATCTGGGATGGTGTATGCCCCTGTGAGTAGATGTACTCACTGCAGGTTGTAAGTAGGCTGTGTAATTTGTTTGTGCAGTAATTTCACAATTGTAAGCCACACCTGATTATAAGCTGCACATGCGGGTAGCCGGATAGACCACGAGATTTGTCCATATATAAACCGCACCCGAATATAAGCTGCACTTTTTTTTTTTAAAGCGCGGATCCATGTGTGACAAAGTAACGAATTAGTAACAGAATCGCGCCAGCGCGGGGTTTGGTGTCAGGTGCTCAAGTTGCAAACAGTTTTCATAGACCAGCCAAGCCTTTAAAGGCAGCCCCAGGCACCCTCCCCGGCCGGCTCTCACTTCCGGGTTGGCATTTCACTGGGATTTGTCCATAGATAAGCCGCACCTGATGATTAGCTGCACTACTGGGGTAGGCTGGATTCTTCAATGAAAAGGGTGTGGCTTATAATCGTGAAATTACTGTAATTTGAATAAAACACCAGCCACTGTTCCATTTGCAGCATCACCCACCAACACAAGCAGCAGATTTTTTTATCAGGACTCTTCTTTATCCAAGAGGAAGATTTTGATCAGAGTTCTGATGGTGCTTTTTGACACATTTTTTTTTCCTGGCAGTGTCTGTTCTGAGACCAGCCTGGTCCCACAGAGCTCCTGGGCTGCACCTGCTGACTTCAGTGGAATCTCCACACCAGGGGCTGGATCTCCTCAGCTCTGAACCTCTTCCAAGTGTAGCACACACTCACCTCTTAGAGAAGCTGATCAATTAAACAAACAAGGCACCTGCTCTGGGAAAATTGAGTGTTTTGTTAATTCAGTGGACAGAGGGGATGAGAACTTCATCCCAAACACCAGTTCATGGGGAGAAGGGGCACAGCGCATGTCATTCCTTGATCCTCATAAAGATTTCACATCTTCATTTTACCTTGTCCTTCAGAGAATTTTTCTCTCACACCAAAGGCAAAGCATCATTTGGATTGCAGAAATTTTAATATTTCCATCTTTTTTATATGAAGGAAATGTCTTACCTCTCCTTGAATTACCATGCAAATAAGACAATGTTGTTTTAGCAGGGTTTAAATTCCCCTTAAAATACTGTTTATAATGTCTCCACAATGCATTCCCACTTTTATATAAATCTGAATTTCCTTCCTGCAGAGGGAACAGGACAACAGGAAAGGGGAAACCTTTTCTTGAGAGGGAACATGAAGAGAAACTTTTTTAATAACATTGATGGTGATAGTAGAAGAGACAAGGATGAAAGAACAAGAGCAAATCTTTTACCTTGAAACAGCAAACCCTAAATGTGTGATTGAAGTGACCATGAATTGCCATCATTAGTATATTGCTGACACAATCCTGATCCCAAAATTCCTTTAAAAATCTTTCAGCATTTGAGTGATTGTGGTGCTAATAATAGGATGATGCTGCAATTTTATTGTCAGGGTTGTTCTTGGGCTTGACATTGCCTTTATCAATCTGTTAATGAAAATAATGCTTATGTAAGGTGTTATTATGAATTCCTGGTTTGGAGCCAGAGATGGAGGCAATGATATTCTGTAGTCTGGCATGTTACAGAATAGTTTTGTTTAATTTCTTTTCTCAGTGAGCACTGGAGAGAAAAAAATTTGGGTAGAGAAGCGTTATTTAAAAATCCCACAACTGTTCTGAAGCAAGCAGTGAATCCGCCCAAATTGTCTTTCAGATTTGAAAGATATCAGGGCAAAAAAAGTGAAAAAAAAAAAGCAAAAAAAAGCTGTGAAGTTCAATGTTTAATAGAATCTCATTGAATTTTTTTCAAACTTGAGCCCATTTCTAACATATTTAAAATATAAACGTGTCTGGGGCTTTGCAGCTATGGCAGTGCTTGCAATATCTGAGAAGGAAAGCAAATTGCAGTTCAGTGTTTCTCAATACAAGTCACAGCTCCACATCACATGCCCAGATCAGAATTATTTCCTCATCTTTATCAATTTACCCCATCCCTGGAGGTGTCCAAGGCTGGACAGGGCTTGGAGCAGCCTGGGACAGATGAAGGTGTCTCTGCCCATGGGCACTGGATGGCATTAAGGTCCCTTCCAACCCAAACCATCCTGTTACTCCATGATTTATTTATTATTTTTGTTGCTGTTGCTGTGAATCCTAAATTTAGGGACGTTGCAGGAATATTCTTTTCCCTGGTTCTGTGGGAAATGAGAGCATTAGGAGAGGCAAGTACTTGTGGTGCTGTACAATTTGTCCCTGCCAGCTGAATCCCAAAGTCTTCTTCTGGGACAGAGCAGAGCTTCAACTGCTTTTCAGGCAGATTGTAAACTGGCAATCTAGGTCATTGTAAATACAAAATAAACCAGCTGCCAATAAAACTGAAATATAATTCTCTATTCCCAGTACATCCAAGCAAAGAAACAAATCCAAGATACTGGCAGTGACAGCTGACATTCCCTCCTCTGTTTGTGGGGCTGTGCTCTTCCACTCACTGAGCAGCCTCAGGTGTTGCAAGGACGAAGAGATGATGGGGATGCAGCCTGAGAAAAAGTTTCATTCACATTGTAAAGGACCTCACTTTGCAAAAAGCGCTTGGCTTTGAGGTGATGCATTTGCGGGATAAGACTGCCAAAGGTGGCTGAGGGCAGCAGGATTAGACACTGGGGTTATTTTGAATTTTGGTGTTGAGAGCACAGGGTTAAAAATGTTTCTAAAATCATGGGAATTGTATACAATGGATTCCGGGGTGGAAAGAAAGGTTGGGTCTGGTAGGGCTGGGAAAGGGAATCAGGCCTGGGAATGAATGAAACTGCACATTTGTAATTATCATGGGATAGATAATATGATTGGCAAATGTAATAATTGCTTGATAAATTGAATATATTATTGTTTAATCGTAATAAGAACCATGAGAAGCAATGTAATAGTAACAAGAATCATGAGAAAGGATGTTTGGGGAGCTGATGGAAATCACAAGAATCCATGCTGGGATGAGATCAGTGTGTACAACAGAACAATATGGGTTTAGTAATTATTATATAGTAACATAAGGAGAAGGGAATAAAAACCTGTCCCTCTGGAATCCATGTGGAGTCAGATTTGGGTTTGTACCCCTGATTCCCAGAGCTCTGCAATAAAAGCAGCTGCACAGAATCATCCTGGGATTCTGTGTTTCTATACCTCAGAGTACCAAACCCACCCTGAACTCCATGAGCTTGCAGGATGTAAAAGATCAGGTAGGGGTTGAATTGCTCCAAAATTCCTGCCATGCCCAGGGCTGAGAGCTGCCTTCCCCTTCTGGTCGTGTTATCCCCAGAAAAAAATATGAACACGAGGGAGTTCTGAAAAGGTGATTCAAGGCTTGGCCCCTGTTTATTGCTCCCACAGACATCCTTTAATTTGTCAGTGTCACAAATTTCTCTTTTTTTTGGTGTTGGTGGACTGGATGGAGGTTTCTACAGCCTCAGTGAGAATGGGTTCTTGGACACTTTTCCTAAGAATCGTCTCCTAATTGTGCCAAATCAGGGACTTTGGCTCTTTGTGCTGTCAAAGGAGGAGTTTATTTATGGTTATAATTTAGGGATTTTGTGGAGTTGTATGAGATACAAACTCATTGACCTGAACCTTGGCCTGGTTCTCATTAAAAATCCTGCATATGAGTTACAGTGTTGAGAATAAGAATTGGACTCAGTAAAAAAACCCAATCTATATCTTATTTTAAATATAGAGCTAAGAAGAACTAAAGATATGTTCTGACAGATTTCTGACAACAAAAGAAATCTGTTGAGATGCCACCGACTCCACTGGAATCAGTTCTAGCTGCTTTACGGTGAGAAAAGACCCAAAAATATTTTGAACAGAGTTCATTGTCTCTTAGACAGCTTTTAGTCATTTTATTTGCCAAGTTTCTCTCACAGCTGGATTAAGATTTAACAATTTTTTTTCCTCCTCTCTGTCGGATCAGTCACGAGCCTGTGGGAGATGAGCACGACTCTGGAGCTGAGCCCAAATCTGCTCAAACCCAGCCTGGCTCAGGGTGAAGCTGTTTGTGGTTGAAGAGTGTTCAGACTCCCAGGAATTTGTGGAACAGTGGGAAGGTGAACAGGAACACCCTTGGAAGTTTCACACCACAGAAATCCCAGAGCTTGGAAAGAGACATCACTGACCCAACTTTGGTCAAACAAATTGGTGGAATCCCAATCTAAAGCATCGAAAGAACTTCTAAAGAAGCCTGGCATTGCTTGCAGAAAATAGGAATTGTGAGGAAGCTCTGGAGAGAGGGGGGAAAAAACCTAAATTTTTTTCCTATAGAAAAAGATTATTTTTGTTGTGATTGAGAGGAATGTCGGATTTGTCTTTACAAACGAGCTGTGGGTCTGCTGGTAGATATGACTAGCACTGAGAAAGAAACAATGGGATTGATTCCACTGATTATTCAATGGAAAAATATATTTGCCTTTACAAACAAACTGCAGGTCTGCTGATAAATGAAACTGGATATTGGAAGATGAAAGAAACAATGGGGGGAAAAAGAATTAAAAATTATAAGGAGGGTTGTACATTAGAGGGGAATCTCAGGTATCAGAGTTTTGGGAAGTCTGTGCCTCTCAAGTACCTCAGCAATGGGGAAAGAGAGAGGGAAATTGGGATAAAAAAGAGGCTGGGTCCTCCAAAAATCCGAGAGACCCAGGGGATGCCCCATGGCCTCTCCCTTTATTGGAATAAAGCAAAAGGGACTCCTCTGTCTCCTTTTTGGGCACAAACCTCTGGTGTTTGTGGATTAATTTCCTGACATGATTTATTGAGGTAAACCCCCATTCCCCCCTCACCTTTCTTTCTTCAGAGGCATCCCTGGATGTTCCAGAGGCAGACTGAAAAAGGATGATTAACAAATGAGGTCTCCCTTTTCCACTGCCCCTCCTTCAGCCCTGGATCCAGGAGAATGGGAGTATTTGGGTCGGCAGCAGTTCACTCTTGCGTCAGCCAATTTATAAACTGCAAAAGTTCAAATCCAAAGTTGTGCATACAATTTATTCACAACAGAAACTTCATCCCTGAGTTCAGAGAGACCAGAACATTACCATAAAGAATTCTATACATTTCTGGTAACATGGATGTTATTTCCACACGGTTTATTGCAATCAACAAACTCAATTGTTGCCAGAGAGGCTGAGGAGATGCAGCTTATCTTAAATCCAGAGTTATCTGTTTGTCACACCAGACCCTTCTGTAAGTTTGCTATGGTGATCTATCTATGTTGAAATTAAAAAAAAAAAGAAAAAAAGAGAGAAAAAGCAATATAAAAGAGAGAGCAGAACACTGGGCTGGGGAATTAGATGTCTGGTTTCTCTTCCGAACTCTGCTGGAGTGACCTTGCACAGCCCCTTCTCCGTGTTTCAGCAACCACCACCATAAACTGTGAGTAATGAGGTTATAAATGTATCATTTTTATTGAGTAATGGCGCTGCACAGCTCGCTTTTGTCCTTTATTTCTGTTTGCTGTGGAGTTTAATATTTGCCAGTAAAAAGCGTGTGAGTGGCTAATTGCATTTCAGGGCCCCCAGTGCTCGGCTCAGGGCAGCCCACGTGCTCATTTGTTTCTCTGCAAAGGTGTTATTAATCACTGGCAAACTGCTGCAGCCAAGTGAACTAAACACAGAAAACCAAATGTTTTGTGGTGCAGATGCAAGGGAGTCAGGTGGGAAGCACTGGAAAGGTTTCTCATCCCCTAAAACCCAATGTCAACCCCTCCTGTCTCAATTCCATGCAGTAAAATAAACTTTTTTTCTCTTCAAGCAGCTCACAAAGCATTAAAAACATCTCTTATGTCTTAATTTTACCACATTCAAATTATAATTCCCGTTCTCTTATTTAATTCAATCTTAATCTGTTCATTTTTCCCAATATAAGAAGCCACCACTGGAAGTTTTTCAATGCACAAACTCGACAGGTCATTTTCTTTCTGTCTTTGAAGTGACACTTTTGAAGCTGCAAACAAGTGATGATAAAAGGCCCCAGTGTCTGTGAAATTATATTTGCCAATTTACAATAAATTTCCTGATAATAGTACTGTAGTAAAGCTGTACGGGTTCTGCCCCTGTGGTGTAATTTTTCTTTGAAATTGTAGCAGAAAGGAAAATGATAAAAAAACCAAAAACTTCTGGACTTGGAGATCTGCAGAAATATTGACAATAGTTTTGTTTGAGGCTGAGTGTGTTATTTATTATGAAAACAGGATCTGCTGTGCCCATTCAAATAATTTATCACGTGAGCACTCCCCTTGGAAATTAAAAGTCTCAAAATGTTTCAGACTGGCTTTGTGGTGCAGTAATTAAGAAAAAAAAAGGGCTTGCCTTTTCTTCCCGTTGAAAACCTTCTTAGCACACTTGTCCTCAAAGCATTTGTGGCAGTAAACTTAGCTACACTCTTGTACTTCAGATTACAAAATTATTTTGAGCTACATTAGAAAGATCGAATAGAACTTTCACATGAAATTGCTTTAATGATATTTTTGCGACTCTCGGTGTTTCTCTGAAAATACACTTCATCTTCTCTGCTTTCTCTATTTATTATTAGATACCTGTGGAGTTTCATAAAATACACTTTATGTCAACCTTGTTGTTAACAGTGAAAATTCTCTCTTTTTTTTTTTTTTTTTTTTAAGCTCAGCACACCCTGTGAAATGGAGCTTGTATTTTTTTCTAGGATGTTAATAAATGGATTGTGTTTATAAACCAAAGGGGCTCCTGGTTGCTGGAGCAGCTTTTGGAAGTGATGTTGGCTGTTTAAAGGTCTCCTTGCTGGTGGTCTCAAATAAAATCATCATTAAAAGCTGCCGACCTTCCACCGCTCTGGGTGGATTTCCATGGAAAACACTGGAGCAGCTATGCTGAGCTTGTCTCAGCATATTTTATACCAATGATATTTCTAATTCTGTAAATTCTCAGCTTTAAACTGCTCCCTCTCATCTATTTGAGTCATCCTTTAAGTAAAAGTCTTTGATTTTCATCATTTATTCCCAGTTTGCCCCAGGCAAGTCTTCCCCTTAATGCCGCCATTTGTTTCTGCATTTCTAAAGAGCGTGGTAATGAGGAAGGTGGGCACTTTTAAAGATGTTAGAAGTTGTCTTTGTAAGGGCTCCGTGAGTGTGAAATTCCTCCATTTGTTTAAGTTGGAATGTTCCTTTTTTGAGGCTTTTTCATTTCCATTTCCATTGATGTGCCTGATCAGTTAGTGGGTGAGAGGAGCTGCCAGTGCCATCAGCACTGCAGCGGTGGGCAAAGGTACAAATAGAGACACATTTTACCTTTTGGGGTAAAATACAACTTTTTTGAAGGTCAATTGACTCATATCAGTGCTGCTGAGATCTGACACTTTTGTATTTTTCCCCAGATTTATCAATTTGAGGTAATTTATTTCCTCTGCTCCTTTTTTTTGTGTGCGTATTCATCTCAAGGACATTGGTTTATCTACACGTTCTTACAAGGATATTTGCTTTTATGATGATTTTTGCAGATTTTTTTTTAAATTTAAGAGGAATGGAGAATCAGAGAAGGTAAAACTGATCAGCAGAAATCATTGCTACTGTAAAAAAATCCCAACAAACAAAGCCAAACCAGCCACTGTTATTTTTATTACAGCAGGGCTCAAAAATCCAACAGAGATTGAAGATTGATAGTGCTAAAAACTTCACAGATAGTTACAGATAATTGTTGCTGCAAAAGAATTAAACACAGCAGGCAAAAAAATATTGTCATTTTCTCCAAGTGGCACAGTTCAGGCTGGTGGGAGGATGAGAAGTTGCCATGAAATGTCCTGGCTATCAGCTGATCAGTCAATACACTCAATCAATAATTCACAACACTGAATACATTTACTTCTGGGAAAAAAACAAACAAACCAACCACAATGTGGTTTAGTATTTTAATTTTGCCTGCCTGTTTCTTGTTCTCAGCTTTTGTAATGGCAAGGGCCTTCCACTTTTTATTGGTTGTGGCTTTAGTTAAACTAAATTATCACAGAACCCCTACAGACATTTTAAGTAGGAATTATATCTGTGGTCAGGCAGGTGTGAATTTTGCAGAGAAAAGAACAAGAAAGAATTTTCTGGATATGATTTTTTTTTGGTAGAAAGTGTTAAGAACTGGTGTGATAGGT
The DNA here is from genome assembly GCA_009812075.1 of Sialia sialis. Classification (NCBI taxonomy): domain Eukaryota; kingdom Metazoa; phylum Chordata; class Aves; order Passeriformes; family Turdidae; genus Sialia; species Sialia sialis. The sequence continues at coordinate 3,123,729 of VRYO01002781.1, read as the reverse complement.
GAAAGGAAAGATCAGAGGTACTGGGCACGGTTTTTGTGTCAGATCCATCAGGGACGGAGCGGTGGTGGGGTGGGAATGGTGAGAACTGGCCAAGCAGGAAGTAACAAGTCCAGAACGGCCAGCCTTGAAGACATTGAAAACCTTGAAAAAAAGGGCTGAACATTTTCCACTTTCACCAGTTCCATATGTTCCTGAACAAAAAAAGAGGGAGAAGAAGTTGAAGGGAGTTGGATTACCTGTGACTTGAATTTCAGGCCTGTCTTGGGTTGCAGTATAAGATGTGATCAAAGGTATCTGTCCTATCACCATCTGTTGAG
>VRYO01002781.1:3106560-3122412 GCA_009812075.1 Sialia sialis | reverse complement strand
ACATCTAACAGTGCATAAGGACAACAGCCACCATTTAATTGGACTGCCACCAGCACCCTGCCTGACAGGGTGTGAGGTTGTATTCTGACTCTGTCAGTGTTTGGGGTTTGTTCTTTGTGATACTGTGTTTCTATTTTAATTTCCCTAGTTATTTTCCTGTTATTCCTAATTCCTACATATTTTCCTGAGAGCCCCTTGATTTCAAAATTATAATAATTTGGAGGGAGAATGTTTCCATTCTCCATTTCAAAGAGAGGATCCTGCCTTTCTTAGCAGACACCTGTCCTCCAAACCAGGACAAGGCCGTACTGAGAATCCATTTCCAGTTGCTTCCAGCACGTTCTGGATTCCATTAATGATCCTACTGCTGATCCCTGCAAACTCCTGAGCCATGCAGCTCTCCTCAGAGCCTCTTTCAGGGAGGTTTCTGTGATGATTCTGTGTGATGCATACAAAATATATTTTACAATTAAAGTATTTTCTTCCATTCATTGTCTAAATCAAATTACAAGGCACTTAAACGTTGAATAATTTATATTCCCCAAAAAGATGTTAGGATATTAAATAGCAGGAATAATGTTAGGTTTATTAGATTGTTGTAGAGGACTCAATCTTTGGTAATGACTCAAACTCATCATTCTTATCAAATAATTGTTTCCATCTCTGGCTTGATTGTAGGGTTATTTCAAGAGGGTTTTCTTTCTGTTTGTTTCTTTTGCATTTTAGTGTTTACTGGGCAAATCTTTTCAGTTCAGGCATTCCCCAGCTGGTTCACCCAGTTCCTGAATTCTATAAAAGAAGCTTCTCTTGCCCATGAAGTCTGTGCATTTGGAGATAAATGCCCCAATCCCGATTTGGTAAAATTTTGGTACAAATTTTTGGTACAAATGCCAAGATCTGTTTCCCTCCTTGCAAAGGGCTGTGTGATTCCTCAGTGCCTGGCTAGTGATATATTAGCCTATTTATATAAATCAGTGCATGTCTTCTACTGAGAAGCTTTCAAAGAGATGCAGAGGCATGTGGAGGACACTTGGTTGCACGTGGATTGTTGGAATTCTGATTAAGAAAGAATAATCAAACAAGTTATGGTTACTTTGCCCCTGGATTTCAGCAGGATGATTTCTAGATCTCCAGACTGTTCCAAGGCTGAGGCAGGAATGGGAATGGGAATTTGCCCTTGAGAGGATTGTATTTATGGACAGAATTGTGCAGACAGAGCTGTTGCAATCCCAAAAGAAAAAGGGGAAATTTCGCTGTGATCGGGCAAGCGAATGCTGTGTTTGAGGGAAGCATTAAATCCACAGTGCAGGGGACATTTATAACCCTTACCTGCTGCAGAACCACTGAGATGAAGAAAAGGCAGCACTCAGAGGGTGATAACAAGGATATTATGATGGGCAGCACGACTTTTAAGTGCCAGTGGAATGGGCAATTCCAGAAGCCCTCAGGAAAACAAGTGGTGCTGAAACATGACAATTTATTGAACGGATTTCCTGCACACTTGTTACCATTTTTTTTTTCCCTGCAGTACCACAGTGAATTTTGTCCTGGCTTTTGGTACAAAAAATAAAGGTAAGAGAAGAGAATGTCAAGCATGGTGCCAAAGCCTGAAATGTCTCTGTTCCCAGAAGGGAAGATGAAGAAGTTGCTTGGTTGTCACTGCAGAAAATGGAGAACTTCTCCACAAAAGGTGGAAGGTCCAGACTGCCCAAGGAATTCACAGTAAGATCTATCTCATCTCACTTAAAACATTTGGAATAGTAGTAGGAGGTTTGTGTATGGGGAGGAAATATAATTTACTACCTGAGGAAGGTAGATGGAGCAGGAGAGTTTTTACATGGAGAGAAATGGAAGAGGGGGAATAATCAAGGTGAAGAAACAGAATTGTTTGACTTGGAATGGTGACTTCTACATTTTGATTGCTAGAAATACAAGTAAATACCAGACAAATTGAAAAATAGTTTAATTTTGACCCAAACACCACTAAAATTCTATCAGTGGTTGCTGGGTATGAGGGCTGACGTCTCTTGACTTGCTTGGACAGCTCTGAGAACCACTTTTGAGGAAATAGCTTTTTGTGTACTTTTTGTCCCAAAATGTTGCAGAAAATACCTCAGTTCCAGCAAGTTTCAGCCAAACCAGTTGTAATGGAATATAAGATCCCTCCCTGGGTGATGCTGCAGTGATTAATTTTAGTATTAATCGCTCCAGGTTATGGCTTTAGCCGCTGCTGATGAACACTCCAGCGATGTGGCTTAAACCAAGGCTGAAACACTTTGTGCCCAGTATCTGTGAACAGATCCAATTTCCTTCCCAGCAACTGGAGTTACTTTTAGTGCTGGATCCAGTCTTTTATGTGCTTTTAAATTACTGGGGAGCTGCTGGCTGTGAGGAAGGGCTCAGTGAAATACAGGAGGTGACCACAAAGAGGGACCTTGTGGACACCACAGCGCAGAAATATTTGCTTGGCCATGACACAGCGAGCCAGGGCTGAATCCCAGCACCTTCCCTCTTCCCAGTGAGTCACTTAACCTCTCCACATCACAGGGCTTTTGAAATAAAGTCCAGTTAATTGCCTGCCTTCGAGGAGTTGGGAGACTAATTAATGAATGTTTGCAAAGTACTCAAACGCTGCAAAGTGCAGTGGTGACTGCTGAGTGTTGTTGGCACCTTTTGGAGGCAGATCCGGGAGGAGCAGCTGCTGCTGCTGTGAGCTGGTGTGGAGGGCTCTCTGCTGGGTCAGAATCTGATTTCACTGATTGCCTGTGACCTCCAGGAAAAAAATAAAACATAAATGGACCTGAGAGCTGAGCCCTGGCTGCCTGTGCCTGCTGTGCCCATCCCCAGTCTCAGGATGGTGCGACCCAAACTCTGTCCTGCCCTGCAAAAAGAGGGTTTCCATCTCCATTTAGCAAAATTTCATGGAGTGCACAGAAGGTCTGCATGGGAGCACCATCCTTGTGTGCAAAGATAAACAGTGCATTAATTTCTGGGAGCTTGGAGAAATCCTCTCACCCTTCCTTTCTCATGTCCCAGACTCCCTTTTTGGTGTTTGTTTTCCTGATGGAAAACAGGACCCAGGTGGATTTTCCATCCCACTCCCTCATGTCCTCTCTGTGGCCACCACCTGTCTCCTTTCATTTATTTCTCTCATCTGGTATTCTGTGCCAGCAGGTTTCTTCTTCAAAAATCCCCGACAAAATAAGACAAATGTGTCAAAATACATTAAGAGTCCAGTTTCCATAGCAATTGTAAGAGATATTCATCCCTGGGTGTGGAGTTTTGTTGTACCAGCTTTTAAATGGAAATGACCAGGTGTGCATTTCTGGAATTTCCATTGCTTTTTATGTGATTTCATTCCATTTACATAACACAGCTCCAAAATGGATATCTCAACAAGAAAGGAGTAAAGATCTTTAATTAATATTGTACATAAAATTGTATGTTATAATATTCACACGTGGTATATAGAGATAATGTGTTATATGATAGAGGTACATATAGACAGAATATAATGCACAAATATATATAATATAATTACTTTATTTATATATTATATATAATTATTTCACTTACATGTTATACAACGATATGTATTACTCTTATTCTTATTTTTATCTTTGGAATACATGATAGATTACCTAGAAAAGTGCTAGCTCACAACTGAGGGCTGCAGGATTACACTTGGAAAAAGAAACCAATATACAACTTTTCCTGGCATATTTTTATGTTTATTTGCATTATAAACTCTTTGTGACATCAATTCTGAAGTTGTCTCACAGACTTATCCATGCATGCATCCATCTTCTACCGTGTGGCTGCTACATAAATAAAAATATTAATAGGTAAAGGTAGCAGCCTCTGATGTAGCCAAGTCTGGGAGTAGATGCATTGTTAATTCAAGTTAAATTGTTTTTATGAACTTCTTGTTCATTTATATTAATTGCTTGTACTGACCTGACCTAACCTACTTAGGTGGAACTGCAGAAATTAAAGATGCTCCCATTTCGCATGCACAGAGTGCACAGAGAGTTTCTTGCTTAAATGCACTCACATAGACTTCCTATAAAAATGAATAAAACTTTGGTGTTGTGGCCTGGTCACAGTTAATGTGCCTCAGACACCATCCATGGAATCATAGAATACCAGGCTGCATCACCTGATCCATTTTTTGGCCAAAACACAGTCTAGACAAGATGGACCAGCCCCCTGAAAAGCTGGATCCTAGAAATTTCCAATGTTGTAGAATCCCCCACTCCCCTGAGGAGATGATTCCAGTGGCTGATTGCTCCACTGTGAGAAAAATTCCTTTGGTGTCTAATTGGAATCTCCCTGGCAAGAACTCACACCCATTGTCCTCTTTTCATGACTCCCTGTGAAAAGGGAGCCTCCATCCTTGTAGGCACCTTAAATTCTGGAACAAAAAGGTCTTTTTGAGGTTTCTGCCTGTCAGGATTTGGGTTGTGCATCACAGTGGGACAGGCTGAAATGATTCTCTTGGGGTTTGAGTGTCCTGTAGATTCAGAAGTGTTCCTGCTGTCCCAGCTGTGCTGGGGGACCGAACTCTGGAGTTGTGCCTTATCCAGGGTGCTGATTTCTGACTCTGTCCACAGGGAAATGTGCAGCAATGACTCCTCAAGGGTGGCTTTTCATCCTTTCCCACCTCCTGCATTTATTCCTACAGTTCCATCATGGCTCTTGAGTTCCCTGTGTGCTGGTCAAGTTCCTCAGGAGGAGGTTTGGGTCTGGGGAATGGATGGGGACAGGGAAGATGTGTGCTGATGTGTTCACAAACAATTCCTCGGGTGAGGGGATGGGTGTTAAAGGCTTTGAAATGGGTTTTGATGTCTCCATGATTTTGGGAGCAGGTTCCTGACAGAGCCCGGGCACTGACTCCTGACACAGACAAGGAGAAGTTTCTGAACTTTGGGGTTAACTCCAAGCAGCAAATTCCTGTCAGAGCCCGGGCACTGAGTCCTGGCACAGACAAGGGGGAGTTTCTGAACCCTGGGGTGAAATGTCAGGTTCAGGGGGATTTGGGGCAGGTGCTTTGGGAAGCCTGCACCTCCCTGGTAGCTCAGAGTAAGGAAAGGAGGAGGGACACTGCAGCCAGAGTTTGGGATAGAAGGAGGCTGAACCCTCCAAAACCTGAGAGAGAAAACCTCTCTCTCCCTTTATTCAAATAAAGCTGCAGATTCTCTGTCTCCTCTATGGACACTGGCTTTTCCCAGTGGGATTTCCCTACAACAGGATGAGGAGGAATTAGCCAAAGGCACAAGGAAACCCCCAATGTGTTATGGAAACAACTAATCCGAGCTCAACTCCTTGGAAGATTTTCTCTCTTCTTCTCCATCATGTCTCATCTCAGGACTTCTCTTCTGGTAAGCATAAATGTAAACACTGGGAGTCTGATCATGGAGATTTTATTTCAAGTAATAATACCTCTCAGCAGGAGCAGAAGCTTTTGGAAAAGGTTGCCAAAGTCATCTCGATCGTAAAGAACTGGTGGAAGCTCTATATATTATAATTTTCTTCAGTTCTGTGAACTACCAAATGAAGGAGAGTGCTCTAAGGTTCTCAGAGTAGGCAGGAGAGGGAGCACACGTTGCAGCAAAGCCCAGCATCTTCAGGAATTCTGTGTTTTCATGTCTGGAGCTGGAATGGTTCCTGCTTTGTACCATCCCCAAGTGTCTGCGTATTACTACATTAATTGTGATTCCAATCAATTCCATAATAACTTCAAGAGTGTAAGATTGAGTGACTTCTGTAAATAGAGTAGAACTAAATAATGGATATATTTTTTGTATTCTCTCTCCTTTGGATCCATACCCAAAAAAAAAAAAAAAAAGGAGATTGGAAAAAAATACTTGGCATTTCATCAGCTATCTCTAAAATACTTTTCAAATCTCAGAATACCTTTTTATGTGCAGCATTTAAGGAGCAGAACTATTACTGCTACCTTCTTATTTAACCATATCCTGTGTGCTTTCACACGGCATCAGCCTGCAGAGCCCCATGAATACAGGCATGAAACAGTTTTATTTTCTACTGAAGCACATTTTTAGTCATTTTGGCTTCAGAGTGACTGTGGCAACCTTCATCCCTTGTGGGATCAAAAGCCAGAAAGCAAATACAATAAGAGTGATAATAATACTTATGATTCCCAGGTTTAGAGCTGCTCTCCCCTTTTCTTAAAGGAGGGGAATTCTCACTGGGGACTTGCTTGTTTAGCCCCTTGGGTATGGTTAAGGCTTCTAAAAGGTTTATAAAGCTCCCAAATAAATATTTGTAAAAGAACTACTAGCACTTGGAGAGAGGGCTGCTGAAAAGCTGGTGATATGGCAACTTAACTCCATACACAGTAATTATAGATCTTATTTCTAAGACTTTTATTCCACAGATGGCTCCTTTGCAAGGGAAGGAATAAAAAAAGACAACAGTTTATTTTTTTTTCTTTTTTTTTTTCTTTTGCCTTTTCTTTTTTCTTTTTTTAGGTACACCAGAGTTTTTTAGTTTCAGGAGAGAGACTTCAGCATGGAAAGGCTTCTTAGTCTGTTGGTGAAACAAAATGAGCTGCAAATGAGGAGGAGATGAGGTGCAAAGAGAGTTGGGAGAGAAATGATGGGGGCTTTAGCTCTCAGATGTTATGGAATCACAGAATGGTTTTGGGTTGGAAGGAACCTTCAAACCCATGAAATTCCAAGGGCAGGAATTTCCACCCCCTCAGGATCACCCTTTTTTGTTTTTTGTGGATTCGTAGGAGCTCTCTGTAGTTTTCCCTGGTGGCCATGGTGAGGTTTGGCTCTGAGATTTGACTCCTGCAACAAGAGGAACAACAACCCTGTGCAGAACTGAGACGTCACTCCCACACTTCCCAAAACTGCAAATTCCTGGCCAGGATCTGGGTCCTAAACCACGAGCAAGCACCAGAGGGTGTCTCTCACCCCAGAGCCTGGGATGATTTCCAGGGTTTGGCATTTGGAGGCAGCAAAAGGGGAGCAGGGCTGTGCTGTCTAACTGATGCGTTGGGTGCATGTGAATAATTTGATGGATTCCTGCTCCTTTCCCATGGATTCTGGACACTGATGATTAGCACAGACTTTAAATAAAGACTGCAGTAATCCAAGGGTAGGAGCTTTTCTTTCCTCAGCCAGCAATATAGGGAAATAACAAGTAGATGGCATTCTACCTCTATTTTTAAATTAAGACACAGCTGCTTAGGATGTAGAGGCTGTTCCTTTCACTTGTTATGCTCCATTGTCAGTCTGAACAAAGAAACTTGCATTTATTTAATTTAGCACTTGCAGCCTCTGACTTTAAAAATAGAACAATAAATATAAACATCGTGTTCAGATTAATTAAATTAGTTTGTGTTAATTAAAGCAGATTCGATGAGAATTTTGAACTTTGCTCAGCTCCTGCCTGCTGGAGGAAGAGGTGCTTCAGGAATGATGGTAAATGAGTTTCCCCTAGCTGGGTTGGCTTTTCTTTTCCCTGTCCTGAGCCTGATGCCTGATCCAGCCATCCTCAGCTCCAGCTGGATTCCCTGTGCTCATCACAAGGAAGGGCACAGAAAATAAAGATACTGCTTCAAGTTAGCCAGCTATTCCCAGCAGGATCTAGGATCAACACCAATTTTCTCTTTAGGCTTTAAACGTGGCCTAAAGTCCCTGACTTTCCTCCAGGGCTCTGCACTGATTAACTCATCCATGACAGATTGAAATCTATGGACTTCTGCAGTAAGTTTTTTTCTGTGGGATGGTGCCTTTCCTGGCATTGCTCACTGTAATGACAAAAAAAACCTGCCAGAAAAAAGAACTTACCTGAAAAGAAAAAAAAAATAAAGGAAAAAAAAAGGATGAAAGTGGTGAAATGCTGCTTTTTCATGTCAAGATTTCCTTGATGTCCTCCCCTTTTTGGGCAGGTTTGTTTGCCAGGAAGAGGCTGCAGTTTGAGGGACTTGTAGTTCTTGCCCGAGGGCTCCTGAGAAACCACCTCACCTTAAAGAGTGGCTTTGAATAGAGGTTAAAAATGCAGTTTAAGCTTAATGAATAGTGATGGAGTGTTAAAAGGCAAGGTGTCTAAATGAGAAACAAAAACCTGTTTCAACTCTAGTCCCACAGCCTCATTAAAATCATATCCAAGTTCTCTCTCCAGGGAATGCCCAAACTGCACCACGGTTTGCAGCACTGGCGGACACCACTGGTAACTTATTAAAGTGCAGCTGTATTACAGTAATTTCATGATTATAAGCCGCACGTCTTTCATTGAAGAATCCAGCCTACCCCAGTAGTGCGGCTAATCATCAGGTGCGGCTTATTTATGGACAAATCCCAGTGAAATGCCAACCCGGAAGTGAGAGCTGGCCGGGGAGGGCACCTGGGGCTGCCTTTAAAGTCTTCGCTGGTCTATGAAAACTGTTTGCAACTTGAGCACCTGACACCAAACCCCGTGCTGGCGTGATTCTGTTACTAACTCGTTACTTTGTCGCACATGGATCCTTGCTTTAAAAAAAAAAAAGTGCGGCTTATATTCGGGTGCGGTTTATATATGGACAAATCCCGTGGTCTACCCGGGATGTGCGGCTTATAATTGTGAAACTACTGTAAATTTATTAATCCAATTTTCAATATTATTAGGTGTCAGACTTTTTTCCATGAGTTTCACCAGCTTCATCACCTCTGAGGATGCAGGTTTTTGCAGGATGAGAGGTTTGTCTGGGCTGGAATTGCAGCCGGAGCACAGTACTGGAATCCAGAGCTTCACCAGGGGTGAAATGGGGCAACTCTTCCCTAAGGGAAGAAATTTGTGTCAGTCTGGAAGATTTACAGCTTTCATCACAGGGAAATAAAGAAATCATCAAAACCTACTTAATTAAGTAAGTCAATAATGTGAAGGGGTTATAAAATGCTATATAATTAGCAAACAAAGTTAGTTAAGGTCAATTCTACAGACTATAAACAAATTATTCATAAATATATATATATTCTTAATACATACAAAATTTATAAACACCTATAATGTTATCTAGGATAAATATGGTAAAAAATTCTGTAGCTATCACAAACATGATAAATTTTGGATTAGGAAATGCATCTGGTTGGTGAGTGTCAGCATTCTGGAATGGTTGCAAACCGGCCAATTTGTTTTAAACTTGTAAATCCTCAGTAGATTGTTCAATATTCTCAGTTAGAAACTCCAGGCAGAGAAACGGTGACAGCAATTTTATTAAAATAACACTCTTGTAGATTGCTTCAGTAAATCTAGGAGATCATCAAGATAAATGAGGAAATTAATTAAAAAAGCACAAAGGCTTCATCCCCAGTGATTTGACCTATTGTACAAAGAAGTAGTGGTACTTAAGTAAAAAAGTCCACAAGCTGAAGGATTCTGTAGAGTTTATTGTGAAATATTCCCCTTTATTCAAGTTCTTATTGCAGGCGTTATGTTTCATGTAATTATAATATTTTTTTTACTTAAGAACCAGCAATTATTATAACATGAACCTTTACCAACCGTTGCAGTCATTGATATTTCAGACTGAAAAAAAGCAATATATTTATTGAAAGGGAGATTGAAGCAGCTCAGAATAAAGATAGAAAAACCTCTATCTTAGCAATAATGGCAGCCATTTAACAGGGCTTGGTATTTCCTTTATTTGTGTAGTTTTCATATTTTATTATGGATCAGATCAATAAGTGCAGTCTGTGAGCTCCAATAACAAAAGAAATGAGTATAACAATCCTTGTCTGAGCACCAACCAGCCTGTGTCACCTTGATCCTTTTCCTCTAAGTGCATGGTAGGATTTGTCAAAAATATGTGTATTTCTTCAAACATAGGACAATAATATTTATCTTTCAATCAATTTATCTTAACTAATGTGCTTGCTAAAGGAGAAAAAATGATTTTAGGTAAGTCTAGAGTCTAGAGAGAAAATGTAATTCAAAAATTATTCAACAAAAACAACAACAAAAAATCTATAAAGTTTCTTTTTAATGCCCTGGAAGGAATGCGAATTATCACAATTATAAATACATGACAGCATACACCTAGTTTCTTTTCTGGGGATGTTGTTGACTCTGTTTTTCTCCACAAATGCACCTGGGATGATAACCTGGAAGCAGTGGAAGGGATGCTGCAGGCATTTGATCTCCAGTTCTGAATCTGTAATGTAAACTTTGGAACTATTGTCATATTGCTGCAGGCTCATGCCATGAATATCAATGACTGCTCCTGGTGGAAAGGCTTCCATTTGAGAGAAGTGGCTTTTTTTTATAGGAAGGTTTTGTAATTTACTCCAGATCTGAGGGTAATCCTTCCTAAATTTGGTATTTCACATGTGGAATACTGGAATGTTCTTGGAGGAGCTTTAATTGGAGAACATGATTATGGACAAATATTGCGGTGTGTTAAAAACAAGCCCATTAACTCAGAAATTTGAGTTGGGTTTAATGATTTTGTGGGGCAGTGCTGATGTCAATTCCACTCTGTGACTCTTAGCAGCCATTTATTCGCAACATGTGCCAAAAATTTGGGAAGCTCTGAGGGTCACAGCAAAGACATTATTTAATGGATATTTTAATACTGCACTAGTTTTTTTCCTGTTTGTTTTTTTTTTTTTTCCCTGGCTGGATAATCTGGGGTTAGATTACACATGTCCCACCACCTCCTTTTATTTCTCTTTTAATAATTTATTTTTCAAGCCATGATATTCTCCCCTTGTAAGACGTGTCATATTTTCTGGCTGTTCAATATTTATAGTTTGTAACCTATACCCAGCAATGTGGGTACAAGGTTGATAACCAAACATTTTCCTTGGTCTGGAATGGCCTTTGCTAAAAGTTTAATTATGAACTACTAGTAAAATAATAGTATAAATGATGAGATCAAGCTAAGTTCAAAGCCCTGTTGGGCTGTCAAACACTTAATGCATTTGCCCCGTAGGTTTTGTACAAATTGAAAATACAACTTGGTCCTTGATCTCCCTAATGTAGTTTCCTCTGTGAGGGTTTTATATATATATATATGTATATATATATATATATATTTTTTTATTTTTTTTTTTTGGCCAAGGCTGTTCTCCTGCCTTGTATTTTAAGCATATATACTGTCCCTGTTGCTGCTCCAGCCATTGTCACTTTGTAAAATCCTCCCTAATAGCACTTGTTCTCTTTCTGCTTGACAGGTGGCCTTCCCTTCCCCGTGCTCTCTACGTGCCTGGAATGCTGATGGGAAGGATGGGATTCACGTGGAGCTCACAGGTAGAGAAAAACCCAACTTATTGTTGCCATTTTTATTGATAATAAAAGCTACAAAGGTCCCCAGCCCTTCACCTGACCCTTTATTTAGAATCTCTCAGCAGACCTTTGGGCTCCTGCTGCTATTCAGGGCAGACATTTTGTGGCATTTTGTATTTCAGGAATGGAAAGGCAGAACTTTCTGCATTGAAGATGCCCAGGGTTTTATCTGCAGCTCCTTCTGGATTTTTTATTCTAAAGCAGCTCACTGCCTTGGATATCTTAGTCCCAATGAAAGTCAGTGGAACTTAGATAAATGGATTTTAGGGACAGGGTTATAAGCATTTGCTATGAATTTCAGCATGCTGCTCTCCATGCAATCTCAATTACTAACTGGGGTTGCCACATGCCTCTAACTTTATTCTGAGCTGTATTAATTATCTTTGCAAGATAACAGCCTTGATAACAGAGAGCTGGGTGCCTGGGCTGCAGAGGTGAACACCTCTCTATTTATTTTATTTTGGACTCTGTCCTCTGCGGCTCTGGAATCCTCCTTCACTCCCTTTGGCTGGCACTCCCCTAATTTAATGGACTGTGCTTGTCAAGGGTGTAAATCAAGCACTGCAGACAACCAAGCAAGTCCTTGTCATCTGTCAAATTTTTGGGTTTAGGTGCACTGAGGAAAACTTGGAAAAGTAGGGTAGGTTACATTCTGAAGTTTAAACCAATGCTCTGTTTGCTGATAATACAAAAGGAGCATTAAGAGATTGATAGTCTGTTTGAAATTCCTTTGAAAATATATCCCAGACTGGATCTTTTTTACTGCTTGTCTCTCGTGAGCCTCTTTTTCAGAAAAAGCCATTCTTTTAGATCCACGGTGCCATAAAACCAGAGAGCTGTCAGAGCCCTGCTGATCCAATTACAACTTTAAAACTTTTAAGCTTTTGATTTACAGTAAGCTCATTCCAGTTAAATACAGAGGAATCTTTCTCTTAATCTCTACATTGTTTAGCAGTGTTTTTCGCAGTATATTTCATCTCTTTTTCCCTCACTTGTGGAAAATGCAAAAACAGTAATTTCATGACTAAAAGCACACCCTTTTGACTAAAATTTTGATAGAAACCGGGAAGTGCGCCTTATAACGGTGTGCACCTTATATATGGACAAAGTTCGGAAATTTGCCAACCCAGAAGTGCGAGCCGCGGCAGCTGCGGAGCCGAGTGGGAATGCCGGGGCCCACAGCATGGGGAGGGTGCCTGGGGCTGCATTTAAAGGCCGCACTGATCCATGAAAAATGTTTGCAAATTGAGCACCTGCCAGTAAACCCCTCTATCACGCCATTCCGTTGCTAATTTGTTACTTTGTTGAGCGCGGATCCTCGCTGCAAAAAAAATGTTCTTCTTATAATCTGGTGCGCCTTATAGTTGTGAAATTACAGACTGACAGAATGGTTTGGGTTGGAAGGGACCTCAAAGCTCACCCGTGCCATGGTGACACCTCCCACTGTCCCAGGCTGCTACAAACCCATCCAACCTGGCTTAGACACTTCCAGGGATCCAGGGGCAGCCACAGCTGCTCTGGGAATTCCATTCCAGGGCCTCCCCATCCTTCCCAAAATCCCACCTATGTCTCCCCCTGGCAGTGGGAATCCATTCCCTGTGTCCCGTCTCTCCATGACCTTGTAAAAATTCCCTCTCCAGCTCTCCTGGAGTCCCTTTATGTGAAGGTTTGCTCAGGTTTTATTCACTTACAATGCAACTTTTAGACAGAAGAGCTAAGGCAGTTTGGACTTGTGCTGCTCTAGCTGAGCTCTGTCATTAATCTCTCTTTTTAGGCTGCCTGGGGCTCTCTTGAACAAGAGAATTCCTTGTCTCCCCAGCTGTGAATTCAAAATTTCTTGCTAAGATGTGCATGAGGAGACTGCTGGGAAATTTGGTTATTCTTGTTTTGTTGTTGTTTTTTTTTTTTTGTTTTGTTTTTAAATTTCCCCAGCACTCCTCAGCCCACTGGGAACTACAGAGCTGTGGAGTGTGGAGAGTTTGTGAAATTATTTCTGGTGAAGTCTGCTGGAGATGGTTTGTGTGTAGAGTTAGCTCAGCTGCAGGGAGGCTGTGTTTCTAAAATAGGGAAATTTTGTTCTAAAAAGTAGATACTTCGATTATTTCAGCCTCCAAATAACAAAATAACACTTTTGGAAGTTTGCTGATAGAAGAAATTGGTATTTAATTTGCTAATGCTCCCCGAATTTTCAAATCTATTAGCTTATCATTTCATAATAATTCAGTTTTCAGATGGAACATTAAAAAATTATTTTCAGAGGTTTTCTTTGCTGAAGATCTCAGTCCATAAAGGACCCGGAGCTGTTTATTCCTAAAGAATGAGAAGTTCATCAGCTACAGCATTGCAGCAGGCTTACATTCTCTATTCACATTTAATTTCTGAAGGGAGGCCATATTTTGATGCTGAAATACTTTTCAGCTTAACAATGATGATTATTTCCAATGTTTTAAAAGATGGACTCTGTGTGAATAAATTGCCTTGAAATCGATTCAGTACAAAGCAAATGAAATCAATAACTCTGCTTGTGTGAAGTTCTTTGCTCCTATTTGTAACTTTTTACCAGATCAAGGCTGCACTACACTTGATAGAACATCAATTCTCTTTTTCACTAAGCCCAGACTGTGGAAGTTGCTTGATCTGTGGAGATTCCTACTGAGGAAAGATAGTGCATGGTAAGGAATCCACAGCTTTTGATTCCCAAATTTGGAAGCATGAAAATAATAGTAATAACAATAATTGGTTTAAATAAGAATGTTAATTTCCTCCCATTTTTTACCAAGATTCAGGATGGATCTCAGTAATTGCTCCTCATGACCCCTCAAAAATACTTTTTAAAATTCTGTGTACAAAGTTCACTTTAGGAACTCATTCTGCTCTTTCTCTGTGAGCTAAAAGCTCCAGCTGAGCAAATCCATCCCATTCTCTCTGTAATTCAGCTTTTAGTATTCCTGTGGTTTATTTCTTAAAATGTATTTTGAGTTTACAGAGAGTGGCTGTGCAGTGGAGGAGCATTCTCACAGAGTCCATACCTTCTCTATTAATATTTTAGATAGAAATGACAGCGTGGATTTTCCTTTAATGTTCTTTAAAAGCACCAATTCTCTTAAATATAGATATTGTTCTAGAAAGCAACATTCAGAAAACTGCTGGATAAATTTAGAGGGTTAATCCCATGGAATGATGATGATCACCTGGGATTCAAAGAGTGCCAGGAATCCACCTGGGTGACAATGCTCAGTCAGAGGTGCCTGCAGTGACAATTCCCCTGAGCACTCTCTTTGATGAGAGACCTGTTAGAGCTCCGGGATTGCCAGGAACCTGCTGAACAATCATCCCTGGATCTCCAGAGCAATCCTCAAGCACGGTAATGATGTTTCCAGGGCTGGTTGTTTCTGTGGATCCTCCTCAGGGGTTTTCATAGCTCAGACACATCACACAGGGAACATTCCCAAGCTGTTTTTTGGGAGCAGACACCTGGCACACCTCAGGCACCATCCCCACAGAGCCCAGAGAATCATGTGGAATGTCACACCTGCAACAAAACCAGAGTGACAACATTTCACACGTTATAAGAAATGTTGCTGGTTTGGTGTGACTGATCCTCCCAGTGTTTGTAGGACCAGGAATGCTCATCATGATGTAGGGAAGGTGCAGATCACTTTGGCAACTCTTATATCTCCCTAATCTTTGGGAAATGTGACTTGAGAAACCCTGCAAGACCATTTCTCTGTTAACAGATCTCTCCCACCTTTGGCTCAAACAGTAAAACGAAGGGATCATTCTCTTTTTTCCTGATCCTATTTCTCTTGGCTCTACAATTTTTTCAATTTTTCACTTCTGCATGTCTCACCTTTAGATTTTCACTATAATTCTTTCTTCTTAAATCCTTTTGTATTTGTGATCTGCTCCAGTCAATCTTGTAATGGCCATTATTGTCATTTCTGTCCTGTTTTGTCATCCTTTATTGACTTGTCTCCTCTCTCAACAATTTTGACAACAATTTCTTCACTTTGCTGTCCCACAGAAGAGCCTTTGGAGCAAACCCCTGTTCCTCTAGAGGTCCTACCATCTGGAGCAGCCTCTCAATCTCTCTGCCTCAGTGACTTGCTGTATCTTTTAAAATCTCATTGGAAAGCAGCTTTTCTCACTTGTCTGAGCCTCTTAATATTATATTTCATCGCTTCCATTATAAGCCAGTTAATTGGGTGATTACAGTATTCTCATCTTTAAAGCACTTTAGAATACAATTTGGAAGAAAAATGTCTTGTTTTATAATGCTATATTACATTCTACACTTGCTTTACTGGAATAAAAATCAGATAGGAATTTATTGATCATGAATTTAATTTTTTTGTAATACATTCTTTTTGAGTATGTTTTATCTACTAGTAAAAATGCAAGTAAAAAAATTTTTTAGTATATTTTGAAGGTGTGTAGGACAGGAAACTTGGTTGGCTGAGTCATCACTAGGCCAGGTTGCTGCTCCATGTCCCTTTCAAGCTCATGAACTTCCAGGGAAGGGTTGATATTGATTACAGTAATTTCACAATTATA
>VRYO01002781.1:3081683-3095568 GCA_009812075.1 Sialia sialis | reverse complement strand
AGGTCCAGTGATGATGTGGAGAGGTCTGGTTTTCTTTGGAAATCCAGTGGAGAAAGAGCTCTGTTTATGTCCCAAAATCTCAGATTTTATCTTGGTTGGAAAGGCTTGGCTCTTCCCCCTCACTGGAGCATGTCCCAATGGGATGAAATAATTTTATCAGTCATGCACTGGGACTCAATGGCCATGAGCAGAAGATACCTCCCTGGAGGAAGGATGGTTTGTGAAAAGATAAAGAACACTGCCCCACCTGGTTTCAATGGGTGGCCCATTAGCAGGAGATATCCCCACAGAGATCAGGATCTCTGCCCGACCTGGTCTCTACAGATGTTGATAGTATAGATACTCTTGATCACATCCTGTATTGCAACCCAAGGCAGACAGAGAAGGAGCACCTGAGGACCTGAAGCAGACAAGAGCTCACCTGAGTCCTGCAACTGCTGGGAATGAGGGGGAGTAGCTGCAGAAATCCTTGTCCTGGCTGTTGGCCAGCTCTGCCTTCCAGCCCTCTGCAGCACCACTGGAGAAAACTGCCCCGTTTGTCCTCATTTCTCACCCACACCAGCACTGGGATTTCCTCCAAGATTCTCTCCAACCAAGGCTCTCATTTTTCACTCTTCTACCTTTACTTTTAGCCTCTTCATTGTCTTCACTTCTCCTTATCTGGGCAGGACCACTCTTGCCCTCCATGGCTACAGAAACCACTCCTGGAACCTGTGTTTGACCCAAATTTTGTACCCAAACCCGGTTATTCCAATTTGCTCTTCCCAGGTCTCTTGAGATTTTTGCTGTTGGCCATTTCTGACCACTTTGGCCCTTGCTCATCTTTTCAATTTGGTTGTAAGATAGCGTTTCACACTCTTGGGAATGAAAGCCAAGATCCTGGCTTGTCCTTTGACAGTGGAGATGGATAATGGGCACTTCAGTGCATTTTTTTCAATGCAAAACCAGCTGAGCTAACTGTTCCCATAAAAGTCCAATTGATTGCTGTAGGCATTATATTCACTCTGACAATGATAAAATGATTGCTTTAGTATCTGGCTGCGTAACCCACTTACAGAATGTGCACCAGGATTAGGAGAATGTTTCAATTGTGAAAATCATTGAGATGTAAATGTCACGATTATAATTTATCTTCATTAAAAATTCCATCGGCGGAGGGGAAATTAATCCGTGCGCTGTATGGAGTACCAGGCACTAAAAAGGAATATGTTACAGTGAAAACAGGGATTTGAGGATGGAATTCCAGCAGAAAATAACTCAGGAGCACACTGTGGGGATGTGACAGGTGGTTATCTCAAGGGCATTGCCAGGAATGTTTTATTGGCTGCCAGTTCCCATGTGGATGCTGGAACATTTCATCCTCCCCTAATGCAATGTTAGCAGCTCCTCCCTCCCCACGCAGACAGAAGGCTCTGTCATCATTGAGCTTTCATGCCCAAAAATGATTGTATCACCTAAACCTGCCACCAGCTCCCAGCACAACAACCAGCTCGGAATTTTATTAATGGCGCTGGAACGACTTCCATTAAATTCACTGATCACCAGCTCCCATTACTTTTTTATTATTTATTATTTCTGCTGTAGTTGTTCATGTTTTCATTATTTTATTTACTTGTTGATTTATATAATGACAGTGAAGTTTCTCTTTTAAATCCTATATATATTAGCTCAATCTGGTATTACATTTCCACAGAACCAGAAATGTCTTACTAAATATTTATTGGAAATTGTGTTTTTCCCCCCTACCATAGATGGATTTAATCTGCTACCTTCTCATAGATAAAGTTTTGGGATGTTATTTTTCCTTTATTCTAGTTGTATGGTGTTCGTTTTAACTTTTTTTTTTAATTTGATCTGAACAAAAATTGTGATTTCTGCTCATTTTCATCTATCTCCTCTTTTTTTTTTTTTTAATAAAATAAATTGTGTTTGGCTGATTTGAAATTAAATATTTTAATTGGAAAGCAGTGGTTGACCACTGAATATTTCTAAATTGATATTGTTTAAGTATAATATGGTTTATTGCTCTGAGATTGGAAAAAAAAATATTTTGAGAGCATCTCAACTCCTTGCCCGTGGTTCCCTTATAGAGGGAATAGTCCAAGGGAATTTCTTCTTAAAAGAAATTGAAATATTCAATATGTTTATATTGCATGTTCTGTAATGGCCAAATCTCTCTTTAAATGCAGAATGACCACTGAATTTATGGCATTATTTTATTTTCTTTTATATTTTTAAAGAGTTTTAATGATTGTCCCAAGATGGTATTTTTTGGTCGTCTTTCTGCTTGTGTCCCCACAGTCTGTCCTGTGGCTAGAGCTGAACCAAAGCTCTGTGATGTGATAAAATATATTTTACGACCTGAGCAGTTACTATTAATGGCCACACTCTAGATGGTGAGGAATTTAAAGGTAGAATTTTCCCTGAGTGTTTGATTCCATCAGACATGCCAGGTTTTTGGCTGTCAGATGTGTTCGAAGGCGCGGTGGTGAGAAATGTGTTGGAACAGGAGAGGGAGCCCTGAGCCCGGCGATGAGGAAGGGAAGGGCGGGAAGGGGAGCTCCCCTTGGTCCTGAAAAGCAGAGGAAAGCGGGGTTAACTTCCCCTGCCAGCCCATGCCTCAGCCATAATTATCATCATTTAGCCACAATTATCATCGCTTGGCCAGTTATCAGAAAAGATGGAGAGTGACTGACTTTGGAAATTAAATAAAAACAAATAAGGAAAGCAGAGAGGGAAACAGGATTAGAGGGAAAGGAATTCTTTCTGTCTTTGGGGAGAAAACTTGGAGTGAATGTCAGAAGGAGCCTTTCAAGTTTTAATTAACAGAACTTTCCCCCTGTTCTGCTGTTGATGATGCAGATTTCACATTTACTGGTTGTAGCTGTCTCCTCCTCTTCCCTCCACATCCATATGCTCGTAGATATAGGTACAGGAGCCCTTCTCACAGGCAGGAAACAAAATCTGGTGGCTGCTGGAAAAAAATTGGCAGGGCTTTTTCCCACTAAATCTCCCCAGGAAAGTGTCAGCTGCTTCATCAGGGCTCTGAGCAAACACTTTGTTAGGGCAGTTTGTCTTCAGCTCTCATTGACTTTCGTTCACAGAGTCTGGAAATGCCTGTCTGAGTTGTTTGGCCTCGACTGATTGGGACTGAGTTATTTCGCAATTAAATTATTTGACTTCTACTAAAGATTGTGGAGGTTTTGAAGGGCTCCCATAAAAAAAAAAATGAAAATACACCGCATAGGCACAATAAAGTGTTCCCACCATATTTCAAATAGAAATATTTGTTCAAAATCAGATTTTTATTATTTTTCATATGCTGAGAGTGGAATTTTACCCTGAGGGAGAGTTGACTTAGATGCAGGAGTGGTAATTTGTAACCTCATAGGATCTGTCATCTTCATTGCAAACAAAAAACACCCCAAAACCCAAAAAACCCCGAATTTAAAGTACTGCTGGCTTCTCATTTGTGTTTCCCTAGCAAATTACAGTGAGAAACCACAATACAGATGGGATCTGGGTGGATTGGTGCACATTCACTTCCCACCACTTGGGCTGAAATTCGCTGTGGAACTGGGCACAAATCCCTGTGAATTGTGAATAGTTAGGGTGTTCTACCCAGTAGTGGTTCAACTTGACCAACTCTGAGACAACTATCCCAGATTTCAACAACCTGCAGTGTTGAAATGGGTGAGGCTTTGACTTTTTTGCCACAAAAAAACCCCAAAACCAAAACAAAAATGAAAACCAAAACCAAAACCAACAAACAAACAAACAAAAACCAAAACCAACCAAACAAAAAAAAACCCCAAAGCAGATGAATAGAATGACAATGAGAACATGAGTTTGATTATATGATAATAAGGACAAGGGTTTCAAGCCAACTGGAATTTTAATTTGGATTTTTTGTTTGTCTATTAGTTTCATTTGCACCTGTGTAGAGGAGAGGGATGCCCATCAAAGCCAGCTGAGCTGGAAACCTTCACTTTATTGAAAACCTTTCCAAAATGGGAACTTTTGGGCAGAAAACACTAAAGCATTCTGTAGCAAAGCTTATGAATGGAACATGCACTGGAGATTTTGTCCGAGGGGCAGGTGAGGTAATGGTCATGTCTCAATTTTTATGGTGGCAAAGGTTTCAGAAATATGAACAAGCTCTGGATTTGTTTCCATGTTAGCCTGTGGCTCGCATTTATGTCTGAAAATTGTGTGAGAGCAGGCTGTCAAATAAACCAAACGAAAGCATAAATGAACGCTGCTGCTTCAGAAAACGAGAATGTCAATACAAAATGGTTTAGAGGGACTCCTAATGATCTGCTTGATCTTTACAGAAAAGTCCTCAAGGATCCACTTGTGCAGAGTCAAAAATCCAGCATCCCTTTTCAGTGTTGCTCCATTTGTTGGTGTGTTTTACCAAGGAATGAACAGTTCTTTTGCTGACATTCAGAGTGCTGAAGTACCATTTTTAACTTAGTATAAATGCATATTATTAAAGCTTTAACAGCATATGGCAGCAAGTAATAACATCTGTGCCTCTCAGCCTCGTGCTTTCACAACATACTTGAGGCACATTTTCTTTTCAGAGCTGTGTCAGAGGCAAATAAAAGTCTGCGTCAAAGGAAAACCAGTCGGGAATGTGGAGTGTCATCAGTAGTGACACCAAGTTTGGGCACTGCCTGTCCTTGAATAGTGCCTCAAACAAAGGTTTTCAATACAGTGGAGCAATATTTACCTGAGTTTCCAGCTCAGCTGGCTTTGATGGGCTTCCTTCTCTGCATGGATGAAAATTAAACAAACAAACAAAAATCTAAATTGAAATCCCACCAGACTTGAAACCCTTATTCTTATTATCATATAATGTTCTCATTGTCATTCTATTCATTTGCTTTTTATTTTTGTGGCATAAAAACCAAACCCTCACCCATTTCAACACACCAGACAGTTGAAATTGATGTAAATTTTGACATCCAAACCAAGCTCCTGGATTAAACCAGATTAAATTCCCAAGTTTAGACCCTTTTTGGGCATTCTGACCCATGTGGTGTTCCATTTTTTGGGAAAAGTTGCTTGTCATCTCCCTGTGTGCTTGGTTGGATTCACCATTTGGGCTCTGAGTTTTGTAGGAGGTTTTAAAGATCTGGTTTTGATATCACCTGATGTGTTGAGCATGTCTTGTGCCGGTCATGAAGGAATTGTTTAGGAGTGGGTGGGATTTTAGATATTCTTCTCAAATAAATATTTTTATCAGTTTTGAGGCCTTAACCTCACTTTCAGGTAATTAGTGGATTAAGAAGGATCCTGTTATTAAAAATTGATTGAGTAGTATTTTGTGCTGTGGCTCATGGTGAATATATAATAACTTGGTTTAGGCAAGTATCCTGTAAGAAGTTAAAAATTTCCCTGGTGCCCTTATGTATTTTAAAATACCAAATAAATAGAAAACAACTTTAATGGGCAAAGGACCCAAGAGCCTTTCCCTGTATACTTTCAGGACATATTTTTAATGCATATAGAAATTATTCTTACTATCTGAAAGAACTAATTTACATGTGGCTTTATTTGAACAAGGATATTTTAAGTTATCACACTGCTGCCCATTGTAATAATGACTATAATATTGACTTTTAGAGGTTGCTCTGATTGAGAACTACTTGAAATTTTGTATTAATATTAAGAACAGGATCATTAAGAATGTGATTGTGTTGGAAGCCATGGCCTGGATTAATACTGAGAAGTGGTTGCACTGTAAATATCACAACTGCTAGAGGCAGATGGAGAACTGGGAGGAAGCAAAATTGATGTCTTCCTCAGAAAGGCAAAATCCAGCAGCTCTGCTTTGCAGTGCAGTTGGCTTTATTTCACTTCTCAGAAGTATCTCTAGCACACCAACATGACAAGAGCCAGTAGATATTTTTTTAAAATAATGATTCATCTCAGACCAGTCTGATTTCTTTATGTAACAGAAGGCTTTGTGGGGGAGTACAAAGCTTTGTTATGTGTCTTTTGGAGCAGTTCGTGTTAGATATTAAAAAATACTGAAGAAACACTGATTAGGAAATTACACTGGATGAGTGCATAAGAATAAAGACTGATCCTACCCAAACATAAAAAAAACACCACTGAGCAAGGCTGGGGTGGCTGGGAAGAACAAATGCAGTGTGGAAAACACCTCAGCTCTGTCAGAGCTAGAAATTATCTCATGTGGGCCACAAAAAAGTCAGAGAGCTGTGTTAAAACACATTTTAACACAAAGAACGTGCAAGAAGGGGCCAGCACGATGTCCTCAGAATGTCACGACCTCATTTGGAAGAAGCTGTGGATGAGCACAGAGAGCCTGGTGCTCAAACTCTGCTCCCCACACGGGCTCAGTTTTGAGCAGCTCATTTCAGACAGGTGAACCCATCAGCTAGTGCAGCATGGAGAAGGAAGAATATCAGACTCTGGAAATAATTACAGTAATTTCACAATTATAAGCGGCACCTGATTATAAGCCGCACATCCGGGTAGCCGGGTAGACCACAGGATTTGTCCATATATAAGCCGCACCCAAATATAAGCCGCACTTTATTTTTTTTTTTAAGTGACAAAGTAACGAGTTAGTAACAGAATCGCGCCAGTGCGGGGTTTGGTGTCAGGTGCTCAAGTTGCAAACATTTTTCACAGACCAGCGAAGCCTTTAAAGGCAGCCCCAGGCACCCTCCCCAGCCAGCTCTCACTTCCGGGTTGGCATTTCACTGGGATTTGTCCATAGATAAGCCGCACCTGAATATAAGCCACACTACTGGGGTAGGCTGGATTCTTCAATGAAAAAGGTGTGGCTCAAAATCGTGAAATTACTGTAATCTTCCATTTTACATTTTGCCTGTTTACAGCAAGACTTCTCAAGTGTGCGAAGCAGGGTGGAGAGAGGAGCGTGAAAATCTGTTTGGATAGACACGATGTGCAGGGTTTGGGTTGCAGACAGCAAGATTTGGATTAAACCTGGAGGCAAAAGGGCAGCCAGGCAATGCCCCAGCTGGCTCAGGGTGCTTGTAAAGGCACCAGCAGAAGGTCAGAGCGTGGTGGAGGGGCAGCAAGTGCCTGTCAGCACGGATGAAGTTCAACCATCCCTCCTTGGGGCATGGGAAGGGAGCGGTGACCTCTGAGTGCCTCCCCTCGCCGAGCTCCAGGATTGTGTGGAAAAAGTGTCTGAGGGCTTCCAAGAGAAGGCCCTGGATGCTGATGAACATGCCAGAGGTTGTTAGCATTAGCTGGGTTTAATCAGGCCCTGCTGTCCCTTCCTGCAGAGGGACGGGATGGGAAGGAGCACGCCGGCAGCGCTGCTGGGTACGGGAGCAGAGGATGAGCCTGTCAGCACAAACAGCCTGATCCAGCAGAAAATCAACTTCTTCATGGAGGCCAGGCAGCAAAATGATGTTTAATTATCAATTAAAACCCCTGCTAAACCCAATGTAACGCACAGGAATGGTGAAGTTAGAATATTGTGTTTTACGGCTTGGACGATGGGGCTGGAGCTGAGGGAGTGTTTGGATTGTGTGATGTGTGCTAATCACAAAATCCCAGGGATTTGGGCTGGAAGGGACCTTAAATCTCATTCCATTCCACCTCCTGCCATGGTGACACCTCCCATTGTCCCAGGCTGCTCCAATCCCAGTGTCCGACCTTGGACACTGCTAGGGATCCAGGGATAGCTACAGCTGCTCTGGGAATTCCACCTTTCCCAAAATGCCATCCATCCCCACCCTCACAGGGGAACAATTCCTTCCCCAAATCCCATCCATCCCTACCCTCACAGGGAGAAATTCCTTCTAAAAATCCCAGCCATCCCTGATCCATCTCTGCTCTCTGGCACCAGAGCACCACCAGGTCCGACCCCACGCCTTAACATCGATTCACTTATTTATTTGTGTGGTCTCTTTGAATTTACTTCCAGTTTTTAACACAGAATTCTGTAATTGTTAGAAAGTAACACATTTTTTGGCTGTGCCTTTAAGGCAAAGCAAATGGGCTAAAGCAGATTTGTGAGTCTGTGTCCTGTCTAGATGAAAATCTTGATTTTTGATAGATTTTTTTTAAAAAGGAAGGATTTTCCAGGCACCATCCATGCCAGGAAGGAAAGGATAACTCTCTGTGCTGAGCCAATTGTCTGAGTTTCATTCTGATTGTTACAGATTTGATATAATAGATGAGAATTAAGAAATTTTAAAATACCAGAGCACTCCTGGCCTTTATTCAAAAAGCAAATCCACTCAAAGTAAAGCATCTGTCTATAGAGAGTCATGACAGAACTCTTTCAACTTCTCCTAACAATGCCTTTTTAAAAAAACATATTTTAAATTGCTACCGTGAATGCTCACAAAAGGAATTTCCTAAGAAATGTGTGCTTTCCCTTTTCATAGACAATATTAGGAAATTTTTAATGTCATGATTTAATTTATTATTAGAAAAATGATCTTGTATGGAATTCATCAAGTGACATTCTTAAAGCATGAAATTGATCCTCAAGAAAATATTGAGGTTTAATAAAAAATAAACTTTGTTAAATATTTGAATCAGCCCTTCAAATTCCATGACAGAAAATCCAGCCCTCATTTATTTTAGAAGTTTAAAATTAATGCTTATTATTATTATATTATAATAAAAGGATCCCCTTTATCTCACACTGGGAAATATTTTTCTGATTCCTATTAGAATTTCTGAAAAATATGAAATGTTTTCATTTTACTTTTCAGTTTGCTCATGGTGCTCCACAAAGGCAGGTTAATTGTGTTTAGATATGAGAGAATTTGCCTTTTCCTGCAAAACTGTGAACCCCAAATATTCTAAAGGCAGTGTGAAACTGATTTTCCTCTCTGTATCTCATTTTCTCAGCTTGACAATGATATTTGTGTTCACTTTGAGCCTGACATGGAAAAATGTTCAGTTTTTTCTCCTTTGGCTTTTACAGTTAGATTATCACTGAAATAGTTGATTCCTATGTAAGCATCATATTTATATGATAAGGATTTTTTCCTGTGTAAGTGCAATTTGTTTCTGTCCATAGACACCAAATACGAACATACTCAGTTGGGATTTTCCATGTTTTAGAAATCTCTCTTTCTTGCCTTAAAAACCAGCAGTGAGGAGCTCTGAGTTGCTCAATTTATATTTCTCCGAGACAGGCAGTGTTACTTTTTCTCCTTTTGCAGCTGAGGATAACTGTGACACAGCACATTCTCCTGCTTGGGGAAAAATGAAACCATGTCATGCATCCTCTCTGCTGAAGGAACAATATCCTCCAGGAGCAAATTTATAAATTCTCCTTTTATACTTAGACAGCAAGGTGGGATGTCTTCTCTGTTAAAAAAACGTAATTTGCCTGAAAAGAGGCAGCCCACGAGTCACACAATACCAGAATTTCATGGCAAAATGGTAAAAAATGTGTCCTTGAATCCACTTAGTGTGAGACATCAAGCCTTGCTTTAAATTCCCTTTACTCTGGTATAAAGGGACCTCCCAGAGCTGAGAGCAGGGCTTTGATCTCTCTAGCTCACACTTCCCTAATAAGAAGTTGTTCCTTTACATAATCCCAAAGAATTAAGAGTGCAGCAGGAAAGAGGAACCCACCTGTATTTTATGAGAGAGTGGAGGAGCCGAGATTTCACAGGAGTGAAAGGGCTTTGTGTGGTACAAAAATGAGCCTGCATGATCCAAAAAGGTCTCTTCTGCACTTATTCATGGAGATGATGAAATATTAATAGAATAATAAATTTGTGCACCTAAGTGTGAAGTCACTTAGTGTGTGATGTGTGAAATCACACATTAAGTGTCGTTTCTCTTCAGCTCTTCATCAATTCAAAATAACTGAAGTACCAACTTTTGTGGGTGGAATTGACAATTTTTGACAAATCTTGATCTAATTTTAGTAGAATCTACTTTTAGTAGGACAAAAAAAATCAGTTGCCAGTTCAATACAAAACCAAATTCAGATAAATCCTATCTTTCACAGGGAAATCCATGCATTCCACAGAGTCAGAGAAAAAGATTTTGCTGACTACAGCAGAGGGAAAATTGGGTAATTAGACCAAATCCTATAGTGCTTATTAAGGATTTAGACTGATGAGAATAGTCTGTGAATGATTATTATTACAATGATATGACAAAACCTATTATTTTCCCAAGTATTTTGTTAATGTATAGGAAGAGCCAGCCTGTGAATGATTCTCTGCTGTAAACCTGAAATATGTGGGAGGAAGATGCCACGAATTCACACAATCCACACAACTATTTCTGGCAGGAACAAGACAAAGAATTCTCCTTCCTTCCACAAGGACACCAAACTCAGCAGAATTTTGTGCCTGGCAGTGATGCCAGTGATTCCTGAAAGGGAATTTGGGGCTCTAGGTGCATTTCCATTGCAGTAAATCCACAACTATAAGGCACACCGGATTATAAGGCGCACTTCCAGGTTATCGACAAATTTCCGAACTTTGTCCATATATAAGGCGCACCGGAGTATAAAGCCCACTGTTTTTTTTCCCAAGCGAGGATCTGCACACAACAAAGTAACGAATTAGTAATGGAATGGCGCGATCACGGGGTTTACTGGCAGATGCTCAATTTGCAAACATTTTTCACGGATCGGCGCAGCCTTTAAACACAGCCCCAGGTGCCCTCACCGTGTTGTGGGCCCCAGCACTCCCACCCAACCCTGGCAGTGGCGGCAGTGGCTGCCGTGGCTTCGTGGCTCGCACTTCCAGGTTGACAAATTTCCGAACTCTGTCCATATATAAGGTGCACCGGATTATAAGGCGCACTTTCTGGTTTCGATCAAAATCTTAGCCAAAAGGGTGCGCCTTATAGTCATGAAATTACTGTAATCATCTCTGAAGGAAATTCTTTGTCTCTCCCACTGTGATCATCTGCATCACAAGGGCAGCAACATTTGTTCTCTGTTTTAATTTCATTTTATTCACCTGTTGTCACCCAGGCAGCAATAATAACTCTCTCACCAGGATAACTTGCCTGGATTCTTTTGTTGTTCTTTTGGGGACTTGGTAATTTTTACAGTGCAAATGCCATTAGTGCTGCTTTATTTCTGATTATGAGATTTTGCAGTTTCACTCTGGTCTCTGATGAACTCCATGGCATAGTGGGGAGTAATTATCTGTCATTTCAGTAATCCTTCCCTACCGTGCAACAGGGTCGTTTTGTTTGGTTTGGCTTTTTTATTTGGTTGTGGGTTTTCCCCCCAACCCCCCATTTTGTTTTTGTTTTTGTTTTGTTGTTGTTGTTTTTTTTGCTTTATCCATATTTTTTCTTTTTTTCTTGCATTTTGGCCTTTTAAATTGTGAATCACCACAAGAATCCCTGTAAAAATATTCTCCTTAACATTCTGGCCCAAATTGTCAGCCTCTTATGTGGCCACCCATAAAACATTAAAATTGACACATAAAAAATATCATCTTGCAGAACAATTTCAAGATCAGCAGGAATATTTTCAGCAATGGAAGTGTAGCACCAAAATTCCATCCTCTTTATTCCAGACATGTAAATTTTTAGAGATGTTTGATTTTGAAGAGTTTTGCTGAGACAGAGCACAAGATTTTTGGAAATCCCATTGCTCTGGAGTCATCTGGCAGGGTAGAGCTCATCCTTGAATTTACAATCAAGGATCCAGGATTATTTATTCCTGATTCTCCAAAAGAATTGGGAGCTGGACTTGTGCACAGAGCTTGGCTTTATTGCAATTGTTTCTCCAAATCTACAATGTAAAAATAAATACCCACCATATGGGGACACAGGGGAGGTTAATTCATTAATATTTATGGAGCACTTTCAGACATTTTTATGGAAGTGACTATAAAAATGCTTATACAGATGAGGCTATAAAAGTGGGAAATTGTATTCCTGCTACTTGTAAATTTTTGGCAGTAATGTCACACACCTAATTTTCAGTATTGGCTCCATTCTTTTATGCAAAGCCTTCATTTAGAAGGGGACCATTTTAATCTAGTTTTAGTCACCTAAAATTTAGCTGTGTGGTCTAAGGCTGTAGTTAGTATTCCTGCCAGAGCTACTGGAGAGACTTCTGCAAATCTAAGAGGCCAAAATGATGATAATTTTTAGATTCCGGAAATTTCTTGTGATGAATTTCATCTCTGTAGGAGAAATGTCCAGTACCACCACACCCTCATGGCTCTGGCACCTTTCTGGAGTTCAGCAGGTTGCTGATGTTTCTGGACTGGAACTGCTCTGTCCAACAGTTCATATTCCTCCAGTTATTCTCTTTATTTACTTTTAAGCCATGCTAATTCCCAGCAACACAGCTAAAAATGCCTGTGCTATGTAGATAATGGAAATATGTATTATTTCTCATAATTCATGTATGGAATGTTGGCCTGTTTATCCTTTATATTTTTGAAAACATCTGTGCTTTTTGCCACTTAAGAATTACAAGCTGGAACTTGCCTGGGCAGGAATGGTAGGACACATTTTCTTCCATGAAACCTGAGGAAATTTTGCTACAAGTCTGAGTGTGCTAAAAATAATAAACCTCTTACCTATCACACTCATCACTGAAACACCTTCCAGTGCAGCCTTTTGCATGAGCATTAACTAAAACCTGGTTCTAAATCTCTGAATCAGGGGAGACAGACAGGGGAATTCTATCCATGGCTTAGGTGACAAGCATTTTCAATAATTTGTACTTGGCAATACAGAAGAATATGATAAATTGCATTTTCAGATGGTTCCAAAGGAATTTTGCTGCTGTTCATTCACAGAATAACTCATCTCCGTCACAGAAATAAAGATTTGCATTGAGTAGAATATAAGAGATGAATATGAGTTATAATCATCATCCCACCCCAAAAATAAAAAGAAACACTTTTATTTTTCAATCTGCATTTAAAAGTTGACTGGAATCTTTCTCATAAATGAGGTGGAATGTGGGAATCATGTTGTCACAGCAGGATAAATCCCCTCAAGTGTGAGGTCTGGTTTAAACCTGAGAGCTGTTAAGAAATTCTAATAAACAATGATTTCCTTCTTGGAGGATCCTGTTTTCCAGCAGGATAATGATCTAATTGTAATGAACCTTGTCTGCTTGTTGTGGAAAAGAACAGCCCCAGTGGTTGCTCAGCCCTCCTGTGTATCCTGACAACTAAACTTGTTTTTCCCCAGATGTCTGGATTTGCTTGTAGGGAAATGGCAGAGCTTATCTCCAGCCTCAGTGCTGTAATGTGATAAACATGTTTTCCTTTCTGCACAGCAGACAGAAATGCAGCCCTGCTTTTAGTTTGCTCCAAAAGGAATCTGAGCTTTGGGGTAATCCTTTAAAAATCAATAAACCTTTCCCATTGAAAAAGCCACACCCTGCATGGTGGGTAAGTCACATTTCCAGTGGGTGACCATGATAGAGGCTTCCATATTCCACTTTTATTTTATTTTTTTTTGAGAAATATTGTGCATAAAATGGATGCTATTCATTTGTAATGACTATAAACACAGAGAAAAGGAAAAAAGAACCAAAAAGAAAGGTGCATTTCTTCTGATATCCCTGAGACTGTGACACAGAATCTGATATTAGCACTGAGTTCAGGTAACTCTTTTATGAATGCACTGTAATTGTAGCAATAAACTGGTATTTTTAAGCTCTATTTCTCACCTTTTCCAAGCAGTTTTTCTACATAATGAGTTTATGAGTATGTCTGTATTTTAGTAGCTCAAATTGATGGAAGCAGCAATTTAATATTGATTTCCAAACATAGAAGCTCAGTCACTCAAACAACTAATTCACCACTTTCCAGCATTAACAGAAATGCTCTTGTCAGTAGCAGCCAGCTCATAGAAACAGCTCTGGAACAAAAGCAAATATCTTGGCCTGAGGTGAAGAGAGAAT
>VRYO01002781.1:3043396-3076327 GCA_009812075.1 Sialia sialis | reverse complement strand
TACTGGGGTAGGCTGGATTCTTCAACAAAACAGGTGCGGCTTATAATCGTGAAATTACTGTAACTGGAATTCAATGGTGGCACTGATTTACCCCATATTTTACTGAGTTTAATCAACACTGGACTAGTAAATATCAAAAAGTCCATGCCCAGAACAACTGAAAGGTTTTGATCCAACACGTTTTGGAAGGATGATTGGAATTTCAGAGCAATTTCTTTGTGTGCTGAGCCCACAGGTGAAATGTTGATTAATGTTGCTCTGTTTTCTCAAGGACAGCCTCGTAAAAGGGATGGAAGGGCTGATTGTAAATACCCAGATGTCTGGAATCAGCCTGTTCCCATCTGACTGGAATCATTTTGTTTGGTTTCATATTCATCAGTGCTTCATATGTAAAGTTCAGTGTTCTAATCTCTGGAAATGCAGTGTCTGGAAAGTTTAATTACAAGTTTTTACCTGCAAATGAACATCTGGAGCTTTTTGGAGTGTTACCAACTTCTCTGTTAGAGTTTCTCTCCTATTTGTTGCTCCTGTGACTTCAGAGTTAGTTTTGCTTTGGAGAAAGCGTCATATCTTATGATTATCTGGTTTTGATGAACTTTATTGAATTGCTGAGCCAGGGCCTCCTTTTCCACCTGTGGTAGAGAATCTGTAACAGGTAATGCTGCAGCATGACCTACTTCCAATTTTCAGCCACAGAAGCAGAAGAAAAGGATTTAAAATGTCAGCAGCAAGGGTAACACTCATTTCGATGAGTTTCAAAATGAAATTTTTCCTAGCACAGGAACTGTGCTCCATTAAGAACTCTGAGGAAGTGCAAATTCACAAAGTTCCTTCTGAATCATGGTGGTTTTTTCTCTTGGAGACCTGTCTTTCATTTTTACTTTTTAATAAGTATTTAAGGATTAAATGATACTTGTGTGTAAATAACAGTAACAAAAATTAATATATATTGAGCAAATTAAACTGAAAACAGGAGTCCTACACTTTCAGCCAAAAATATCCTTTTTGGCCATCCATTTTAAGCAAACCATCCTTCCCTCAATCACTTACACTGTTAAAATAGTCTTTCTCCAAGTTCTCTTAGATTTAAACACATGTGAGTCAGGACATGGGGCAAAGTTTATGCTAAAGAGTGTGAAAATAAATAAAGGACAGGATAGGATTGAATAGAATAAGACAATAGAATTGGAATGGGAATGGGAGTTGGAATAGGAATAGGAATAGGAATAGGAATAGGAATAGGAACAGGAATAGGAATAGGAATAAAAAAAAAGAGAGAATAGAATAGAATAGAATAGAATTTAAAATATTCTTTGCCTATCTCCTGGAAATGGCAGCAATGGGAGTTGAAGTCCTCTCTTCCCCCCCAATTATATTCTCAAATATAATGTGGGATGGTGGAAACAGTTCAGATGGCTCGAGTGTGCTGAGCTGGCTTTTTGAAGTGATGAATTGCTCCCAGTTACAGCCAGGGAGCACAGGCACAGAGCCAGCAGCTGTTTGCAATGGCAGCTCTGGAGAGCACACAGAGGGTGAGGGAAAGGCGGAAACCTTTCCAAGGGAAAAATTGTTCAACACCTGTGTGCTGCAGAGTGTTTTGTACCTCTGCCCAGAGTGCCAGGAACTGGCCATTCCAATAAAATAGATGCTGAGCAAATGAACCATTCATCCCATCACTTTGTTAGCTCGTGCACTCCTGTGCTGCTCTTCAGGCAGGGAAAAATGCTGTTTGGGATAATTGTGTAATTAAGTAAAATTGTTTTCCGTGGATCTAAAAGGAAAACACGGTTGGCTTCCCACCTGTTCCTTCTGAGGAACCGTGCCTGTCTCACTAAACTCTTTCTCATTTACATGAAAATATGGTGGAGAACAAGAGGCTGAGTGGTTTTGCTCCTGAACAATGAATATCCTTTATTCTGGGCTCAAGAGCACAGGAATCGTAGGGCTGAAATCAGAATTCCAATGGCATTCAAGTGCACAAACAGTTTCTGTTACTCAACACTATTCCCTATTAGTGTTTTATTTTTTTATTTGGTCTTGGATTTGTCTTGGTTTATCCATGATGGTTATTTTTAATTTCTTCAAAAGAAAAAAAACCAAACCAAACTCCCAGTTAATTTATTATCTTATTGGAAATTACAGTCTGAGCACTCAATAGCTCTAAGGTAAGACCGACATTGATTTTTCCATCAAGCACCACACCCAGATTGTATCAGTGGCTTCAGAGCAGTGGTAAAAGTCAATTAAGTGACTGGTTGCTAATTACCGCAGATGACTGGTAATAATTCTGTACAACATTTATGATTTTATGCTATAAACCTGATCTGTAAATACAGCTTGCAGCAGTATATTATTATCATGGCTTAGGATCCATTCCTATGTTTAGATTTCAGATTCAAATCATCCTATTTGTGGTTTCTATAATGCCTTAATATCAGTGCCAGAGCTTTGGTGTTCAGGTTAATCCTTCCTTTTCTTTGAAAAGAAAACAAAGGGACGAAGCAGAAAAAATAGAGTGGCACAAGTAATTTTTTTTTTAACATATAAAACTGATACCGCTTACTCTCAAAATCCTCCCATCTGTTGTGATAATGAATGTAATGGGAAAGAATTTTAATTATGACTGGCAGAACCATCAGCCACAGACTTGCTGTCAGAGTTGACTAAAATGAGAGTATAAAAAATCTGCTACCCCACACAAACAGGCATGTTTAGGTATTACAGCCTGTTAATTACCTCTTTATTAAATCTCATCCTTCTTTATCATTGTAGAAATATTTCAAAGAATGATATTGTCATTACAGAAGTGCCAGTTCTGATGGTGCTGTGAGAGGAATTAAAGTGTCTGGAAGAATGCTTCATATTTATATGTATTTTATACTTACCCATGTGAGGAAAATCTATTATCTTCGCATAAATTGCATTTATCAGATTATCTTTGTGTTATGTTATGAAGTTAAGTGCATATATCTTTATCACAGATTTTCTCACACATCCATTGTCTTGTGCTCTAAACAGACAAATCAATTGATCTTAGCCAAATATGACACCAAATATGCATTGAAGATATAAAAAAAGTTCACAGATAAGAAGAAAATTGTTGTAGCTAAATTCTGAGATATTTTTCATTGAACCATTTTAATCACAATGTGCTGTTCCTGTGTGCCATTGCAGATTTTATGTCCACATCATATATGCATAATGATCCCATGGAAAGAACTCTATCACAAGTTAATTGGACAAGGGGCCATATTTGTAAAACTTGATTTCCCAGCATGTTTGGATTTTTTTCAGTGAAAATTTCTGCTCCATTTAATAAAGCAGCAAATCTCTATTCCTCTGAATGATCCTAAACAAATCTTTACTACATTAGAATGTGTAGACACTCAACTGGAGGGTTTTTATTCTTCTCTCAAAGCAGACGTGGCAGAACCCTGGGAGCAGAAAAAAAAAAGAACATTTAAAAATTAATTTCATTTACTTTAAGAAGAGGTGATCCCTTAAAATGCGAGTTGCAATAAATCACAAGAGAAGTCACAGTGCAGTGACTTTACCTTTCTTTTTGATCTCATTTTCCATCTCTCTATTCAGTTACACACAGGATCAACAAAAAACAAAAACTTCTGTTCAGAGCCTCATCCAGCTCACAGTGAGTGAGAATGTCTTGTTCAGGCTGCACCAGTGAAATCAGAAATGCAAATATTCCAGGTGCTTAAAATGTATGAAGAGATCACAGGGAATTGGTAATGAAGCCATTGTGAGTTTGTCCTGCGAACCTTGAACCGCAGCAGGAATTTATAATTATGGTGTCTACCTCTTCAAATGAGGAGCTGAGTGTTCTGCATTTTCAACTTGCTTCAGCCCAAAGTGGACAAGAAGAAAATGCTTTTGAAACTGCTTTTTTCTAGGAGAAATTAATTTGGCCAAGTTGCACTTAAAAGTGGAGGAGTACTCTGATATATTCGGTACGTTTTAGAGATATCATCTTGAAAAGAAAACACAGATAATTAAATGATCACAAACTGTAGTGCAATTAGAAGACTTTGATGAAAGATGTGATTTAAGTAATACAAGTTTTAATGGCAAAAAGAGCAGTTCTCCACTCAAATGCATATTAATCATCACAGTATGTGTGCTTTGTTGGCTGCTGATAAAATGATTATTTCATTCTTTCCTCGGTTCACTCTGAATAAACATCTATTCCCAAATGCCAGAATGAGTCCTTCTGGAGCCTGGCTGTGCCCAGCAAAGGGTGCAGAATCAGGACTAGACCAGCAGCATCTTTGCCTCAAAAAGAGTGGCAAAGAGTTGAATCATGTTTGGAACCAGCAGACAGAGTTGAAAAATTTCAAATCTGAGACTTCAAAAATTCTCCCTTTCCCCCAGTATTCAACATTTATTTATTAATTCACCCATGAAATGTGCTGAATGAAGAAGGACTTTAGTTATTTCTGGCTCTATGAGGAGCATCCTCAGGTTCAGGAGCTGGGCTGGGCTTGGGAGCTCTGGAGGGCCCTTTGCAGAAGGGGAGAGACAGGTTGGATATTAGGAAAATGTTTTTCATGGAAAGAGTGATAAAGTAATGGGATGGCCTGCCCAGGGAGGTGGTGGATTCACCATCCCTGGATGTGTTTAAAAAAGCCTGGATGTGGCACCTGGGGCCATGGTTTAGTTGAGGGAATGGACTGGACTTGATGACCTTGAAGGTCTCTTCCAACCCAGAATTATGTGAATTCTGTGAATTCATCTGAAACTGATGCTGTTTGGGGTTTGCCTTTTTTTCTTTTATATTCTCTGTATTCTTCACACATGTATTTGTGACCCTGTTACCCATTGTTTTAGTTTTCCCAGTACTTTTCCATGGCCTTTCCCTAGGCACAAAGACAAAACAAATTGCAGAGCTCCCAAGGGTACAAACCCCAGAACTGCCTTGGCTCTTCCTGGAACCAAGGCTGAGAATTCTCTGAGATACATTTCATGGAAAAAGTACAACTGGTGCTGAAGGGGGCTCCAGAGAAGGGGTTTGACCATCCCCACTTGTCCTCCTAATTGATGCCTTTTATCAATTATTCTACTTTCCTAAAACCTATAAAATCTATTCACCTCTCTGGGGCTTGGCTTTTGTGGACATTTTTCCATAACAGCTCCTGAAGGCCTTCAGTAAAGATCATCTTTTATATTACCTGCTGACTAAAATCATCTCGATTTTCATTTCCAAGTTGGGAAAAAGGCAGCAAACCCACTGAGGTGGCCCAGGACCAGCAGAGCCCTGATCTGCAGCTCTGCTCTCCCAAATCCCCAGGGTTTGGCTGCTGTGTTTTCCATTAGGTTCTGTTCTGTCCAACATCACCACGTGTCTGGGAGGTGAATTTCAAAGCAATCCTCAGACAATTCTCTAAAAATGACATTTTCCCCCCCTCTGCACAGTTTTACACATTTTCTGAAATTGGATTTCCCTTCTCATTTTCTTACTAGCTGTTCAAAGGCCTATTTTGAATTAACACCTCAGTCACTAGGATGTGTTTGAAAGTAAATGTTCCATAAAAATGTAGGAAGGAGAAATTATTAACCTCCCATAACAAGTGAATTGTCCTGGATCTGGGGGTTATATTGTGGCCATTACATTATATGAGAGAACAGTCTTAGCTGTGGGGAAAAGGCACAGACATCTGCAGCCTCATACAAGTCACAGAATTAAACACAAAGGGAACATAGAGAAACTGGTAGAAGTTATGCTGTTGGATGGCTCAGTGAAACCAAATGTTGCATAACATGTTTTTTTTGTGTGTGTTTGCAGTGCTTCAGCTTTCAAATTAATTAAAGAATCTTCCAGAATGAGGTGCAATGTTGCTTTGGAAATACATTGCTGTAACAAGCTGAAACGAGCCACTCAGCATCCTTCTGTAAAATCGGTTTATAACTTGTACCAATTAGAGCTGCTGTGCTGTAAATGAATTTTTTACAAGATTCTTCTTTCAAAAAGCCTTTTTAAAATCATAGACTCATTAATGCTTTTGCAGGCAGTTCTAGTAGCACACCACTGAAGCACATTTCTGTTGGTTATCAGAAGTTAATAGGAAAGAGGTGATGAAATTTCACACTGATTTTCTTTTTCAATTCACAGTGGAGAAAAGCTCTCTTGTTTTAGTCCAACCAACAGAAGAAAAGGGAATAAAGCCACCACACAGCATCAGATCTGCTGCTGTTACAAACATCCATTTCATGGGAGTTAAAGATTGCACTTCACACTTAAAGGTGGGCTGATTTCTAAGAATTAGAAATTATATATATTTAGATAATGTAGATGGAGTTGTAATTAAGAAAATAACAAGAGAACAGACTGAGTTTCAGCAGCCATTTGGAACCTCTTTAGGACAGACAACAAAGCCAAGAAAAGAGGAACATCTCCCTTGAATTTAACCTGGCCTGCGACAAATAATTTCCAATGAGAAAATACATTGTAGCCTTCACCATTTTGTTTGCTGATTTAGATCCTTCAATTTGCTGAAATAAGAATGATTCACATCAACTGAGCATCAGCTCTTGGGGTCCCATTCAAGGTGGAGCCTGTGTAGGGGAAAATGTGATGGACAAGTATTGAGTCTGGATCCGCAGATGGCTGCTTACCTCAGGTAATTGCAATATCTCAGTAAAGACAGGCTGATCCCATAAAAAAACAAGAGGAAAAGGGATATTCATCAGCATTCCAGCATGATTCATTCAATATCTGTGAAATGACTGCCCACAAATGCTGTGCAAGGAAGCAGAAAAGGAAGGACCACTTGGTCTGAAATGTGCCCAGAGGAATCTGAGCGTGGAAAATCTGCACTGCCTTGGAACTAAGGGAATTTATGACTCCTAAAATGCTGCTTTTTTAAAATTATATGGATAAAGTGTTTTACAGCACATCCTTGATCATAACTCTGGGGTTTTCTTTTGCATTTAAGGCATTAAGGACAGATTAGAAACTGCCAAAGGTGATGTGGTGGCCACCACTGAGCCTGGAGCTTCTCCTGCTCTTCAAACCACGGTGGTGCTACCAGAGCTGAGCTGGCTGAGCAAACAATGAATTTTAGAGAACTCTGTTGGGTTTTCACTCACAGAATGGAACTGTCACTTGGCATTTGGATGCTTTTAACGAATTCCTTTGTAATGAATGTGTGCTCCATGCAGGGTGCCTTTCAAGGAGCTTCCAGGGACTCTGCTCAGCCAGGCAGGCTGAGCTCCACCTTCACACTGTTGGAAAGGTGACAGGAACTCACTGCCCAGGCTCCTCTCACCAAGATTTTGGTAAAGGTTAAGCTGAGAATTGCCATGCTTGAGTGGCAGAGGCCTTAAGGAAAATTTATCTCACTGGACAGTTACAAGGTGGATATTTACATCTGAACTGGTTGTCATGAGCTCCCTTCAGTGGCTGACAGAGAGGCTCATCAAAGTGAAATTTGTGTTTGTTTTCCTCTACTGGCTATGTAGGCACCTTCAACTTCTTTGAACCTCAGCACTGCTTTGTAAAACTTTGAATTTTCTGTTTTAATCTGAATTTTTACATTGTTTTTATTTATTGCTTAAATAATTCTTTGCTGAAACACCATCCTCATCCATTTCTGATCGTTTCAGTGGAATTATGTTTCTGTACAGTCCTCTATTTCTTTTTTACTGTTCTTGACCTGCTTGCCTGAAAGGTATTAACTAATTCTTCATCTGCTGGAAGCTCATTAGCATGACAAAATACAAGAACAAGAAACCTTGCTGTGGTGTCACAGAGGAATTCAGTTTTTGATTGTTTCTGAGTAGTTTCAAGCACTTCTGTATTTCCAACACGAGGGAAGTAAGAACTGGCTCCTCAGCACTTCTCCCAGACCTTTTGTGCGGAATCCTTCCCTATTCTCCACTTGATGATTTGAAGATGAGATCTGGTATAAAAATTTGGAATATTTTACATTAATGCCAGCACTTTCGCTAGTGCATCAAGTAAATCTTAGCTCTAGAAAACATCTCCATGTTGCTCTTCAGAGAAATGACACCACAAAAAACAGAGCTCTCAGTCTTCCTGACTGGAGGAATTACTTTAATATTTTTTTCCTCTCAATGCCTCTCACTATCAGTGTGCCATTGAGGTGTGATAAAATGGAGAGCAGCACACTTCTGGCCCCTTCTCAGCCCAGATGTCTCTTGTTTTATCTCCTTTGATGAACATTTATTCCAGTGCATTCTTAAGGAATTTTGTTGTGGCTGTTGTGAGGATTCTCAAGCTCTGTCACATCTCATGTTCATGCAGAAATGTGTTTATCCTCTTTCTGTGCCACTGGCACTGCTGTCCTGGGTGCCCCAAACATGGAAATATGAAGAGTTTACGACTTGGAAAACTTTGTGCTCTGCTCAGGACTCAGAGCCATCACAGGGCTCACTTTCCTGAACTGCAATTTCATTTGATCACCAGCTGTAGAGTTTGTGAGTTCCCTGAAATCCATCCCAGATAGCTATGGAGTTTGTGAGTTCCCTGAAACCCATCCCAGATAGCTGTGGAGTTTGTGAGTTCCCTGAAATCCATCCCAGACTCAGCTGTGGAATTTGTGAGTTCCCTGAAACCCATCCCAGATAGCTATGGAGTTTGTGAGTTCCCTGAAATCCATCCCAGACTCAGCTATGGAGTTTGTGAGTTCCCTGAAACCCATCCCAGACTCAGCTATGGAGTTTGTGAGTTCCCTGAAACCCATCCCAGACTCCCCAGCACTGATATGCAATGCTCACAAGGCTGTGCAATAATCCTGCTCCAGGCTGAACGAGGCAGTGTGTATCACAGTAAGCAGGACTTTGTGAACCTCTGCAATCTCTTCCGTGCACAAACCAGCCCAGCCACCAGCATTAACAGGATTCCATTTTCATCAGAACAGTTCAGCTTTCCTGCATTGCTTGGGCAACATTTCAGAGACCATCCCTTGCAGAAAATGAGTTACATAAACTTCAGGGAATATTTGCTGTTTGTATTCCACAGCCATCACTCTCAGAGCTGCAGTTGTTAGTTTTAACAGGTACAGTTTCTAAAATTGTTCCTTGAAAGCCCTGATTGAACCCCCCTCATGCAACACTTTTGAAAAGAAAACTCAACCCATGGAATCCATTAGAGCACCACCGATCTGTTTTTCTAATGAACGAAAATTACAGTAATTTCAGGATTATAAGCCACACCTTTTCCATTGAAGAATCCAGCCTACCCCAGTAGTGCGGCTAATCATCAGGTGCGGCTTATCTATGGACAAATCCCAGTGAAATGCCAACTCGGAAGTGAGAGCCGGCCGGGGAGGGCGCCTGGGGCTGCCTTTAAAGGCTTCACTGGTCTATGAAAACTGTTTGCAACTTGAGCACCTGACACCAAACCCCGCGCTGGGGCGATTCTGTTACTAATTTGTTACTTTGTCACTCGTGGATCCTCGCTTTAAAAAAAAAAAATTGCGGCTTATATTCAGGTGCGGCTTATATATGGACAAATCCTGTGGTCTGCCCAGCTACCCAGATGTGCTGCTTATAATCAGGTGCAGCTTATAATTGTGAAATTACTCTACAAGTCTTTGGGGGCAGAAAACAGGCACAAAATGTCTTGAAAGAATTTCACCCTGTGAGTGAAATTGAAAATAATTTATTGCTGTGTAAATATGCACTGTGTTGGACTGGGGTTGTTGTCATTCCAGCATAAATTTATAAGGAAAAACTAAAGTATATAGCCATGCTGTACTGCATGTTATGTGTAAAAAAAAAAAAAAAATTCAATTTTAAAGAACATCTTACCCATGTTCTGTCCATTTGATGTCTAATCAGTGTCCAGTGCCATTTATCTTCATTTACTGAGACTGGCTGCACAACAGGACATTGCTCATCCTATCTTTTTGGCAATCTCTGACAATGTTCATTATTGTCTGCCTTTCATTGTGTCACCCCTTGGAGCTGACATTGTTTATCTTTGCTCACCCTGCCTTTATCTGGTGATTGTTGGGTAAAATCATCACTCTTGGGTCACTCCTGCCCTCCTGGCCATCACCAGCTGACAGAGGTCACTTCTGCTGGGCCAGCTGGCATCAGTCAGCACTTAAAGGAGTAAGAAAATCTTTCTTGGATGTTTCAGAAATTTAAATGAAAAGCTGAGCTAAGGTTTGATGTTTCAAAGAACAAATTTATTTGTTAATTGGAAACTGTGGCAAAACCAAATCAAATCAAAACCCCCCTGTACCTTATATGAAAAAAGCAGAGATGTCTTTTCTTCTCTCTGGATTTCCAATGTTTTGCATAATTTTTGTTACGAGATTGCATCTATTAGTGGGATCTTATTTTAAGCTAATTTTTAAAAGTCAAGTTCGTTCCTGCAGAATCTGCAGTCTAGAATGTGATTTTGCTTGCTTTTAAACCTTAGCATTGCTTTTGTCTTGTTGTTTTAAGTTCTTTTGTCAGCTGCTTTGGTTTTCTGTTAAAGATTGAGTGTTGTCAATACCTTGGGAAAAGCTTTGATTTAGGAGTGTTCAAACAGGATTTTATTTCTTCAAAGTATTTTGGAATTACTTTGTATTGTTTGCAGGGTGGCTGTTGTCAGATGAGAAAGACCTGGAGGTTGATTCATTTGAGAAACGTCGTTGTTTTGTTATATAAGTGAAAATTATATATAGCAGAT
Organism: Sialia sialis; assembly: GCA_009812075.1. Lineage (NCBI taxonomy): Eukaryota > Metazoa > Chordata > Aves > Passeriformes > Turdidae > Sialia > Sialia sialis. The sequence continues at coordinate 3,065,667 of VRYO01002781.1, read as the reverse complement.
CATATGGAGCTTAAACAAATTGCATATGCAAGTGGAAAACACCTGCTGCCAGTCCTCTTTGGAAAAGATTCCGAGTCCAAACCCAAGCCAGAGCCCTGACATATTTAACTACAACCAAAAAAGTGCAGGATGTGGGTAAACCCACAGTTTGAGGGTTGAGCAGTGTCTTGGCAAGGTGACAGCGACTGCGTCATTAAAAACCCTTAAACGCGGAGAAATTAAAGTTCCTAGATGGCATCCAGCTCCCCCTCTCAGCATTGTCAGAGAAGTGCTAAATGAGGAGGCTCCAAGAATCCTGGAGCTGCAAATTGTGCCTCGCCTGTGTGGAACAAAGCCTGGCTGACCTCCATTTCTTTGGGGCTGCTCCGGAGATGAAGTTGATGACAAGTCACAAAGCCTGAGCTCTGCTGACAGCTTGGTGTGCCTGAAGCCACGACAAAGAGCGCCAGCAACTCCATCTCAGCTGCTCTGGGATGTGAAACAACTCCTCCTGCTCTTGAACAAAACACAGCACAAAGCCAGTGTTAAGGAGATTATGAGTGCTACCCTTTTAAAAGGTGTGGCAATTTGAGTTTTTTTATAATGCTTGAGCATAATTTAACAAAATAATACAAATATCACGACTTCAGCTGTCTGTACAATTTTTGTTGTGTTTTTTTTTTTTTTAATGTAGCATCTCATAAATATAGGTCAAAATTTCATCTCCAGAAATAAAAGAGCTTTTTGGGGAGAATTATGTATGCTTTATACTTTCTACAGAATTTGTATTCTTTGCATGTCATTCTAAATTTAGCCAGGCAGACTTGGAAGAAGGGGAAGTAATGACTAGACTTGATTGTGTTTCAAATGTCAGATGCCTTTTCTTATCTACACTTAGATACTGTTTATACTGTTGATTTGTTCTGTAACCAGCTCTGAACAGTTGGTAGCAAATTTAGAGTGTTTGCCATACCAAAAACATTTATTTTCTTAAGAGATGAAAAAAAAAATCTCTTCTACAAATGCATATACAAATATATAACCAGCCTCTAGGTTCATTAGAAAGAGCAAATTTTTTATTGAGAGTAAGAATACATATTCCAGAATAGAAATTTTTTGATTTAACTCTTGGTTGTGTTTGAACAGTGATTTTAGAGACTGAATCCAAATTCATGAACGTGGTGAAAAATGAATCTATTTACTTTATATATACATGTTTTGAGGTGGGATTATATCCCTTGAGTCATTCTGTAATTTTTAGTAGAGCTGAAGCCCCTGATGCTGTGCTGAATGATGCAGACACTACTTCTTCCAGTGCTGGTGCATCATTTGCTAAATCTTTATTTTAATTCCTCAAATAACTGGGGATAACATTTTAATTGCTGTATTTCTGCATAGTAATTAATATATTATCATGTTCTGCAAGCAGCAAGTGTACAGAATGCAAAAGAAAAAAAAAATTAAATGTCAGGAAATGATCTCGAAGTTGAACAGAATTTTGGGGAATCTCTTTGGAGACCATTAATCAGTAAGTTGGTCTTTGTGACGGATGCAGTGATAGGAGATTAAGAATAAAAAATGTTGCCTTGGTTGATATTTTCTGTCCTTTACTATGAAGTGCACTAAAGGTTACTGAGTAGCCAATACCTAAAACACCTCAAATCCAAAGAACAGTGACCGGAACTCTGGACTCATCCCTGAGGAAACTTCATTCTTTTATAATCCCAGTCTGTCCCTACCTCATTTAACGAACTTCTGCACAGATGAATTCACAGCTGTACATGGCTGGAGATTTTCTGAAGTGCAGGACGAGCTTGTCTGGGTGTCCTGATCCTAAAGATCTTTACAGGGAGAGAGTTTGGAGGAGATTCTCTGTTGGGATATCTGTGTTAGAGCTGTGTGTGTGTCCAGCTGTGTGCCCAAGGCCATCTGCTCTTTAACAAATCATATTTTGCTCACCAGTTTGAAAAGCCTGGATTACCTGACCCCCTCCACCGAGTCCTGCCAAGGACAATCCCTGCTTGGTGTGCAACTCTGAAACTTCCCATCAGGTGTTAGCAAGTTCTCTTCACTGCCTGAAGCGCTCTGCAGGGCTCTTGTGCATCCTTTCAATAAATATTATCTCATCCCTTTTGCTCTGTCCAGTCCCTGTTCCAGCTCAGCCTTTCCAGGCATCACCGCTTGGTTGTCACCACGGCACCAGGTGCAGCCCAAATGTGTTTTCCCCTCAGCCTCAATTCTCATACTCAGTATCTTCCACTGCAACATTCTTCGTTATTTTCTCCTCATTTTAACCAGTGATCTCCTCAGAGAGCTTTGCTGTGTCACTGAACACTGTCCCCATGTCACAGCTGAACACTCTGGTCCCTGCGCTGCCTCAGCTCTGATCTCCCCAGGAAGGACAGGGCACAAGTGGTTGACACCACAAGTTGTGGTGCTCAGAGTCTCTCAGGGCAGGAGGAGCAGAACTTCACTCAGCAAACAGCCAGGGCAGCTCAGCATGCTGGTTTTGCTTTTGTGTCACATCAGCTCTGTCCCTCCCTGGTACCCTTCACATTTCCTTGAGTAAACATCTTCAGCTGGGAACTGGAGCAACTGTTGGGAAGAATTCTTTTCTCCACTTCGATGAAGTTCATTTCATTTTCTCAGTGTGGAAGTTGCTGACATTCACATTAGACCTTTTCTTTTTTAATTTATTGATTTGGGGTGTGCTGAGTGCCCCATGGTGGCTTCTGCTGACAATCCCAGTAAAAAACACAACCAAAAGAATAACACAAATTGTTATTGTTGAAACCAGGATTTATTTTTTCCACCAGCCCATTCACACTGGCCTAGTGGAAGGTGTCCATGGGAGGGGATGGAATGAGATGATTTTTAAAATCCCTCCAACCCAAACCATTCCATGATTCTGCAGTGTTAAGAGTTTTATCCCTTAATACAAATTATAATTTCTGCTCCACATGCTTGTGCTGACACTGATAGGTCACTGAAGTGAGAAGACTGTACTTGATGGTGAAATAAGTTTGATTCTTCCCCTGCTGTCTGTAAATTAGTATTTGATCTCAAACTTCTTGGAATCAGTGATGGCTTTTGTCTTCCTTTGCTTTGCCTGGAATTATACCCAGCTAAATAAGCTTTAAATTTATGTAAAAAATTAAAATGCTCATTTTAAAAAAGCACAGGTGGTTGCAGAGAAAAAAATGTAGCAGTATAGAAAGAAATTAGAGCAATTTTTCCATTATTCATTCCAATTTGGTTTTGTTGCAATAATTCTTTACCATCTGGTTCTTGTTAGTAGCATTTTTTTCCCTTTTCCCCCCCTTTTCCTTACTACTCCAGCATCTGCATGACTGTGGAAGATTGTTGCCATAGTGAATGTTGTCTGACATCAAGGGGCTGACAGTCAGGAGGAGTTATGAAACTAAATGATGTGCTGTTCATATCATTCATCACAACAATTATTGGTGTGGAAACCTGATGGGATGTGCAGGAATTCTGCTCATGGAGTGAAAATCACTCCTCCCCTTTGTTTAAAGCTAAAAAATCATTTTGTGGTATAACTGTTTATGTGTATTTAATGAAGAAAAGCAGATTTTTTAAACATGTCTTCTGGTGCATTCTCAGGATCCTTTCCCTCATTCTGTCACACTGCTCCAGTTCAAGTGTGCAAGTGAGGGTCCAATTAGCAGACAGCACCAGGCCACTTGTGACAATTGATATTTATTAGCTGAGGGATGGCAGGAGCCACAGAGAAAGCTTTCATCCCTCTGGGGATCAGCCCAGCTCTTATCTAGGAAAACTGAGGAAAAGTGGTGTTTAATTTTGAATCCCTTACCCAGACTGATCCAGCCATCTGTGGGTTCAATATTGAAGCCCAGGACAAATTTCTTTTATTTATTTTTATTTTCTCCTGCAGAACAAGATTCATGTTGGAGGACTGAAAAGGAATAAACCATTCCTTAAAAACTCCTCAAATGAAGGGATGGAGAGGGAGGCATTTCAGGATCTCAAGCTCTTTTCTGAAAGAGGGAAATCTCATCATTTTCATTCAATATTGCAGCTTGCTATATCTCCCCTTTATTCTGCATTTAGGGAGGTTTTAGGCAGCTATTCCTGTAAAGAAACCTGATTCTACTCTCACTTCTCATCTTCTGTCATTATTCAGTGCATAAAAGAAATCAGCAGGTGTGGTTTGCATCAGTATTAGTCACTTAGGCAGAAGGAACACAAAGAATGCAGGAAGAAAACAGGAAAAGGAGTTATTTTCTTTCTGTCTTCCCTCAAAATAATAGACTTGCAACTTCCCAACCTTTGAAGTCCATATTTCATGATGTTCCTGCAGCTAATTCACTGGAACATTATCCAGATCCCATGATTACAAATGTTAGTAGGGCTCCACTCTCTCCTTAAGTTGCTGATTAGTTGTTAATTTTTGGCTGAAGTGGAAATACAAACCTGTGATGTTGACAGATCTTAGTCCTCAGTTTGCCTGTGCAAACAGTAAAAATCTCCTTTGGTTGTGTTTGATCAGTTCACATTAGTGCCTCGAAACAATCAATATCACACTGCGCTCAAAATTATCTTTTAAGGGACACGGAGTATCCAGGTGGAAAAAAATAAATCTCGAGAGACCAGCATGAAACTAATAAGATTTACTAATAGCTTTTGCTTTCATAATTTGCAAGAGTAAATTCTGAATAGGTGGATTCTTAATTGGATATTGATCTAAACAAATATTCTCTCTCTAAGTCCCTGTTACAATCAGTAACTGCAATTTGGGAGGACACATTATATTTATCCTGATTTCTGGAGCAGTGGTGCTGCTGCTCTGACCTGGATAAAGATGCATTAGCAGAGCACTTTTAATAGACCCATTAAATTCACTTTGCTTTGATTTACTCAGTGTTGGAGTGGAGGCTGAGTACTGTAGGAAGAGGAGTCCTGAAAATAATGTAATGATCACCATTCCTGCCTCTATTTATTTGGTTAATGTGCATGGAGCTGCACTTTACGGAGCATTTCTGCTGTGTCTACTTTTAAACATTCCTTTTTTGTGGCTTAATTGTATTTACAACCCCCTTCTGCTGAAAGATCCAACTTTCAGCTGTTTTCTGGGTTGGATTTTATTTGCTTGCTTGCTTGGTTTATTCCAGAAGATGTGGATCATTCTTTTTCTAGACAGACTCTCTTCAAGTTGAAATGGTGTAACCAAACAGGCAGAGATGTGGAAAGCAAGCAGAATATTCCAGTGGCCTTTTTTCTCACTTTTTCAAGTTTCTTTACATTTAAAGCAATAAAATCCTCCAAAACCCCAAACCAAACCTGCAAAAACATTGAAATAAAGAAATTATTTACTGCAAACATTAAAGAAATATTAAAAAAATGCAAATGTTTGTGGATTTGGCTTTGGCCCTCTACAGTACAAATCAAGGTGGTGAATTTCAAATAAAACCCATTTAATAATTTAGATATTGTGATTAATTCTTACTCTGCCTTATTCACACCTGATTTTATTTTTGTCTAAAAATGATTAGAACAGAAATATGATGTATTGGGAGATAAAATAGGATAGGAGGGCAGTGGGTGCAGTTACATATCTTTTAAGCAGATTCCTACATTCCTTTCCTCACAGTTACACCATCATAAAACTCTTTTAAAAGTGTAGCTCAGCCCCCAAAGAGCATTTTTATTAATCTTTTTTTAAAAGGGGTTAAAATGTATAGCTGGATTTTACTAAGTTAGAAAATGACCCAAATTAACAGTGATTTTATCAGTTAGGGAAACTGAGAGCTGGCTTCCCCCTGAGCCTCAAACTCTGATCCCAGATTAATTTGGCAAGAACAGATTTGGCTGCTATGGCTGAAAAATTGCCCAAAGAAAGCAAAAGTTTGGGCTAAACTTGGAAATATTCAACGTCCTCTGACTGTTCCTCTCAAACATCTATTTTTATTAAACTTGATGCAACTTAATTATTTAATTTTTTACCTTAATTATTCAATTATTTAACTTAATTATTTAAATCTCTTACTTTTCTATGGAATTTTTGAAGCAGGTTTGAAAGTGGCTGGGAATTACGAAGGGTCACAAACGCCAGGCTGGATAAATCAGCTCCCAAAAGGGAGGACAATGAAAGGAATATTGTGATTTTCTCCTGTACAATCCCCAGGGCCTGGCGTGGGGTGGCTCCTCCCAAACCTTGAAGGCAGAGAAGGACAGGGAGGGAAAATCCTGCTTGGAACATGAGCTCACCAAACCGGGAGACTCCAGGGAGAATTTCTGGAGAACCCTTTAGTGGATAAAGCTCCTGGTGTGGAAGAGGTGGCTTGGGATGGGAGATGCTCAGAGCAATCCTCCTTGAGTCGGTTCCAGGCTGAAGAAATCACATCAGAAATCACATCAGAAATCAAATCAGAAATCAAATCAGAAATCACATCAGAAATCCCATCCTGCAGAAATCACATCAGAGATCACATCCTGCAGAAATCACCCTGCAGAAGTCACATCAGAAATCACATCCTGCAGAAATCACATCCTGCAAAAGTCACATCCTGCAGAAATCACATCAGAAATCACATCAGAAATCCCATCCTGCAGAAATTACATCAATGACACCCTCCAGAAATCATATCAGAAATCACATCCTGCAGAAATCACTGCAGAAATCACATCAGAAATCACATCAATTGCACCCTGCAGAAATCACATCAGAAATCACATCAGAAATCACACCCTGTAGAAATCCCATCCAAAATCCCATCCTGCAGAAGTCACCCTGCAGAATTCACATCGAAATCACATCCTGCAGAAATCCCATCCTGCAGAAATCACTGTAAAAATCACATCAACCCCACCCTGCAGAAATGCCGCCCTCAGCCTGCCTGCAGCACCAAGGACAGCTCCTGCCCCATTCCATCCACCTTTCCAGAAAAATCTGGGGATGTGTTCCCATCTCCCACTCTGAGGCAACCGTTGGTTTCTTCTGGTGCCATCCCAGTTTGGCAGGAGGCAAAATCCAATGGATCTGCAGGAAGGAAACATCAAACCAGTGCTGCTGGTTTAAAAAAAATCTCTGTGATTTCTGTGATGCTCACATTTTGGAACAAATACACTGAAACATGGGAGGAGGACAGAGCTGCATTTTGAGGTGGTTGTGGGTTGGTTTTGGCTTTTTCTCTGCAATATATTATTCTGTTTGTGACAGAGATGAAGAAATACCTTTGTCTCTGTTCCAGCAATGCTATTCTGTGGAGATTTGTTGTTCCAATCACAGATTTTTTTACATGATATTTATATTTAGCCTAAAATATTGAGACTGGAACAGACTGTACAGATTTCAGAACTATGCCTATATCTGTCTTATCTATTTGTCCTTTGAACAAATGTTTTCATAAAAAAACAGGAACTTGAAAATACCAGCAGTTGCAGTGACTGGAATTAGACTGACAAGTTTGGAAAGACCTGAAGAGATAATTTCTTCTGTCTCCCCATTTTCTGCATAATTATTCTTTTTTGTGGGGGTTTCTTTCCTCTTTTGTTCTAACTATTTCTTGAGGGAACCACCCGTTTTTTATTTTTTATTTTTTAATTGTTTATTCTTTTTACTATTTGAAAAATACTTTTAGATTTTAATTTACTAATAATTTTTTACTGTTTTTGAATATCACTACTATTTTTTTTTACCCTTTAAATTTTTTTTAAAGCATTCCCATAGTTTTTTATTGTTATGCCATCTCTCTTTGGTCTTCTGCAACCAACAGCTGCAACTGGAGAGTCTTTGTGAATCTTTGGATCCCTGGCAGTGCCCAAGGTTGGAAATTGGGGTTGGAGCACCTGGGACAGTAGAAGTGTCCCTAACATGGCAGTGGTGGCACTGGATGGAATTTAAGGTCCCTCCCAGCCCAAACCTTTCCACGATTCTCTGTGTTTATTTACAGAAAATATCGATCCTACCTGATACATCTTCAGAAATTTTGGACAGAACAAGTAAAATTCAGATAACGTGTAAGTTTAAAAGAATGATTTGCTCATTTTTGCATTCAATTCTTTCCAAGTCTACCTCTTAGCTGTTCGAAGTCATTGTTTGATTGAATGTCTCTGTCACATATAAATAATTTTGCTCAAACATAGCACAGCACTCAAAGGTCCTGCTGCCATTATTTAAATGACCCTGGCCAAGGCATCACCACTGATTGTTGTGACTAATTTTTGATTTCATCATTGAAACTGTCATAATAACTCAACACGACCTTGAAGCACAGCTCATTTCCAGTTAAAAGATGAATAAAAATTAGAAAGATCTCGTAACTCTGGAGAGGAATTAATTTTTAAAAGTCAGTACCACAGAGAAAAAAGCTGAGCTGGAGGACTCGTGTCTCTGCAGAGTTGGATCAGGGGACCCAAGGGATTTCCATGCTTCTATTTAATAATGAAAAATGTTTCTCCAGGGAAGGGACCGTGCTTTCAAAACATCTGTACATGGTTTGATGATCTTCATGATTGGATGGCCACAATTTCTGGATGTGGGAGCACAAACAGAAAACAACACAGCCCCCTGTTCCATCTATCTCTACTCTGAAGTGCTTGAGACAAAGGAGGTCGTAAAGAAAGAGGAAATGTAGCTCAGGAGAAAACTCAGTCATGGACCACAAGTTTAGGCTGTGATCTTTGAGGAAAGGAAATTCTCACAAGATTAGGTGGATTTTTTACTCTTCTTCAACAAATTCTGGAAGCTTTCCTGGCAATAACCACATCCAAATGGTGTTAAACCAGGCTTCTATAAATTTCCTTTGGAAAATAACTTTATTACAGAGTGATATTGTTTTCTTGGGTTTGTTTAATCTTGGCCCTGTATACCTATGTCACCTGTGGGCAATTAAATTTCAGATAGAGCTGCTGTGGTCTGTTCTCAAAAGTATCCGAAGTTGGAGAAGCTAAAAACTTTTCTCCACCTTTTTTTTTTTTTTTCTCTAGAACACTGTGCATTTTTACAAACTGTGCCTTGGAGTAAATATGGTAATCTCAACCTTCGGAACGGTGAGTAATGTGCCAAACAGCAGAGACATGAGATAAATCTGTTTATAAATCAGTAGAAATTTACCGGAGTGGATATAAATCCCAGGGAGATCTAGCAAATATTGTGTGTTATCAGGAAGGCAGGGTAGATTAAATTCTCCAGTGTACTCCCTCAGCAGCCTCATCAGTGCCAAAGGTTGGACAAAGAATTGTTAGTGGCCTGAGTTAGAAACTTTAAAGCAGAATTCAGTTGTGAATTCTCAAGTTTTTCACTTATGATGTTAAGAAATGTAAATAATCAACAGTGGCAAGCAATTAAACAACTTCATACTCCTAGCCATATTTATATCTCAATGAATTATTAATTACTTGATAATAATTTGGGCTAAAAATACCAGGGTTTTGTTTACAAATGACAAAATCACTAAAGTGGAAATAAAGATGAGAAACATGACAGAATTTAGCATTTAGGAACATATTTATCCTTTCAAGCAAAACTGCCTGGTAATTTTAACAAGAAATTCATCATTATGGAAAAGGCTCTGAAGGAAACATAACCATCCCATACTGAAATATTTTTTTTAAATATTGAAAATATGGACATTCCTTTAGCTTTGTGGTATGGATCTGTTGTAATCAATCAATAATAGCTGCAACAGATAACTTGAATTTTCCAAGCTTCTCCATAGGTGAAAAAAGTCAAGGAGGAGAGTTTTTGTGCTCTTACGTTATGAGATATTTTGTTTTTTGTTTACCCCAGAGCTGGGGGGACTTTGGATCTGGTAATTCTCCAAATGTCCACGATAATCTTGTGGGATAAGAAGGAAATCATTGCAAACACCACATAAGCCAGCAATTTATTAAAGAGCTGCTCCTTCCCATTTTTATTTTACAGATCAGAGTTCCCTCCAGTTCTTGAGTAAAGAGCCCATCAGAAAAGAACAATATGCACAGATTGTAGAGGCAATTTAACCTGAAAATCTCTTTCTTTCCAAAAAGAGAGTGACCCTGGCTGGCCTGTGGTTAATGAAGGTATAATGATAATTATGCTCTTGTTATGTTTGTTAAATGAGGCTCGTCTCATTCTGGGAAAGTGGAGAACGTGAATTTCCTTGTCCGAAAAGGAGTAGCTGAGCATGTCCAACACTTCCAGGAGAGATCAGCAGCAGTCAGAGTCCTGTCTCCATTATCTGTTATTTCACATCATTTAGAGAAGTTCAGACTGCTCCATGACCCATCCTGTGTTTTGCAGTGACTCAGTGCAGACCTGATAAAAAGAAATTTTTGTGCCAGACAAAGTGAGCAGGCTCCCTGTACTGTCAGAAAAATGTCACTTCAGGTGAGTTTGGATATTTCTGGAAAACCTCTCTCGCTTTTTCCTGCCATGTTTGGTGAGCCCTGTCACAAGTGAGTGGTGACTTCAACATAATTATGTAGATTCAATGGCACCACCATGTACAATCCCATTGTCCACGGAAGTCCTGCAGAACCATCTTGTTCCTCATGTTATTGCTCATTATTCTCACTTCTTCACATTTTTTTGGGTGTTATTTGAATTACCACTTCTATAAGCTTCATTTGGAAAATACCTCGACTGCAGAGGAGAGGTGTTTTCCTGGCTTTGTTTAATCCTGGCCCAACACCTTTGTCACCTTTGGGCAATTAATTTCAGGTGTAGCTGCTATGGTCTGTTCTCAAAAGTACCCGAAGTTGGGGAAGCTAAAACCTTTTTTCTTCCCTTTTTTTTCCTCTCCAGAACACTGTGTTCAAAAAGTTTATTTTTTCACCTTCTTTTCCCAGTTTTCTCCATAGATAACTATAGATAAATGGAACTCTTGCCTCAGTCTTCTCCAGTGATGTATTTTCTGATCACCACACCAAACGAGGCTGTCAGGATCTGTCTTTCAGCTTTCCCAAACCTGATGGAGGACTTTAATCATGTCCCCATCAATTGCAAGTGACATTGGGCTGCTCCATCAGCAAAAAACCTGGTGACATCACGAGCTGCTGTAGGAAACATCTGGTCTTGAGGTAATTATGTTTACTTTGGTTTTCTCCTCTTCATCCATGCTTATTTTGGGATTAGTGGAAAGAAATGAGTGAAGTTATTATTTTTTTTTTAAATTTCCTTGGGATGCTCATCTTCTCTGGAAGAAAACCAAATCAGACCAAACCTTCTTGAAAAACACTGAACACACTTTTTCATTGTGTTCCCCATCCTGATCAGCAGGAAGAAAAACTGGTATTAAGTATAATTAATGGAATATAATCCAAATTTTTAAGTCCAAATTTTAGTTCTGAACAAAATTATAGGCAGAAGTTCAGAACTCATGTATAGCTCAGTATTTTAGGTACCTTGGTTCAGACCATATAAATCATTTGTATTAACTTTAAAAATTATTACACTGAAGTAGAATTGGAAGCTGTCTATGATTATTGTGTTTTGAAAGAGGAATTAAGAAATAAACTTCTAAAGATCTTCTTTCTGTAAACACCCAACACAAATTCAGATTAATTAAAGGGTGCTCTGAACAAAAGAATTGACTGATGCTGCCATGAAATTTTAGCGTGTTTATGATCAGTGTTATTCACATTTTTATTTCAGACTTTCAATTTATTTGTTATTCTGATAAGTTGTGATTAGTAAAATTCTTCTAAAGCTATTTAAAGCTTAAATACATCTCTGAATTTTACAGAAAGGCTTTGTGGCAAATCCTGAGTTTGTTCTTTATTATACCAGTATTAGACTGGGGCAGACTCTTGGTTGTCTCATTTCACAAAACAATGCAAACTAAATATTCATATCATTGAGAGCTGTCTGTGGGAAATCTTGCCATATTAAATGTGCTTTTTGGTTTAATTCCTTCTAGTGTTGCATTAAAATTCATGAACATCTATGTAAACAGAAAGTTTCCTTTCATCATTCATTAAAAATAACAAAATGCACCCAAACAGCTGAAATTCTAACATCACATGAAAATCTTTAATGCATATCTCCACATAATTATGGATACGTTCCACGAGTGGGTTTGGGTAGGATCTGTTCAGAAATATATTTGCTTTTATTAAATTCGGTTGAATACCAAAGTGCAGTGAAAAAAAGTGCTCAGTGAAAACAAATGAGAGGATAAATCATCTAATGAAGTGAGCTTGACAGCTTAATTAATGAACAGGTTTTCTTTACATGAGCTGAGTCTTCCATGCTCTGTCTCGAACTGCTTGAAAAACTTTTCCTGGCAAGTTCTAATGCTGATTTCTTCTGCCCTTGATAAGAGACACATAACACAATTTATTCTGGTTCCAAACTTCTTCCAGGACGTAAGTTTGCCAGAGTTCCTACAAATAACTCCTGGCTGACATTTGCTTTAGGAGCACACAAAACAAAGGCAGAGGAATTAAAATACCAGCAGCAGGAGCCTGAAGAGTGTTTTTTCTCCAGAGGTTTGTAGGAGGTGTAGAACTTGGCTGAAGCTGCTGTTGCTGGCACTGGATGCTTCTGTCTCCAAGGGTTTTTGGGGTTGGACTTCCTTGGTGAACTCATGAGAATTTTACTGAGATGTCAAAGTCAATAAACCTTGTCTGGATGCTCCCACCCAGGGAAAAGTAATGGACAACCCAGGTGAGAAATCTGATTTGACTTTTGAGGGAAGCTTGTACTTTGAATTTCATCTTTCAAGTGCTCTAACCTATTCCTGCTTTGACAGGAAGGTGTGGAACTTCATGCAAGGAGTAGGTGTTATTTGGGAAACTATCACCAGATGTAAAAAATCACAAGAAAAAGAGAAAGTTTTGTATTTCTCTTATGGCCAAGGTAGTATCAAATTATCTTTAATAATTGCCAACAGTAGTGAGTGTAGGAAGAGATGGTCTGATCAACTGGGTGGGGATTTTATGTGACTTTATGGGAACATGAGGGAGTGTTGAGTGCTTTTTGAAGATCCCATCCCTAAGGAGTCTAGGTTGGCCTTAGCAGAATGAGTAAATGCTTGTATTTATCTCCTCTCTCTGCTACTAAATTACTCTTTTCCCTGAAACTCCAGTTATAGTGCCAATTTCCTTTGAATCCAGGCCAGAAGTTGAATTTATAAATAAAAATAATGAGGTGTAACTGGTGTTTAGGGCTCCTCTAAGGAAACATTTCAGAGCTCAGTATGTCAGAAACACGTTTTACAAATTCTTCGAATTTTCCAGAACCCAGAACACACAGCTAAACTGATTTCGGGAAAATTCTTAAGCTAGCCATGATTTTTGTTGCATCAAGTTAAACGTTCTGTCCAGGACCCACTGGTTTTAAATCCTCAGTCCAGAAATTAAATGAATTCCCCAGGAATCCAGTTTTGCAACACCTCGTGCTGTCACCTTGTGGAGCTGCATCATCTCGGAGCGGCCGTGGTGGGATGAACTTTGTATACAAACATGGCACGAAAAATTTGGCTTGACAGGGCAGTTTGTAATTCCTAAAGCAGGGTGGAGCTTTAAATAAAGACAGAGTGTGAAATAAAGGTCCCATGTGTTGTCCATAAACACCTCACATCCCGTTTGTCTCGGGAAATCTGGCAGAACTTCATCTTCCATCACCTTCTATCTTCCATCTCCCATTGTCTTCCTTCTTCCTTCTATCATCTTCCTTCTTCCATTTTCCTTCAACCCCCAACAATCTTCCATCTTCCATCATCATCTTTCCTTCTTCCATTTTCCTTCTTTTTTTTCCTTCTTTCATCATCTTCTATCTTCCACCTTCCATCTTCCACTTTACATTTTCCATCCTCCATCTTCCATCATCTTCCATCTTCCATCATCTTCCATCTTCCATAATCTTCCATCTTCCATCATCTTCCTTTTTCCTTCTTTCATCATCTTCTATCTTCCATTTTCCTTCATCTTCCATCTTTCTTCGTCTTCCTTCTTCCTTCTTCCTTCTTCCTTCTTCCTTCTTCCGTCTTTCATCACCTTCTATCTTCCATCATCTTCCATCTTCCATCTTCCATCATCTTCCATCTTCCATCATCTGCCATCTTCCATCTTCTTCCGTTTTCTTCCTTCTTCTTCCATCATCTTCTTCCATCTTCCATCCTCCATTCATTTCAGGCTCATTTATTGAAATTTCACTCATCCAAAAACACGTTTTTCTCAGAAATACCTTGCTTTGCACCAATTAATTTCTTTTAATTCTCACATAGCCACTCTGTGGTTTCAACCATTGCTCCTGCACCCAAACATCCAAATCACAGGGAATTATTTACCTAAAGGATCTTCAAGTCTTATAAACCTTGTTGAACCAGGACCAAAAAGAAAGCAGTTCATGTCCTCTGTATCTTAGACAATTTTATAAGAATCAACTCTAATCTGTAATCATTTTCTTAAGAATGAAATTTTTTAAATCAGAAATGGTTATTCCAAGCTGTCACAGGAAAAAGAACTAGAATTCTTTCAATTTTAATTCTAAATAAATGAAATTTATTTTATTTTTTACAGATCTTAGACCTTATATTAAAATAAAATCAAGAGGAAATTACTCTTAGTCTTGTTCCTTCACTCTCTACATTGTAGGGAGTGTTTCTATGATTTACATTTAGAGAATGCAGATTCCTAAATTAATGCTTTTACTGGTGGTGCTTTTCTACTGCGTTTATGTGACAGTTCTTCACTTTTCTGTCTGAATCCTCCTGATAATATTTACGGGAATCTTTGAGCCATTATTTTGAACACATGCAGAGGAAATAGTGAGTTGATCAGATGTTTTTGCAGAAATCATCCTGACAATTCCCAGTTCCCCAGACTTTATCACCCTGGCTGCCACAGTCTGAGCTGAAACAGTCAGATAAAATAACCAGCAGAGAAAGGCAACCATCTCCAAAAGCTGAGCTGGAGATCAAATCTGACTTTTTATAGAGGTACATGACAGATCTGAAATGAATATTATTCCAATCTATTATAAAAGTGAAAAAGAGAAGTTGAATGGAAAATGGAGTGAAAACCATTTTTTCAATGTAGCTGGAGAGTTGTACTTGAAAAGCATCTGGATGGTTTTGAAGCCCACGTTTTAAAAGTATTTATGGCTTAATTTCTTATTAAAACACTTCATATTAATGATGCAATAATGACTTTTAAGTCCTGGAGAGAAGAAAAATATAGAAACCAGGACATGAAATTCAGTGGGTTTCCATGGATCACACTTTGAGGACAGTGCTCTCTTTAATATTTAGGTCTGAACTTATAATATTTAATTAAGGAAATCCAGAAAAAGAAGGGAAAAAAACCCAAAAACCAGTTTGCAATTTTGTTTCATTGAGGCTTTTGACTGATCCAAATAGCTTGATAAAAGAATGTCTTTATTCTTTTTTTTTTTTTTTTTTCAAAAATAGGTTGTACATGAACACCCAACTATTGTTAAATGAGGAATCCAAGAGATTCAGACAAAGGGTCCTTCCTGTGACTCAAAATATCAAACACTACAACACTTCCTGTGTTCAAGAGAACATTTTCTTACAGAAACATTACTAAAAGAAGATCCACTGTCCTGGACTAGGGAAATACTCACAGAAATTTCTTGTCAATTATGGCAATGCAGAGTAACCCAAATGACAAATAAAATCACTGAGAGCATAATTCACTGTGGATTCTGAGTTTCAGAACAGTAGAATTTTAATGTCAGTAATTGCCCAACTATAAGGCACACTGGACTACAAGGCGCACTTTCTTTTTTGCAGCAAGGATCCGCGCACAATAAACTAACGAATTATTAATGGAATCGCCCGATCACGGGGTTTACTGGCAGGTGCTCAATTTGCAAACATTTTTCATGGATTAGTGCAGCCTTTAAATGCAGCCCCAGGTGCCCTCCCCAGCTCCCGGCAGCCCAGCCCCACCCCGCCTTGGCCCAGCTCACACTTCTGGATTGGCAAATTTCTGAACTTTGTCCACAACATAAGGTGCATCGGATTATAAGGCGCACTTCCATGTTTCGATCAAAATTTTAGTCCAAAGGGTGCGCCTTACAGTCGTGAAATTACTGTACCTGCATTTCACAGGCTGAGCCGAGAGAATTCAGAAAAATTCTGTCTCAAGGATGTGATTTGTTTCTTAAAAAAAAAAAAGCACCTTTTTTATATGCAGTATTTACAGCAGTGCTGGAGAATCCAAATCTCTTTTCCTTCTGCATTAGGCAGTGCTGCCCAACCAAAAACCAAACTGGTTTTGTTTTAAGGAAGTTCCAGCTGTACCACAGACCTTCTCCCTTTCCTTTCAGACTCCTCTTTGTCTCTTAAGGACTCATTATACATATGTGTTAATTAAGCTAATGGAATGGGCTGGTGAAGGCATCTCTCCTCTGCCAGGCACTCAGCACCTCTGCAAAATGAACAATGCCTTGTTTGAGGGAAAAAGGAACTGAACAGGGATTTAATAGAAAAAAAAAAAATAGCTTTTAAATAGCTTTATTATAAATACACTTAGCTCTTGCAGAATGCATTTAATCCAACTTGCACACAACCCAATGGCTTCACAAAAATCACTTTTTACTCCATTGGGCTTGAGGTTTTTTAATAACACTTTGCAAATATGAACAAATTTTTATCTTTTATCAAAATGAATTCTCTCATGTAATTTTAAAAAATAAATAATTGATGTGTCTCTCCAGTCACTTATGAAAATTCTCCTCTTTTTTCCTCCAAATAAATATAAACTCTAAATTTTCAGGGGTTTTTTTTGTTATTTTTATCCATCACAATTCTTGGGATATTAAGAGTATTGCACAGTTTGTGCACCTCTATTAATTTTCAAGGTCATTGTTCAGATCTATGTCTGCAGATATTTGTAATGAAGAAAGAAGGAAGCAAAGGAAATGTGCATGGCCAGAGGAGAGAGGATTTTCTTCAATTCCCCTACATTTGGTTGGATATAGTAAAAATTACCAAAGCTTAGGCGACTGTGAGTTATTTCACACGAAGAGATTTCAGTTCTCCCAAAGTCAGGTCTGTAGAGATTTGACCAACATTTTTCACACTCAAGCATTTGATCTAAACAGAAAGGATTTTCCAAAACCCTCTTGCCATAGAATTTGTATTTTTTTATTGCAGCTTGGCTGAGGTTGATGACTCTGTGCCTTAATCAGCTTTTCTCTCCTGCAATGACAACCCTGTCTGAAGATTTTGGTGATCATCCTTCAAGGAACTCTGGGCTTTCAGAGAGTTCCATTTCCAAGGAATTCAAAGGGAAAGCAGGGAGGGAATGGTTGGCGCAGTCTCTGGAGAGCTCTGGGGGTGAAAATCCGCTTTTTGTTCGCTGAGATGTTTCTGTCTAATCCCTCACATCTCCACAGCAGGCTCGGGATTTTTTATAGAAATATTTGAAAATGCTCTTCTTGTTCAGATTGAGAACTGAAGAGGAGAAAGAAAACCCAAGTCCTGATTAAATTATACCAAATTCTCCTTGCCTACAATATGGGTAGGACCTGTAGGATCTTCTGTTTCAATTGAATTTACCTTTCTGGCCAATGCAAAACCTGCCTGAAGACACCCAAGGCACATTTGTAGTTCAGTGTCAGAAACCAGCACGGTTTCCAATGAAACAAAGAGAATATTGTGTAAATATATCCTGAGATTATGTGCTTTCTGCAAGCTTGATTGCCTATTTTAATTGCACCACGATCATTAAACACATCTGCTTAGAATAATTCTATTTTTTATTAATTAAATCCAAATTCATGGTGTCAGACAAGAATTCTGATGTCACATTTACAATTCATTAGAGTCATAATTAAAAGGACTGGAGAATTAGAGAATATTTAATTTGAGAAGACATTTTGCTGCATTGCTTCTGTAACAAGCTAATCCAGGTTTCTACAGATAAATTGTAGATTTAACAACTTCAAAAGGCTGTTGGAACAGGAGGATTTAATTCTTTTATAAACAAGTTCATAGATATAAGAATGATCCATAAATAATTTTAAAAGTCCACATGTTGTGAATGATTCCACCTCAGCCTCACAAGTTTTTAAAATAGCATCACAACGCAGAAAGAATAAATCAGTGAGGTTTAATCAAAACTGCCAAAATGTTAAAGAATTCTTAGCTGGTTTTGATGTCCTGATTAATTCAGGTCAGAATCCAGTGATAACTTGTCCATATTTGGTTACTTTTTATTCTTAACCAAGTATTCTACCCAAATATTTATAATATGAAAGAAAAAATAAATAAATAACAACAACCAGCTGGGAAAAGTTTGGGATCAATTATTTGATCAGGGGATTAACAAAATTAACAACTATTAAATCCTTACCCTCCTCTCCGATGAGGGGGTAAGAATTTAAAAAACAATATCTGGCTTTTTTTTTTTTAATTATTATTTTTAATTTTATTTTTTAAGCCATAAAATTGAAATTCTGACAGCAAAGATGAAACTGCATTTAAAGCAAATTCTTTGGATATATAAAAAAATTCAATGGAATACTTTCTCCAAATCAATACTTCAGTTTGGGCAGGGTGGTGGGGAGTGCACGTCCTGCACAGGAGAAGTTTTATCTCTACAGAAAAAATCCATGGTGGAAATTCAGATTTTGAAGTCTCAGCCAGAACAGGAGTGATGAGAGCAGAGAACAGGAATATTTTGGAGGTTCCTTTGTGTCTGCAGTCCTGTGAATCCCGGGGTTGAAAAGCTCCAGGGATCTGTTGAAATTCAGAGAGTTTTCTCCTGGGGGTTCTCCACGGTTTTCTCACACCTGGTGCAGCTCTGGGTGAGACATTTATGTTTTTCTCTGTTTTTCTCTTAACTTTTCCCTTGACCACTCTTGAAAAAGGGTTCAGATGATCAATAAATCTTGTTTCCTTCTGAATTCCAGACAGTCACACTGCAAAGTCATTCACAGAGTTCACACAAATAATTATTTTTATGAATCAAACAATAATATCTGCAGTTAATGTTTAAAACTTTCTTCTCACCTCATGAACTCTCAACACTGATTTTTTGCTTTCTGGAATGTGAAATTGCTCCTGGCCCTGTGTACACCCGGCCCAGAGATTGGTGATATTTTTTGGATGCACTGCTTCATTTTCCTCTTAGTGTTGATCCCCAAAATTCCATTTAAATGGGTGTTCAAACAGGGATTAAAGAAAAGAGATGAGAGAGGGCTACAAACAGTAAAATTCAACACTTCATGAACTGTGAGAGCAACAAAAACGTTACAAAGGCAACAAAAATAACAAAAAGTGGTTTTTGTTTGAGTGGAAGAAAAGCTCGAGTAAACCTGCACTTTCACAACTGAATGATGAAGATGTTTTTATAGATTTAAATAGGCATAAGAAGCTATTTATGAATTTCAATATGTGACTTCTTCATTGATGCCAATAAAATATTGTCTCTAATAACATCCACGCTGTTGAAATTTATGCTTTCCCTACATGCTCTGTGTGTGACTAATTAAGAAGTTAATACAAATTATAATTATATATTTTTCAGATGTCTTTCTGTACCTTTGAATTAAAAGTGAACATAAAGGATTTATATTGAAAAGAGGTCATTCTGGTAATGAGATCCTTCCATTGGAAACCAAGGTGTGAACAGAAATTCTTCCCTTTCAAACACAACTTATAATTCAGCAAGTTTGTAAGTTCTGTTTCATTCTTTTATTAATAGAATCTGTAAGTGATAAAGTCATAAAATGATTATATTGAAATCTTTTGCTGGATAGAAAGGAACGGAGATCTGCTCATTAAAACAAAGTTCCCCTGTGTGGTTTCTCTGGTGGAACATTGTATTTGACTCCTCTGAGACAGAAACTCTCCAGCCCATTTTTTTCTCAAACATTGTGTCTTTTAAATCTTTTATCTCTCATTTCCAGCTACAAGTTATCAACTCCTTCTTAAATTTCTTAAATATAATTTTTTTAAACTTTTTTATAACTTCAACTTGGAGATAAAACCGTGAATGGAAGGTTCGTAAAAATGAAATAAATGAAGGTTTTTTAAAAAATAAATAGATGTGTAATATCCCCATTTTGAGTTTTATCAGTGTTCAGTTCTCCTTCCTGTGGGTGGGTGTTTTGTGTTTGAAATTACTAATTTTACTAATACTAAAATTATTTACTACTAAGACCATTTGCTATTAAAATTACTATTTTAAATTGACAGACGTGTGTAGGTTTTTATTAAATTTTTAATTGCATAGAAAAATTGATTTTAAAACCCCATAAATTCAGGATTTTCTTCAGAGGAAAACAGATGGACTTAATATTTCAATTTGCAATAAAAAAATACTAATTTAGCTCTTCAACTGCCAGCTACTAAGGTTATTCTGTTGACTTATTTTTCTTAATTTAACCATGTTGAAAATACATTAAGTGTGAAATCCAAGGCATAATGGCATATGTTCATAAGGTTTTACAAATTAAATTGGGTTTTACATTCTGGAAGTGCTGATCACTGCATTAACATCTATTTTTTCCTTCACTGGACTCCCATTCAAGAAAGTTCTTGGGGCGTGAATTTCAAAAATTTTAATAAAAAGTGGATTGAAGACAAAATGGGGTTTAGTGGCTGTGGT
Organism: Sialia sialis; assembly: GCA_009812075.1. Lineage (NCBI taxonomy): Eukaryota > Metazoa > Chordata > Aves > Passeriformes > Turdidae > Sialia > Sialia sialis. Next base: position 3,045,138 of record VRYO01002781.1, on the reverse strand, counting down.
GGTTGAATGTTGGATTTGATTTTGGATTTCTTTTCTTGCCTTGAGGATTCTCTGATTCTCTGATTTATTCTGGGTTGGTGAACAAAGAGGGGGAAATTGGAACTTGTTGATTTTGTGGCAATTTTCCTCAGCCTACAATATGAATAACCACATCCACCAAAAGATCAGAATCAAGAAACATTTATTGCTGTAATTCCTTAAATTCAGGGATTTACACAACTGATATTGCTTTATTCCCTTACATTGCGTGATTTACACAATTTTCATTGCTGTAATCTCACCTGTTTTTTTCTTGCTTTCCTTTTGACTGATAAATCATTGGAAATGAGTATAAACTGGATTACAGCAAAGGCTCCAAATGAGAAATAATTCTGTTTGTATCCCCTCCCCAAGTGAATAATTTATAATAAAAAATCTTCTTGTGGCTCCTGGTAATGTTCCCACTGAATAATTATCTATTGAATTTCAAGGGGTAATGCAGCAAATTAATTGAATTCACTGAAAAGTGAAGTTTGACTTTCTCAGAATTCATCGATTTTACCAAAAATTCTACCTTTTGTAAATGCAACAAAGCAAAGAAGCGAAATTAAAATAAAATAAAATAAAACAAGAACAATTTTTGAGATGCAGCTGTAAAAAGAGAACAATCAATACACAATTATACATTATACAAAATTCCAATTAATTTAGAACTGTCTCTAGGAGAGGAGTTTTCAGGACTGTGCTAATTTAAAATTAAAAAAACCCAATAAAATTCACAAATACTTCAGTTCCAGAATAGCTGTAAAGTATGAGCAGGGTAGGATGTCCTTTATGACACCCTGAATTTTCTTTAATTGCTTTTAGTCTGGATGAAGCAGAAAGGGAAGGCAATAAAGGGACCAAGCTTTTCCTCTAAGCCTGACACACAATCATTTGCAATCCATTCCCCACTGCACTCTGCAATGCTCAAGCTCTGTTTGTTTGAATTTAGTATTTATGATTATAAATTATCTACTCATAACCAAAGTCATTTGCATAAGAAAATTATCTTCCATCAAGTGGGATTTTGCTGCTTGTGTTTTAATACTGTAACAGGCTGTTAGTATGGAGATAATTAAAGGGATCCTGTAAACTCTAATTTAATCTGAAAGTTATCCTTAAAAAGAGAAAAAAAGCTGTTATGGAATTTAGTACTCCCCTTAAATATTCTCATAAACTAAAGGGGGAAACATTTTAGTGAATTTCAAACTGAATAAGCTAAAATAAAGAAAAATCACTAAACCAGGTAGTGCATAACCAACAACAGGAAAATATGGAATCATTGAATTGTTATGGTTGGGAAAGAACCGAGTCCATCTCCTCATGTTTTTGTTGATGGTTCCTCTCCACAGTCACCCCATGGGGGAATGGGATTAACCAAAATCTGTGTCCTTTACACATTATTGATTGTAAAGTTGCCTCAAGATATGTCCCGAATCAAGTCCGAATCCCTACATTTTTTCCACTGGATGCCGAGCTGAGAGTTGGAATTTCACTTTACAAAAGCTGGAAAATGTTTCTTTTTTTAACTCAGTATATTTTTTAATCCTTCATCAAAACTCTCTTGAGGTAATACATCTCACTATCTGTGGGTAAAATCACCTTAGTGCTTTTTCTCCTCCTGTTTATTTTTGTCTTGGAGGAAGGGGCAATATTTTAATTGTATTGCTGTGGTGTGTGTCTGGAAAGAAATTGCAGTAATTTCACAACTGTAAGGCGCA
>VRYO01002781.1:3014798-3037953 GCA_009812075.1 Sialia sialis | reverse complement strand
CAGCAGGAACCTTGATCTGCCTGAAGCAGAAATCTTGTACTTTCAGTGCTGCAAAGAGCACGGAGAGCAGGATCCTGCAGTAACTGCTGCCTGACTTCCCCGTTCCTGACCTTTTCCCGAAGGCACAGCCCCTTCTGCTCCATTTGGGCTCATCTGTCAGAAGCATCTTGGCTCTTCCACAGCTGGAGAATGAGAAGCTGCTGAGCTGAAAGTTCCTGTGCTGCCTCCTCTCCCTGAAGGCAGGAGCTGCAGGTGGCTCTGGAGTGCCCTGAGTTTCCTGGCTGGCATCAAAAATCACTGCTGGAAATTCCAACTCTTCCATCCTAGCTCACCTCAAGGGGCTGAGGGTGTTCCTGCCATATTCCTGAGTAAAATCAGAGTTTGGGATGAAGTTCACGCATTCCTAATGCCCAGAAGAACAAAAGGATAAAAAGAGTAAAGGCTGTGGAGTGGCTGCTGTGAAATATCCTGATTCCCTTCGAGGAAAGAAAAGGCAAATCCCAAACCAGCTGCAACAGCTAAGAGAAACCTTCTATCCCACAGAATGTACACTGTTAAATACATCTGTGAATGGTGAAAATGAAAAAATACTTTTTTATTTATAACCACCTCCAATGTAAACAGCAGCCCACAGACAGTCTCATACAGATCCAGAGCATTCAGAATTGTGGGGGAGTGCAGTGTTTGCTACAAGTTCCCAGGAATCCAAACAAGCAGCTGAGCATCAGAGAGGCACTGAAAGCCTCCTGTGCCAAAGGCAGACAGGGAGGAACCAGCTGGAGAGAGATCACGGGCTGAGATGTTAAAAGATGTGTCAATGTGCAAGTGCAGGGCTGAAATCCTGCCACCAGCACCAGGAAAATCCAAGAATGAGCCCAGTGCGACAGGTAATCCAGCCCACAGAGAGGATCAGCAGAGTCTGAGAGTTTACAAACAAATCCGGGGTGGGACCAGCAGATTCTGAGAGTTTGCAAACAAATCCTGGGTGTGGGAGTTCCATCCCAAATATCCCATCCAATGGTCTGCTCAAAAATCTTCAAAATCCTCTCACAGCACAGGGTCGGGAAGATCCAGGTTGGAATTTGCTGCTTTCCCTGTGGAACTCGGACAGGAAAACACTGGGAGAGCATTTTTGGGATCGCAGGAAGCTTTAATCTTTTATTTGAAGTTTCCCAGTACCATGTTGCTATGAAAAATTTGCAGTATAACTGAGGAGGAATGAAATATTTTACAGAGTTTCACAATATCTCAGTGCTACAATTGCTTAAAAGCCATCACCAGTGTCAAGAGCTGAAAATACAGCAGAATTCTCAATTCATTTTAAATTTTAGTGACTTTCACCTAGAATTTAATTATTTCTTTGGAAAACCAAACAGCCCTTGCCTGGAAAAGCTCAGTGAAGGCTCTGTTATATCACTGGAAGATCAAAGAATTTGTTTTTAGTTCAAAAGGTGATCTGTGTGCAAAGCAATCACAACATCTGCTATAGCAACATTCATTATTTACTGGTGATGTTAATAGCAAATAGAAATAGCAAATGCTAATTTTCATGTTGTGAATCAAGCTGAAGGAGAAATAATTGGTTAGCTGAAGCAAAATAAATATGTGTTTGTTATATCCACTCAAATGAAAGAAAGTCAATGATCCCCTGGGTTTCTAGGATGGAATAAATAGTACAGACAAGACAAAGGTAGAGATTGATCAGCAATATGAGCGCAGTGGATTAGGAGGCTAACTGGATTTTAAATGTCATTAAACTAATTCTGGGCTACTGAAGTGGACCTTCAGATACTCTGGATTATGGTGAAAATATATCTGGTTCCTATACATCCATCTACACCCATCTGAACCTGTCAGATGAATCCTCCCCAGCTGAAAAGATGAGAAATGCCATCACATTTAAATGACTTCACAGCACCAGAAATAACAACACAAAGATCAGCAAGCCTACTGCGGTTAAAAAGAGCAGAAACTCAAAGAACAAAGTTTTCTGCCAGTCCTCCTCCTTGCTTTTCAACTTTATCTAGACAAAAACATTTTGTGACATCAGTCTGCTCTCCAGGTTTCTGTCAGTTTTATTGCGTAACAAATAAAATAAAAACTATTTTTATAAGATATAAATCACATCATTTTCTTCCTTTATCCCTAATCACTCAAAAGGAAAAATACAAATATAGAAAGTCATGGTTTTAGTCACTTTTCTTTCTTTGATTGTTTACCAGGTTTGGTTCTCTTCTCCATCATACAATAATTTTCTTCTCTCATGTCTTGGTTCCAGTACTTGGAACAGCTTGAATTTGACAGATGAGATTTGGTGAGTGTTAACAGGCTAAAGTCAGCAAAACATTTTTCAAACAGTTTCTCACAACTGCAGCGCTGTTAGATGGGTTTGGATGATTTTGGCAGCCACTGGAGAAATCAATTTGCAGCAATTTGCAATATTTAAAAAATTTCCTCATACAGGACTTTGATGGAGCTTCCAATGCTGCAATTTATTTAGGATAATCAGACATTGTGGTTTTACTGTGCTTTGAGGATTCTTCCTCATTTCCTTCATAAAGGTCATTTCATTTCTCTCCTCTCCACAGTGCAAAGCCATAAACGAGAATGCTCATCTCCTCCTGCCTTCAGCCTCACCCTGGTGTGGACATTACATTTATTTGGGTGCACTGGGGCACACCAGAGGCACAAACTCTCAGTATTTTATCCCTAATGGTGGCCAATAATTGCTGCCAAGGAAATAAATAAATGAAAAAAACCCAAAATAGGGTAAGCACCTGTTATATTCTCTCAGTTCACAGCCTCCTCCTGCTCCCAGATTTACAGAGCCTCGTAACCTTTCCACCTGTGCCACTTCATTTCCCGGGTATTTTGCAAAATTTACTTGGAAATGCTTGGCCACGGTGAAAAATGTTATCTTTAAATAGAAACCTGGGTTGGATGCTTTGTGCACTCCCACCTGGATGTCAGAAAAATCTGCCTGATCACCACCAGTTCAGGTTCCTTCTTTCACTCCTCACCCTGGCAGAATGGACTTTTATTAAAACAATGATAACACCATTTTAACATCCTAGCAAAAATATTTCCAAATTTTAAGGGCAAGGTGAATTAATAAGAAAAAGAATTCACTTATCATAAGTAAAATTAATATCCCAGATCATGTGTAAATTCATGTTTGATTAATCAAATCTCTTTGCCTTCTACAAATCCCCAAAGTAAAACTGGAGTGACCCATCTGGTTTGGTGAACAAGAAAATCTTTTCCAGTGAATAATTTGAGGAGCTGGAAAAGGCAAAGAAGCAAAGTTTCCAAATCCTGAGTGCAAACAGGATTCTCCATTATTCCTAAATTTGTCTGAATCTGTTTCTTTTAGAATCCAGGAGAAGCCTAAGATGTCTTTGCCAATCAGCTGATTAAATAAGATCCTTAATGTGTGTTAAATTTGGAGTCATCACTAGTGTGGGGAAAGTTAATCTGTTTTAAAAGCTGAGGCAATTCAGTTCACAAAATAATGCCTCCAGATATCCTGTATCTGGTCATTCATGGCTTCCTTTGGAAAGCAGATGTGCCATGCCAGGATTATTTGATATTCCAACCAGCTGAGAGCATGTCCTCCAAAAACTAAGGTCTATTTTTTTTTTTTCCATAGTAGACAAAGGCAGTTTACAGTAATTTCACGACTATAAGGTGCACCCTTTTGACTAAAATTTTGATTGAAACCCGGAAATGCGCCTTATAATTTGGTGCGCCTTATATATGGACAAAGTTCAGAAATTTGCCAACCTGGAAGTGTGAGCCGCGGCAGCCCTGAGCTGAGCCTGCGTTTAAAGGCTACGCCAATCCATGGAAAATGTTTGCAAACATTATCCAGCCTGATCTCCAGAAGAAATGCTCCAGAATTCCTTTAATAATAGGATATTCTTTTAATAGTAGGATATTTCTTTATTAATAGGATATAGGAGATGTATCGTGGTTTCCAGTATTATAAACTGCTCCTCAGTATTGAATTTTTTTTTTAAAGAAGAGAGAAATTTTAATGTGTTTCTTTTACGAGATAAAAATAGAATTTCAACCACAATATTTTTTTTTCTTCTTTCTAGTCTGTCTTAACATAGCACACCAGGTAAAAACCAATGGCTATGCCTATCCCTGTCTATTTTTATCTGGGATACATCCCTTTCTTTTCTACTCCTGTTTAGAATATTGTCTATAAATGAAGTCTTGAATTTGAACCTTAGAAGATATCAGTGTGCTTTTTCCTTCAAAGAATTATTGAGCTACTTTTATTAGCTGCCAAATTGGAAAGAGATCCTATTTTTCATGCACTTCTGATATGTTATTTTCCCTGTCTGGAACAAATCCCTATCGCTGTATAAGGATATAATAGACAACTGTTGAAAAATAATAATGTGCAGTATAATTATTATTATTTTCCAGCCAAATTGTGAAAGAGCAGGTAGTTCAAAGTGCAGCTGTATTTAAATAAGACACTCTAACTGCCTGAATATTAAAATGATTCTATTCTTATTGGATTGTGGAGTTAATTTCTGCGGAGTCAGGAATTAAGTGATTATTGTAGCAATGTCTTGCATGCATATTGGCCATAAAAACTTACAAATTACAATGTGAGAGAGTTTTAAACTTTAAAATCTCCCATTACTTTCATCACATTCAATAAAATGTTTTATTCTTCCATGATGTTTCATCAGGATGTGCGACTTCATTATCTCCTTGTTCCAGACACGTCTCGTGAAGGGAATGTTTTAAATCATCCCGGTGATGAGTTTTTCTCATATTTTCCTTATTCCTTTCAACAGATTTCACAATTGCCAGGTCCCAGAGGAAATTCCTGGAAGATAGTCTGGCAAGGAAGAATATCACAACTTTCTCTGGCAAAAATTCATTTAAGCATATAGAGCTAAAGCAGGTAAGATTAAACAAACTGCAAATATTGTGTATCTCACCAGACTCAGAATAATGCTGATGTTCCCATTCTGGATGATAACAAAGGAATTTGGACTTGAATAACCCTTGTGGGTTTATTCCCACTCAGGATATTTTATGATTTTTGTGATGCTAAAAAATTCATGTACTAAAGTGAACAAAAGACTGAATAATTTCAGAAGAGCTGTGTGATCAAATGGGATTTTTTTTTTTTTCATTGTGACAAATCCTTGTCCTTTCATTTTTGCAAGTTTATGAGATTACTTTTCATTTCTGAGTTAAAAAAATAATTTAAAGGTCAAAGGAGGGTATAAAAATGATCAAATTGTTGAGGACTCTTCAAAGATTATCAGGTTTGACTGGAAGTTATCAGCTTGTTAGACCAGAAACAGAGTTTGATGGGACAAAACTAAATTCCCAGGAGGCAGAGATGGGGGTAGAAGACAGAATTACCTTGAAGGAGAGTTTCTAACTCATAACTACATAAATGGATGGATTGGGGTCAAGAGAGGAGTGATGAGGCCTGACTGGCAAGAGGAATCCATTTAATTGAGATGACAGCTGTCCTCCAGTTGCTATTCCTTGAATAAATTATTTGTTTTGATTAATTTTTCTCAGGCTGCAAGACGAGATGAGGCTTTGTATTAATTCTGAGAATTCTCATTTATTTGTGCTCTGGTGACGACTCCTCTGTCCCAGCTGCAAATGCTTCCAAGTCAATCTGAACATGTTTATTTACCTGAAAAATCTGCTTTTCTGCTGGGCTTTCAGCTTTCCAAAGCAGTAATTATTGTTTTGGGTCACACTGCTGTGGCCTGTCTGATAAATTCATGTCTTTGGCTGTATCTGCTCAGCTCTGCTTGTTGTTGGCGGTGCTAACAGGAACAGGCTCTGTTTAAACTTCCAGGGTTATTTAGGATTTATTTTGCTGATTTATTAAGCCAAATCTTAACTCATTGGGTATTTTTCCTTCTTCCAGATATCCCTGAGCAAGGTGAGAATGAAATGATGAAAATTTATCAAAGCAGATGAAAAATTATTGTTTACCTGCTGGAAAGGTGAAAATAACCAGGACTGGCATTCAGAATTCTCCCAAAAGTCAGCAGGATTTGAATAAACACAGACAGCAGGGTAATGTCCTTGGGGGTTATTTCTGTTTCAGATGAATCCTCCTATTCTGCATTGCCACCTGTGCCATCCCTCATCTGACAAATTAAAAAGAAGCATCCTGGATATTTTAATAAAACCAACAGAGTGCTGCCAATATTTTAAAGGACAAGGAGGTGCCTGGGATTATTGAAATTCAGAGTAATGAATAACCAACATAAAATATTTCAGCCTCTGTGTCGAACAGCACAATTCATCCCCTTAAAAAAAAAAAATCAATAAATGCATAACAAAGTAAAAGGATATTTAAAAAAAAACAACCACCAAGCTGTAGGGTGTTTATTGGAGGAGGGATCAAAGAGAAAATAATGTATTTGCATGTTCATCCGTTGTTATTCCAGAATATTTTAAATTATAAATATATATATATATTATATATATATAGAATATGTTATGCTTCTGAAAATGGAGCAAGAATGGACAGAAAGCATCAGGAGCAAAACTTTGTTCTGCAGAAACTTTGCTATCAGTTTCCAAAAAGACAGCACTAATCCTGACTCCTTGATATAATTCTGTTGACAGCTTTTATCATATTCCCAAGAAGCCCTGAGTGACGTTGACTGAAAGGATTCAGGCGTGTTTCCATTATTAATTTAGTGCTGGATGTACAGCAGCAGTTTAATATGGTAGATTATAAAAACCTTCTCCTAGAAACAGAGTTTTAAACTTGCTTCATCCCCCTGCACCACTGTTAGAATCTGTTTTATGTGCCTTTTATTTTGGGGAGATAAAACATTTCATTTTCAATCAGTGGAATCCTCTCTAAACACACAATTGACATCTGCTGTCAACTGTCATCTGCTTCATAATTAACAATCCAGATGTTAGCAGGGTTTTATCTACAGGAAATCAGTTTATTGTTTGATGTTCCAGATGAAAATTATGACTTCTTGACTTCTCTTCCTCATCTTCAGAAGGAAACATGTTTTCTTCTGATGTGGATGACACTGCTGGTGTGTGCTGGGTGTTTATTGATATTTTTTAATTTCCAAAGTTTTGCTGTTTCTTGTCACAATCCTTTTCCAGCTTTGTTCTGTCTCTTTTTTGCCCCAGAATTTCAGCCTCTGCTCAGCTCTCCAGACACACTGATCTGGAGATCTCCCAACAAAGCTGATCCCAAAGGAATCATTACACAGAAATTAAATGAGATTCATTCCCAAAGTTTGTGTCTCATGGTGGACAGCGCTTGCTGTGCTGCTGGACTGTAGCTGAAAAGCAGAATTTGCACTGAACACCAGAAATGGAGTTAGGAAACACAATCTTGTCTGTGGTTTTACCTTCAAATATCATCCCTCATCTGTTCTCTGTGTGTCTCATCTTTCCCTGTTCCAGGCACCTGTCCCAGTGTTTCTCTTCCTGATACAATCTTGTCTGGTGCTTTCCTGCTGACATTTGCCTTCTCAGAACAAACCATCTTCATTTTGCTGCACTATTTCTTCTCTTAAATGTCTGAGAATTGTCAAATTTGCTGCTTTATGGTGACTTTACCACAAGTTTCCAGCTTCCCCTTCTGCAGGAAGATGAACATCCCCAAAAATCATTGTTAGTGAGTGTGAACACAACTAAACTTTGGTGTGATTCCAGCAGGACAAACCCAAATCTGTCTGATCCTGAGTGATCCTGAAGGAATTTATAATTTATCATAACATCCTTTTCTATCTGTTTCTTTTCAGTAAGTGGTAAATACTTGAGTTAAATAAATCAAGAAATGTCAGTGACCGTGAATACAACTAAACTTTGGTGTGATTCCAGTAGGAAAACTCCAAAATTTGTCTGATCCTGAGTAATCCCAAATGATTTTCTAACTTATAATAACATCCTTTTCTATCTGTTTCCTTTCGTTAAGTGGTAAACACTCGATTGAAATAAATCAAGAAAAAGAAAATCTGTGCTTCTTATTGTCATGGTGCAGATCTCCATTAAGAAAAGCGAATTAATTTTTCCTGTATTGCCAAACAGCCACTGGCTGCTAAGACAGTATTTATGAATTTTGATAGAAAAGTTAATGTGCTCCCAAACTCCTCCTGGTACAATGTAAATAGAAATGGAACTCTCCTTTGATTATTTTCAAAATAGGAACTGGAAATATATTCTGATTAAGAAATGTGCCACAGGTTGGAATTCTTTGATTGAAATCCCTCCTTTGGCCATGTGCAAGGTGGTGGCTTCTGGATGGCAGAGGGAGAGGGAATTTTGCTGTAAAAGGTGGCAGAAGATGGGGATTGCTGGAGATGAATATCCAAATTGAGAGTTCAAACCCACAGAAAATAATTGTGCCTTGGGAATTGCTCCTTTGTTGCTTCCTTTCCTCTTTTCTTTTGGAGAGGGGGAGTTAGGAGGTTTGGAATGGTGTTTATGGTAAGTGTATTAAATATTCTGAGTTATATCTATCGTATAAAGGATATTTCTTGAGATTATAAACTGGTGAACAAGCTGCAGTTTAATGGGATGGATAATTAAAGTTGTATCAAATGTTTGAGGGGGGTTTTTATCTCTTTTTGTTTTAGGACTGTCTTTTCTCCTTATTTCTGTAAAGGAAGCTGAAATCCCCACTTCATAAAAGAGTTCTGAATAATTTATATAATGAGCTGGTGGAAACAAAAAATGGAATTTGTAACTCAGTGATATTTCCCTGCTTTTTCTGCAAGAGGAGGAGGAGAAGAGTTATGGGAAAAAATTAACTGCAAAAGGGAGAGCTAATGGGATTCAGTGTAAAATGTGTTTCATGAGAAGTATTAATAGGAGAACAATTTGATTACAGAGAAAATCCATTGCTGTTTAATGTTTGGTGCAAATTCCCAGGTAAAACCTGATTTCAGCAGGCATTTGCTGAGGAATTTGGAATTCTCTGCTTCCTACAACAGGCGCATTTTTTTTCCCCCCAGTGGGATCCACACACAACAAAGTAACGAATTAGTAACGGAATGGCGCGATCGCAGGGTTTACTGGCAGGTGCTCAATTTGCAAACATTTTTCACGGATCGGTGCAGCCTTTAAACGCAGCCCCAGGCGCCCTCCCCATGCCGCAGGCCCCGGCACTCCTGCCCGCCTCTGGTGGCGGCTGCCTCAGCTCTTGCAGCTCGCACTTCCAGGTTGACAAATTTCTGAACTTTGTCCATATATAAGGTCTACTGGATTATAAGGCGCACTTCCGTGTTTCGATCAAAATTTTAGTCAAAAGGGTGCGCCTTATAAGCGTGAAATTACCTCAAGTCAGCGCCTTGAAACTTCTGTGTAGGGTTGGGAGCTCTTTTTCCTTGCTAATTGTTGTCTCACCTGTGTTTATATGCAAAAATTAATTTTCTAACCCCCTAAAAAATCTACTTTAAACACAACAGACTCTTAAAAAAATGAAGAGTTCAGGTGACTTTCCCCAGCCCCAGCATTCCAGGTCTGCCTGGTGCGATTTTCCCTGCCATGAACCCTCCCCAACCAACACTTCACTCTCAATTTTATCTCTCTGCCCACTGCACACCTCTGCTTTATCCTTTTTGCTGCACAACATTCACTGGAGATAAATATAGTGCAAGCATACATTGAATTTCCTGCGGATGACACAGTGCAGAAGTGACCTCCAGTTCTCCTGTAATCTCATTGCAGGGAGTTTCTTGGGCAGAAATTACAGAATTGGGTGAATTACACTGAGCTGTGGTGGCCTGGAGATAACAACAAACCAAATGTGTGAGTTCATCCAACTTCCCTGCAATTTATTTGCTCTTTCTAACATCAGCCCAGGGCATCAGAAGGGCACAAGGGCAGGTTTGAGGCAGCCTGGGGAGGCTTTGTCATCTTTACACCTAAAAATGTGTAATAATAACAAGGGGAAGTTTGATTCCAGACCAGCTTTGATGTGTTTAGCTGAGATCAGAACACATTTACTGCTGGAAATGTGGTTCTAATGTGGTTTGTAAGCTAGGAGGGGTTTTAATCCTGCAACCTGCTAAGGCAGGGCTTTCTGCAGAAATGACAGGCTGGGATAAATCTAACCCTGTTTGCTCAGATAGATCCTGTCAGCTCCTGCTGCTCTTCAAGTTCTGTTTCCAGGTAGAATTTCAGGGGAAATCTGAGGTAAAGAGGAGTGGGGTCAAGTCAGGAAGTCACTGAGGTGAAAATGTCACTGAGAGTGTTTTTGAATAGAGATTGCAGGGTTTGACCCCATTTGACCCAGGTGAGAATTCTGTTCTCACAATGGCAATTTTTGTAATTAAATGTGGGCAGAACTTTAGACTCACATAAAAAATAAAAAAAAAGGAGAAATATCATGCTGGGGAACAGCTTCAGTGCAAACCCATTCAAGATCTGCCCTCTGGGAGTGATGGAGTGTCTGAAATGACAACAGGTAAAAATATGTGATATATAATATGTGATGTATGTGGGAAATTAAAAATTCCTCATTGCTCAATTGCATTGAATGCCGTGTGATTTGAAGAAAAAGAGGAAATCCAGAGAAGAAAAAGCCACAGAGCTGGAACATGACACGAGCACTCACTCAGCCTTGACAAAAAGCAGGGCCATGGTCACACCTGGAGCTTCACAGAGAGGGGGAATTCTGCTCAGGGAGACAAAGAGAAACTCAGAGAAAGTAGGAAAAGTGGTTTATTCTGTACTGAATTTCAGGGGGTAAAATAATCTACCATTAAAACCTAGCAGGTTGCTTGGTGTGCTACTGGAGTTTTTGTCCAAATCCCAAAAAGTTTTGCAAGATCTGGCTGCAAAGTGAAATGCTCAAAGTACCACCTGAAAAAAACCCACAACCCAAAAAAACAAACAAACAAACAAAAAAAAACAAACAAACTTCTTACTGTGCTGTTTGGGTCCTTCCAGATGAAGTTTTCCTGGGTTTAAATGTTCCATCACACTGACTTCATTATTAGTTAAGTGGCAGAGCAACATATATCTCTTCCATGAAAATAATTTTTGAATTAATTGAATCATTTGCAAGCCCTTCATGTGTCAGAGTTTATCAGAGATGCCCAATTTACTCCAGGCAGAGGATGATTTTCTACAAAACATTGTTTTCCTGACAGTTTGAACCTCTGCATGCCACAGACTTCTGCTGATATTGCAAAACCAATTATCTCCTTTAGGTTGCCTTTATATTAGATATTGAATTTGTTGGTTAATAAGAGGCATAATTCAGTTCTCTGTGATTGGTAAATCCATCCTGATGATGTGAGTTATGCCAAATTTCTTGGGGTTTTTTTGACTTCTCCTCTGGAGGCAGAATGCAAAACAAAGAAAACATGCAGCTGCTTTATTAGAACTCCCCAGTCCTTTGACATTAAATAATGACATTACTCAAGAAGCTGTTCAGGAATCCATAAAATTAACATTATTGAGCACAAATATGGTATCTTATAAATCAGTAATTATTAAGGAACTCTTTGGTGAAACAGAGAAGATGAGTTCCTCAGAGAAGTCCCTGATTACAGCAGACAGGCAGAGCAATATTCTTAAAATTGCAGTCTAATCATATAGATTTTCCCAGCTGGCATATTCAAAAACGCCTGTGGCTTAAACTTCAGAAAGTTTTAAAAACACCTGAATGTAACTTTTATCCCTCAGTGCCACCCTTGCTGCCCTTAGTCTGCAGGTTTGTAGGTTTTGCTCCACAAATTGGTGGAGAAAGCATCTGCTGGCTTCCCTGGAAGTAAAATTGTTCATCTGGAGTGTGGGAAAGAGCATAAATTTTTTTTTCTGGGTTTGATTTTATCAGTACTGAACATGCCTTCCTCCCACAGGTGGATTTTATGGATCATTTTCAGCTCCTCAGCCGAGGTTCCCTCTCAGCCTTGGAGTTTTCCCACTCAGCAACAGAGTCATTTAAAGAGAGACTGTTTCAGAATTCCCAAATCAATATCTCTATAATTAGATTTATAAAGTACAGTAATTTCACTACGATAAGGTGCACCAGACTACAAGGCGCACCTTTTTTTAAAAGCAAGGATCCACACACAACAAAGTAACGAATTAGTAACAGAATCGCGTGATCGCGGGGTTTACTGGCAGGTGCTCAATGTGCAAACATTTTTCATGGATCGGCACAGCCTTTAAATGCAGCCCCAGGTGCTCTCCCCGTGCCACGGGCCCCGGCACTCCCGCCCACCCCCAGTGCCGTGGCTCTCATGGCTGGCACAACTGGCATGACTTGTGGCTGGCACAGGCTCACACTTCCGGGTTGGCAAATTCCCGAACTGTGTCCATATATAAGGCGCACCGGAGTATAAGGTGCACTTCCGGGTTTCGATCAAAATTTCAGTCAGAAGGGTGTGCCTTATACGCGTGAATTTATTGTTCTGTTTGGGATTGTCCTTCAGTTCCATCAGCACAAGTTCATTTCAGCTGGAAATAACAAGGGATAAAGATGGAGAAAGAGATTTAAAACTACAAGATTGTAAGCACGTTTGAATTTGGATCTAATGGCCATAACTCTCACATATTCTGGGGGAATCAGGTTCTAGGACATACATGAAGTGCATTTGTGACAATTCCTATTTTTCCATCAGTTTATAAGTGATAATTTTGGGAATTCTTGTCTCTGTCTTCGGAGGATGTAACCCAGTGCAGCTCTATTGTATTAGTGGAGTTAGAACGGCCACAAACCACCTGAATGTCCCTTTAAGTTTTTTCAGGAATCCTAAATTGGGATTAAGAAAATATTTTGAGGCTTGTGCACTTATGGAGTGATTTCAGTTGTCATGCCATTTGGAAAAAAAGAGAAAAAACTTGGGCAGAAGTTTTATTCTACAGGATCGTGCTGCAACTGCAAACACTCAGTAAAAGGGCAGTGGGTGTATTGCAGCCCTTTATCTCACATTTAATCTTGCAGTGCCAAGGGCTTCGTGCAAAATGCAGTTCTCAGGTTGTATCAGGATAGAAGAGCTCTGATCTCAGCACGTTCAGCAGGCTGAAAAGCCAAAAAGAGACAGAACTCTGATTTCTGCAGCATTTTTGCAGGCTGTGAAATTAATTTCTGAGTGAATCTTGAAACTCAGATATGAACTGTAAATATTTTTTTTTAATGAAGGAGAAATCACTCATAGTTTGAATTCAGGCAGTTTGGGATGTGCAGGATGTGCATAATCAGATCTCCTGCCTTGTCCTGTGACCTGGAGCACCCCTCTCTCCAGCCCTGCACAAACCCATCCCAAAATGTATGAGATGGTGGCCTTTTTGAAGTGCACATTACATTTCCCTTAATTCTCTTTTCACAGCCTTTAGGGTGCCTGGGTCATGTTTTTTTTAAACTTCACTCTTCAGCAAGTTGCTGCAACCACTAATAAAGAGCTGTATAAATAACACAGGAATAAACTTTGAGGAATTCTGCTTCTGAGTGAGACGCCAGATTCAAGATGGGGATGTTTAATACAAGGTCAGGATTTCTGAGTCTCATTGCAACTCAAGGAAGTTGGTTAAAAATGAAGAATCCTGTTTATCTCCCAGTTAATCAGAGTGACTGCTTTCCCCTCATTTCCTCCATTAATCAGTCTCAGATTTCTTCATGACCACCTTGCAGTGAAGAAGGTTTTGGTGTTGGTAAACAAAGAAATGAATGAAACAAATAAGGAGCCCTGGGCTGCTGAGCTGGGTTATTTCAGTTCCTCTTGGATAAGGCTCCTGATTCATTAGCACTGTTGGATTGCTGGACCTTTTAAATTCAGTGCAGTGTGCTCATCTCTGCTCATTTGGAAGGAATCGGATTTGATTTAGTTATTTCACTTGATCATTTTCCTCAGCTCTCACAGATTACATATTACTTTGCATTTGCATTTGATTTGCTGGCACACATCAACATTCAGGAGCTGGTGGATTAAATAGAAATGGAGTGTTGCCAGCCCAGTTCCAGGGAATTAATGGCTAAATGTGAATCACAGCACCCTGGGAAGGTTACAAAATATGTGCAAGGCTGAGGAGCAGAGCTGTGCACTGCATGTGGTGCTCTCACAGCTTTCCCTGGAGGTCCCCAAGCTTTTCCAGGTGTGTTGGGACAGATATCCAGCCAAATTTCCCCCAGCTCATGAGCAGATTGGTGTGCCTGCACTGCAGCCCGGGAGCAGCTGTGTATAATTCCACCAGCCCTGAATAAAATGTGAGTTTGTCATGGCCCAACAGTGTCAGCACCAGCTTCATCTCTGACACAAAACCCATTTGGGTGCCAAAAAAATCTCTGGCTAAATAGCGTAGAGGGAAACCAGGGCCTTCTGCCTGCTCTGCTCTCAGGAGATGCTTTAGTTTAAAACTGGCTTCTGTCTGCAGGAACCCTCCCAGGGGAAGCAGTCAGAGTACATTAAACTTGTGCTTAGGTGTTTTTAGCCCGCAGGCAGGGATTCAGCAGGAATTAATTGGCTTTGGTGAGCTGCAGCCACGGAGGATCAAAGCTAGTTGATGGTAAAGTATTAATGCAGCACTTGTACCTTCAGTTGTTCCCTGTTAGTGCAGCAGCAGTGTGGGTTTATAAGGAGCTAATCCCTTGTAGGAAATAAATGTGATGCCTTATTGCCAGCATTTGGAATGGTAGGGGATGGATGAATATTTGCTGGAGCAGGAAAACAGGTGCACTACATGATATTTAGAGTATTTTTGCTCTGGGAAAAAGAAAAAAAAAAGAGTTCTTCTAAATACTGGTGAGTAGGAAAAAAAGGAGAGGAAAAAAAGGAAAGAACTTTCTCTGAGCAGGACAGTTGACAACAGATTTCTTGCATTTTTCAAGAGCTGACTGCATTTTATTCTCATCCCTTTTATTTTCAGGTTACTGAAATGAAAAATTGTTCCAGTCTTCAACAAAAGTCTTGCAAATTTTTTGAATACATTCGCTTTCAAAAGTTTTCCAGGAATACCCACTCACTCTTTGCCATCCTGTGCACTTGGTTGTGGTTCAAAAATGTCAAAATCGAGTTTTTTCTGAGAGATTCAAAAATTGTCCTGGACTTGTGTCAGGCATTTCCTTCTACCAGGAATAATTAGGGGGAAAAAAAGTGAAACAACATGAGGTTACAGAGGGCCAACATTATAACCAAATCAGTCATTCATGTGGCTTTTTTAACAATTGCCCTTGTGCTTATTTGTCACAGCATCACATCAATCCCTGAGGCTGCTGCCAAGAATCCAGGCTCTTATTTAAGTTTAATATATGTTATCATTTGAGGTTGGCTCTGAGTGATTCTTACATAATTATAAACCAAATAACTTTCATTTTGACTTTTTTTATCATTATTTAGAGACGCCTCAGGCCATGCAGCACGTCCCTGTGAAAATGTGGCAGCCACCAAAGCAATGACTAAAATGACTGCACTTTGCATAATGCCAGCAGTCAAAATCCTTAAAAGCTCAGTTTTACAAAGCATTAATGGCTGGACTGGTTCAGGCATCCCGGCCCCTTTAGCAGCTGTAATATTATTTGCTTCTTCTGTTCACAGTAAATTAGATATGCAATAAGTAGGGGTGAGAGACAGATTGAGAGAATACAAAAAAGGCCTGGAAAAGATTATTCACAACAGCAATTAGGGATGGCTGAAACTTGGGGCATTTTTGTGCTTTGTAAATTGAATATGTTGGTGTTTTGTTTTTTCTTCAAGAAGTTAACTCAGGCCAAGCACTTTATTTTGGACTGCTGATGTTGTTCTGTGAGTAGGAATGACAGCCAGAGGAGTTTTCCTGAAACTCCAGGCAGTGGGAATCTGATTTATAAAGGATTATCTGATTTATAAAGGATTTATGATCTACACCACAATCCCCTGCCAGCTCTGGCCATGGTGGTTTGTGTTCTCCTGCCCTAAGTTCGACAAATCCCCTTGGTTCCATCAGGCTCCATTTTGGTGAAGTTTTGGGTTTTCTAACCCAGATCCAGCCTGTGCTGTTGGGCTGCTAAGAGGGAAATTTCTTCTTCAGAATTGTTAATGTGTGCATGGTGATGACACTTCTGTGCACAGCCCTGCTTTAGTTCTGGGACTGCTTTGCAAGTTTTCTTAGTTAAGTCTCCAAAACTTCCTGAAATGTCTTCATACCATAAAGCAACAGCCTGAGCCAGCAGGTTTGCCCTGATCAGGGACAGAATCCTTTCTGTCTCTCACTCCTGAATTACAGTAATTTCACGCCTATAAGGCCCACTTCCAGGTTGTCGACAATTTCCCGTACTTTTCTCTATATATAAGGCACGCCAGCGTATAAGGCGCACTTTTTTTTTTGTCAGTGAGGATCCGCGTGCAACAAAGTAACAAATTAGTAGCAGAATTGCACGATCACGAGGTTTACTGGCAGGTGCTCAATTTGCAAACATTTTTCACGGATCGGCACAGCCTTTAAACGCAGCCCCAGGCGCCCTCCCCGTGCCGTGGGCCCCGGCACTCTCACCCGCCCCCAGCACCTGCTGGCGTGGCTGCCCACACGGCGTGGTGGGGGCAGGGGCTGCCTGTGTGTCTCACACTTCCGGGTTGGCAAATTTCTGAACTTTGTCCATATGTAAGGTGCATCGGCCTATAAGATGCACTTCTGGGTTTCAATGGAAATTTTAGTCAACAGGATGCGCCTTATAGTCGTGAAATTACTGTATATTTATCAAATCCCTACCTGAAGTGTGGCTGAAGTTGAGGGATGGGTTCTCACTCAACATAAAACCCAACTATTCTCAGAGGAAACTGGGGAGGCTGAAGTCAGAGAGGCCAGGATCAAGCTCTGTCTCCTTTCTTAAAATCCTCTATAGCATTTGATATGGATTGGCTGCCTAAACTCAGTGGTACTTAATTAAAAAATGGGGAGTTGTCACCCTGAGCTTTCTTTTGTTGCCTCCTTTTATTTTGAAGCCCATGGAAG
Source organism: Sialia sialis (assembly GCA_009812075.1). NCBI lineage: Eukaryota > Metazoa > Chordata > Aves > Passeriformes > Turdidae > Sialia > Sialia sialis. The sequence goes on along the minus strand of VRYO01002781.1, from coordinate 3,021,033 downwards.
GATCAGTGTGAGTGTATAATGGTGTGATAAATTACTCAATTTACATTTGGCAGAATAAAATTAGCATTGCCATTACTTCATAACAGGCCATGGCTATGACTATGGAATTGATTTCAGAGTCAGGCTGATCCATTACGATTTTGTTAATATTGAATTTTAAATAGGATGATGAATTGCTAATCAATGGAGTTAAAGAAACAAGTTAGGGGAAAAAAAACCCCTACTGTTTACTTTATAAATTGTGTGTCATTTACTGTGTCACTTTCCTGGGCTTCTGTATTAGGAACTCTACATTTGTGATATTCCAGCTACATCATGTGAAATTCAGGGAGCAGCCTCTGTTGGGCCAAATGAGAAATTTCTCACTCATTTATAGTCACTATAAACTTCCACCATTTTATACTTGCTCTGAAAAGTTGGCCCAGTGCTGTTTCATAACCTAAAAACAAATGGAAGGAAACTTTGCTCAGTTCCTTCTTTGTTCAAAATCCCATCTGTTTCTCTTAGCTGTGTGTAGTTCTTGCTATAACCTATAGATAGAATTTAGATTTTATGAGTTTATTCAAAACCTGAATCTTCTTTATAGGATAAAATCAGGCAAAGGTATTGGTAAAGTTCATGAAGCTTCAGTTTTTTTAATATATAAATGAAGATAATATTCTTGTTTGGGGTCAAAAATCTTGCAAGTATCTGAAAATCACACAAATTTTAGGAGATGTGCCTAGCTGTGAGAGGATTAATTCTATCCTGACACTTTCTTTCTGCTGGACATATATTTTGGGTGTGGGGATTTTTTTTTTTCTGCAGTTGAACTGAGCCAGACACAAAGACAGGCAGATATATTGCCCTGTATTTCCTTTTTCTGGTGTCTAACAAAGAGTCTTCCAGTCCCTTTAATGAGAGCTCAGAGCAGTAGATCACCTGGCCTTTAAACCTCAAAAGATGACCAGGCAAGACTTCCAAATGATTTTTTTTCTGTCAGGAAGGTGTGGAGCAGTGCTTGAGGAGCAGTGGATGAAATAACTCATCCTTGGCACACAGAATGTCAGGATCAATAGACACAACATCTTCTGTGACTGGAAACTGTAAACAGAGAAATAAATACTTCTTGTGCAGCTTGAATTTATTCATTTGTCATTGTTTCCACTTCTCCTCCACCACCTGGAGAAGTGCAAAACCTCAGTGTAACCAATTAAATCAGGGCTGTGCTAACAAATCTCTCCCCTTGGGTTGCTCTCTAGTGGAGGTTGCTTCTTTATTAAAAAAATCACAATAAATTACTGCAGGAAAGTCAAGCATAAATTTCAGCAATATGAAAGCATGGGAATATCAGGAGAGATATTTCTTTAAGATTTTATTTAGAGCTACAGAAATTCTGCAGTCCCAGCCTGTCCAAGGCACTCCTGGTGTCACACCCTGTGCTTCTCAGCGCAGAAAATCCCAAATTTCAGCATCACAGGGATTATTAGATTATTAAAAGGGTTTTCCAGCAGCAGGTCCAGGAATTCAGCCCAGGATTTTGGGTCATTCTCAATCTGTAAACACTTCCCAATGAAGCTCTTTGATGCTCCTTTGACATCCAGGGTAGGAGATGAGTGGGGTTTGTGAGGTTTTCTCACAAGGCTCAGTCTGTGCTCTCTGCTCAGATTTTAATTAGCAGATGTTAACAAGGGAATTAGTGACAGGGTGGAGGGGATGGCTTCAAGCTGAAAGTGAGCCACAGGAACAGAAAGTTTGTGGCTGTCCCACCTCTGGAAGTGCCCAAGGCCAGGTTGGAGCAGCCTGGGATGGTGGCACGTGCCTTTGTCTGGAACAGGACACGTGGATTTTGGTGGTTCTTGAAGTCCCCTCCAACCCAAACCATTCTCTGATTCCATAATTCCATATTTGGGAAGGAAAGGAACACCATATTTGGATTTGCTGATCCCAGAAATTGGTAGTTTTGCCTTTTTCTGATTCTTTTCCCAGCAGCTGCTATCTGCACACAGAGGACTTGCAGCTCTCTAAAGTTGTGCCATGGAGGAATTGGCTGAAGATACACCCAAAAAAGTGCACTTGGAGTTCCCTTTGTGCATGAAATGGGAGATCTTCCGAGGAAAGGGAATTTATTAACCTGGTGTTTTCATTGGTATTTGGGTCATGCATTGTTGGTCCTGCACCTGAGGAGAAAATGGATACAGAAATGGGAGGTATGGGTAGGATAACGACTTCCAACCCTCCTCTGAGAAAGATATTTTAGGAATGTTTCCTTACAAAGTGCAGACTGTGTATATAGAAATGCACCATTCATTTCTGCTAAATATATCATCTGAAAAACTGGTACCTACACAAAGGGAGCAGAGGCTTGTGGATAGAGACACTTTTTATTCTGCTTTGAGGAAATAATTCTTTCATTTGCTAAGTGCTTTTTTACCCTAGTAAAGATGCCCAACACTGCTCAACTGCAGTGAATTATACCTGGAATTTTATAAACTGTAGCTGTTGTTGAAGGAGAAGCTGAGTGTTGTACCACTCAATATTTCCCCCATTGATTGCAGCAGTATTTCAGATGAGTCCCCAGGGAAATAGAGCAACCTCCTTTTGTTCAGAAAGTCATCAAAACCAGGCAGCTTATGATCTTTATCAGCAAAATTATCCGCATTTCTTTTGCTGCAGCCTCAGAGAGAGGGAAAGGGGGGACAGAATGGAACAGAAGAGTGGAGCTGTTTGGCAGAGGTTCTAAAGCAGAGCCTGAAGTGTATTTATGGTTATAATTTTGCACAGATCACTTGGTGCTCTAACACCGTGCCACTGATCACAGCATAAATCACACTTTAATTTTAACCTTTGCAATTCATCAATAGTTTCAATATCAAATATAATTCAGCACTGACACTATTGGTTTACAGGTAAGTGGAATAAGAATGGAGGAGACTTAGTAATGGATTAGTTGGCCTGTCAACAGAGGCAGAAAGATTCATGTTGTCTTCTCTGTGTTTCTATCACATGCACAAAGCTATAAATAATGGCAACAGCTAATCAGACACGAGAAAGATATATGCTGTCATTGAAAATCAGTTATTTCTACCATCTGAGCTCTAAAAATTTAACACTGAAAAGGAATCCATTTAATCAAACAGCATTTTGCTGCTTGTTTTGCAAGCCATATATATTTAAAGAATTTTTTTTTTTTAAAGATTGAAAGGAATTCTTTCCTTTGGTCATGGTAAAGTAGTTCTGCTTCTGAGTAAGTGCTTATGCAACTCCAGGAAACTAGAAATATTTTAGGAGAAAAAATTGGCTGAGCAATAATTTTATTTTACATTGAATAGGTTAAGACTGAAATGTGTTTGTTTTTTTTTTTTCCCTCAGATTTTTTTGTTTGTTTGTTTGGGTTTTTTTTTTGTTGTTTGTGGGTTTTGTTGTTGTTTGGTTTTTTTTTGGGGGGGGCTTTTTTAGGGTTTTTGAGGCGGGCTTTTTTGGCTAAATGTAAAAATTCAAGGTTTTTTAGTCTGAAGTATTCACTCTGATGCTGGAATTTGGAAAAAAGTATGACCCCCAAGAGTTCCAAGTTTGCAACACCTCCCTGAACACTTTCCTCCAGTCTTAACTCAGGAATTCAATGGGATGAGCAGGGCACTAAATCTCCTTTTTGGTGGTGGTGGTGATGGAACATGGTCCTGCAGAGCCTATCAAACACTGTCTTTGTAGATATTAAATTTAACCTGATTTAACCCCAAAGTCAGCCCTGCTCTAAGGGACAGATGACCTGCAAAGATCCCTTCCTAAATTATTCTGTGTGGTGACCTGTAGTGAAAAGTTTCCTATTATCTCCTATTTTCCCTCTCCGTTTATCCTCAACCTATGGGGTTTTTAAATCACATCCAAAATCCTAAATACTCCGAGTTTAATTCTTCCTTGTCCTCATTCATTCTGCTGAATTAATTATTTCCATCACACCAAATTTCCATGAGGAACTACTCATCCCTGGTGCTAAATTTTATGCACAGGATATGGCACTAGCAGTGTGCTCAGTTCATGGTTTTTGTGTAACACCAAACTCTGGAATGGAAAGCTCTGTGACAAATGGCTCTGCACTGTTGTTCTGTGGGGGAAGCTCCTTCCCTCTCCTGCCTCTTCCCAGGGACAGCCCGAAACTCTCCAGCAGCACTGACACCCCTCCCTCACAGAGTTTCAGGTATTTAGACTGAAACATTTACAGTAATTTAACAATTATAAGCCACACCTGATTATAAATGGCACATCCGGGTAGACCACGAGATTTGTCCATATATAAGCTGCACCCGAATATAAGCCACTTTTTTTTTTCTTTTTAAAGTGAGAATCCATGTGCGGCAAAGTAACGAGTTAGTAACAGAATGGCGCCAGAGCGGGGTTTGGTGTCAGGTGCTCAAGTTGCAAACAGTTTTCACAGACCAGCCAAGCCTTTAAAGGCAGCCCCAGGTGCCCTCCCCGGCCGGCTTTTACTTCCGGGTTGGCATTTCGCTGGGATTTGTCCATAGATAAGCCGCACCTGATGATTAGCCGCACTACTGGGGTAGGCTGGATTCTTCAATTATAAAGTTGCGGCTTATAATCGTGAAATTACTGTAATATTTATTTCAGTTTAAATACCTGATGAGATTGCAGAGCGTGAGCACTGCCAGGTGAGACAGAACCTCCCTCTGACCAGAGGTGAGAATTCCAAGGTTTTATCTTTCACCTGGTGCCACCTCCAGGGAGCTGCTGAGAAAACTTTGATTTTCTGGGAGTGTTCTAATCTTGGTGAGAAGTTTTGGATGTTGGGTTCTTCTGAGGGAGAAATCAATGTGCAGAGTTTGGAGTTTTTGGTTTATTTTTCAATGTATATTTAATTGATGGACTAGGGCTGCTCTAAAAAATATTACTTTTTTAGGAAAATCAGTCTCCTGAAAGTGCTTAGGTGTGTGTGGAATGCATTATAACTCTAAGGCTGCAGAAAGTGAAATTATATAATAAAATACATTATAGCTATTGGCTGAAGAAAGGGAAAGGAATCCTTTAGACTCATCACATGCAACTTACCACATACTGTATATTTTCATTTAATCAAAATTCCCTTCCTTCCTTCCTTCCTTCCTTCCTTCCTTCCTTCCTTCCTTCCTTCCTTCCTTCCTTCCTTCCTTCCTTCCTCTCTATTCTTCCCTTTCAGTAAAATTAATTCAGTCTTAGATGTCCATAAATCAGGCAAAAAAAAATCAAATTAAATCGAAAATCGGTCTCCTATATGAGGATTATATTTAAAATTTGGGTCTCTAAATTTACAATATTGAAAAAGATGTGCTGTCAACATGGCCTTTGCCTTTTCCAGTGGTTTGTGTCATGTCATGGAATTGTTTCCTGTTTTTTTCTCTTGAAAAACTTATTTTGAGGAGTTCTGCATGATATTTCTGGTCTAAAGTGAGACATAATTCTGAAGGCAAAATGCTGCAGTGTCATTGGCAATGATGGTAACACCAGATAGCAATGTGGAGCAAAAATAAGTCTTAATTCAGATGTAATTTCAGGTGAAATGATCTGCTATCAAATATTCCATCCTCATTCGGGGATCTGAGTGCAAAAATGTAAAATATGCAGCGATGATGGGTAGAAGATTGTGGGAAATGGATTTATAGAGAGTTTTTAGGGGCTGACAGGAGGCTCACATATTTGTATGTAAACTTGGAGATGAGAAATGCTGACTTGGAAATGCCATGGAATGGGACGGATGTTGTTGAGAGAGAAATGGAGACAGAAAAAAGTTTTTAAGGATGGCCTTGCAAATCAGACTGGATACTTTGGAGAAACAGAATTATTCAAGATGCACTGTAGTAGAACCCAGGAGGGATGATTTTAGGTTTTAGATGATTGGCTTTAAGGCATTTGACAGCATGATGTGGCCAAAGCTGATAGGCCAAGAAACACTGATAATATATTGTAATCAGGAAATAGTTGGCTTGTGATTGTGATTGTGTGAATTATAACATCTGTATTGTCTCACCCCTCAAAGCAGACAGAAAATGGAATAAAAGTTTCCTCGCAGTTCCTCCATCTAAAGTCAGAAAAGGGCAAAACCCCACAGGTTTTTCAACCTCAGGTTTTTTCCCATCCTGCAGACCCTGCTGGCACCTGGAGGGGAGGGGAGGCACAGGAGCAGCTCAGAGCCCTCTTGGGGGTGTTTCTTGGGTCACAGTACAAGATGTGATCAAAGGTATGTATTCTATCACCATCTGTTGTG
>VRYO01002781.1:2960190-2981420 GCA_009812075.1 Sialia sialis | reverse complement strand
GTGTGGCTTATAGTCGTGAAATTACTGTAATCTGGAAATAAATATACATTGGATGAGAACTTGTCTTTTGTTCAAAGTTACAACAAAATTCCCCAAAGGAGGTACTGAAAAATGTTTCACATGAAGATATTTTGAAGCCTTGGAGTTCAACCCTAGAAGTGTGGTTTTAGGTTTGTTTATAAATTGGTCTGGCTTTTGGTCCCAGGTGCTGTTTGTCAATGATCAGAGGGGAAATGGTTTCCATCAGACCAGGGACATCAGCCTGATTTTCCAGTGGAAATAAGGAAAGGAACTCTTGGAGCCTTGCTGAGGATTTCTGGGCGCTGCTCTGATTTTCAAATAGCTCCTTGCACACTGCATTAACCCCCATCCACCTCCTGGAAAAACAGGGGGAACAGCTGGAGAGCAGAGATGCTTCCTGCCCTCTGTTGTGTTTTCCTCCCTGAATATTTTCCTTGAGGTTGTTCACACTTTCAGCAAATACTACAAGCTTCAAGAAGTTTTGGTTCAGAAGAATTTCTTTTTCTGAGCTTAGAAACCCAAGGACACAGTCAAATTTTATTTATTTATTTATTTATTTTAATTAAATAAGGCTATTTTCTTTGGAGGTCAGTTGAGTTTCCTAGAAGGATATTAACCCCTCTTTGGTTTAATATTGAGAAGTAATTTTATAGGACAGAATTTCATACCGGGATGGCTGCTGAGTTTGAGAGTTTGAGTGGAAGAAGAAGGCAGTGCAGTAGATCCTTTTGGACATGGGGAAACCTTCTGGGAAAGCCTGGGAAATGAAAACCATTGATCCCATTTTCCTGTGATTGATAGGCCAGGGAGGAGCTGCTGGTTTGGGCTGACTTTCTGACCACTGGGACAATATTTTCCACTGAAGATGAACATTTAGCCACAGGCTGAAAACTCTCAGTGCATTTCCTGATGTTCTGTAGACAAGCACTTTATTTTTGAGCCAAAGATCAATTGAACTTTAATAACAGCAATGGCTGATTTGAATCTCATCCCTACAATTGCATTTGCATTTGCATTTGGATTGCCATTTGCATTTGCAGGGAAATGCAATTGCATTTCTTTCAGTGGCCTGCCAGAAAAAAATCTATGGGCTGCAAACGTGGCAAAAAATCCACTGTGAATAATTCACTTGGTGAGCCTGGAGGCTGCTCCTCAACTGGAACCATCAAGAGTAGATTGTAATTTCCCTGCAAGTATTCACAATTAGGCTGAACTTTGGTGAGTTGTTTTCCTTTGTGGATTAACTGTCAGCAATTAACTGCATGCCTGGTCCTGGATATTTAGAGTTTGAGGGGCGTTAATTTGTGGTGAAAGGCTTTTGCTGAGTGATTCTTTCTGTGCAGGTCTCACAGGGATGAGCTGGATGATGGTGTCAAGAGGAGAAAAGTTTAATAAAGAAATCCAGGACTTGGTGAGTTAGGAAGATGGGGTTTTTTTCATCTGCTATCCCAAATATTCCTTTAGAAAGGTAAAGTGCTGCTCTGATAATATTTACTTGCAGCAACATGGATATTTTGAAATCACACAGCTCCCTTGGCACCTGCTTCTGCTCTCAGGCTTTGCTCAGTCCTAACAGAAGTAGTCACCAGTTATTATATTATGTTTTATTATCCAGTGCTAGCATTTAAAATTCCATGCCAAAAATCATCCAGTTTTATCTTTCACTCGGGATTTAGTTGAATTCTGGTCAACCTGTGCCCAGCTGAATTCTCTGCTGGTTGCACAGCTCAGGTTTATCAGACACTGTGCAATAAATGGCGCCTTTTAAAAGGTTTGATGCTGTTGTCCACATCTCTTCTATTCCCTGGCTGGAGATTGCATACATGTGTTTTCCTACTTGTCTGTACTTCCTCCGGTTCTGTTTTGCTATTGCTTTCCTTGAGGGTGAAAAACTCGGTGAAATTACTGAGAATGTTCCAGAAAGAGAAACGCTGGGGAACAACGGAGTCACAGATTCTGAAGTGAAGGCTCTGCTGCAGAGCAGTTGTGATCTCTGTCCTGAGCTGCTCATCCTTCTCCTGGTGAGTTTGGCTTCCTCCCTTTGTGTTTCCTGACAGAGCATTTGATGAAGTGAGGAGTCAGCAAAGGAGGGAGGGCACAGAGCAACCATCACAGCTGGGCTTGAAATGTGATGAAGTCCAAGTTCTTCCAGAGGAAAAGTGTCCTGAGCAGAGCACGAGGGGCAGGAGCAGCAATCCACAACATTCCACACAGGCAGAGTTGGGAAAGGCTTCCTGGGATCCACCAGCTGCTGAGAAATCAGAGTGAGAGCACTGCTCTGGTTACATCAACCCTTTGTCAGCTCATTTAACCAATTTCTATCATGATTTATCCCAGCCTGATGGCAAGATAACAATGGGATTGGATTTCTTTGCCTGAAGAATCTCCAAACTCCTAGAAAATAACAAAATATTGCAATATAAGAATAACACATAAGCAAATTTAATAATACCTAATTATACATGATGGTGTATAAAAAACATGTAAGTTTTGTATTTTGTTAAATCTTCTACTTTAAAGTTATAAAGGCATAATATTATTACATATCTATATATCTATATATAATATAGATATCTATCTATATCTATCTATATCTATATCTATATCTATATCTATATCTATATCTATATCTATTCCATATCTATATCATCTATATATCTATCTATATATATCTAATATATTTCTATATCTAATATCTACATATATATATATATATATAAATATATATGATCTCTATATCTATCTATATAGCTATATATGTATTTATATATTTATCTATATATCTACATCTCTCTCTATGTATATGGGTATAGATATCTCCAGATAGGACAAAAATGCAAAGGACTTTCTTCTAAACTGAAAATCCAAAAGAAAATGTCTGTAGGGCAAAGCTCCCCTATCCTGGCTGCAGAAAGAAAGGTAGGCTGGAATATTTATAAATTCTTCACAGACACCACAAAACAGAGTCATTCTGCAGAGACCAAGGGCTAAATGGAGAAAGGTGAAAAGAGATGGAAGACACCTTAATTGAATGTAGGTCTGTCAAAATTCTTCCTCAAACGTTGGATGAAAAATGACTGCATAAACCTCTTAATTAATCAGTTCTGGAACAAAAAAATAGCGTGTCAGGCACAATTTCAGTTTTTGTAGTGCTGGATGGGCTTGAGTTAATTGTAAATTTATTGCCCAAATAAAGCTGAAAGGGAGACGACCTGGAAATGATCCAAGTGTAGGAAACAAGAGGTGACAATTAAAGCCCTCTTAATGCAGGTCTGTGTTTCCTGGGGATGTACGACACCCATTGAAGCAACAGTGATCACAGAAGGAAAATATAATCCACAAAACACCTTCAGACTGCATTAACACTGTGCACTGGATCAAAGGTTTTCTGGGAGTAAATTCCTTGCTTTTGATGAAGTTCCACCACAGACAGGTGTGTTTAATTTCCATGGCAAGTACTGAGCTGGGGAAGGGTGTTTTAGCTCATAATTGGCACACCAATGTATGGCAGAGAAGTAAATATGCTATTAATTAGGAGCTAAATATTGACATTCAGTGAGATTAAATTATATCAAAACATTCAATGTAACTTGCTTAATGCACTATTAAGTATCCAAATATTGTGTGTATGGAATTGTAATTATATGCTTGGATTCTGTACTGATTATGTGGCAAGAGGAAAGAAGATTTTCCCAAACACTTGAGGCTGACCTGTCTTTACCCTGGTGGGAGTCAATGACAAAATAGAGCTGAGCAGGATTTTGTTTTGTCCTGGTTAATTGGCTCATAACAGGAATTTTTACAGCACATGCAGCTGTTCCTGAAAATGTAACCCCACCAAAAGAAACCCCTGAGAATGGTGGAAAGGCAGATTGTAATTTTTCACACAAGATCCAGACCTTCACAACAATGACATGAGATTCTTGGAGCACCCTGAGGACTCCAGCAATGCTCAAAAGCTGAGAAAACAGAAGGGAATATGAATTATTAGTGCATGTCATTGGTTTTCCTGGTTCACGTGGTTTTTCCAGAATTATTCCAACTTCAGAGCCACCAGCACTAACAGAATGCATTGATTTCAATCTCTAGCTCAGCTTGAGATTCATGAAAAGCTGAAAAATATGTGTAGGGTTGTTAAAATTTTATTTTTAAATTCAAATGCTTTAATATGCAGAAGAACAACCCTGGATTTTTGACATATGGGTTTTTCTTTTGTGGTTTCGGAGGATTGTTCTGTTGTGTCTGGTTTGTTTCTGTTTGTTTTGTGTTTGTTTTGCTTTGTTTTGTTCATTTGTTTTTCATTGCGTGGTTGGGGGTTTCGTGTGTGTGTGTGGGTTGTTTATGTTGCTTTCTTCTGGGTTTTTTTTTTGTTTGTTTTTCCTGGGAAACATTAATGAGATAGTCTAAAGCTTTTTTTTTTCAGGGATCTCAAACTTTGGCTCTTGTTCAGGGCATATTCTGCTCCCAGCAGCTGAAAAGTAGCACCATTAGGGCATAAATATGTATAGGTTGTTAGTGTAATCACATTAGTGGCTCAAGTTCTGCCCATGGAGCTGCAGTAACAAAAAAACCTTGTAATTTAAACACATTTTCATAGTGTGACTTTATATGGTGGATACCAAAGCAATACTGTGTTAAAATCTCTCTCTATGCCATTATCATAGCCACAGGTCTGTGCAAATATGGGCCTTGAAATACCTTTTAATAACTACTTTAAAATACTTCCACTTACAGCTGATGATTATGCACATAAAATAAATAATTGGTCGTACATGCATGGGAAGATGAAAATAATTAGGATAAATAAAATAACTTACACAACAAGGGTAGACATAAGATTATGGCAGGTCCATTAAAGTCTGTGAATATCTGCCCATTGACTTCAATTAGCTCTGAATTAGGCACTTAACCAGCAGGAAGCAAATGGAATATTCTATTTGATTATCCTGGTCAATGAGCAATGAATGCATAAAAATAACTGTCCACAGATCCCCACGGAATCAGCCTCTCAAAACTCAGCCAAAGAACTGCAACTTTTCACAATGTTATTCTTATTTTTGTCCTGCCCAAAGCATTCTGGGTGTTTCAGCGGTAAGGAAGAACCAGTTTCTATGCTTGTGCTGGATTCAGTGCAGTTTCAAGGTTGCAGAAAAACAGGAGGCCACAAGAGCACGGTGTTATGGAAAATCCATTTTAAGGAGATATTTTTTGGTGGTTTCAAGTACAGTAATGTCACAACTAAAAGGCGCACCGGAGTATAAGGCGCACTTCCGGGTTGCTGGCAGATTTCCAAACTTTGTCCATATATAAGGCCTACTGGACTATAAGGCGCACAATTTTTTTGCAGCGAGGATCTGCGCACAACAAAGTAACGAATTAGTAACGGAATTGCGTGATCATGGGGTTTACTAGCAGGTGCTCAATTTGCAAACATTTTTCACGGATCAGCGCAGCCTTTAAACACAGCCCCAGGCCGTGCCGCAGGTCCCGGCACTCCTGTCCGCCCCCGGTGCCGGCTGTCGGCTCTCGTGGGTCTCACTTCCAGATTGGCAAATTTCCAAACTTTTTTCTGTATATAAGGTGCACCGGATTGTAAGGCGCACTTCCAGGTTTTCATCAAAATCATAGTCAAAAGGATGCACCTCAGAGTTGTGAAATTACTGTAATTTTTCCCCCAAAAAAGTTCAGAAGATGTGCTGAATGCTCAGGAATAGAGACAGTTTCTGCCTCCAATGGAAGGGGAGGTCAGGGGCTGGAGGGAGCCCTGAAGGAGTAACCAACACCTCCTGGAGGTGGCAGCTGAGTGACCCCAGAGCTGCAAACCCAACAGAACCCAGCAAAAACAGTGAGGAGACAGGCAAGGGCCGGGCAATAAACACAGCAATCCACCAAATTCTCTAAAAGTGGGGTGGGGTTGATGGAGGGACTCTGAAATCTTCCAGGTTGGGTTGTGGATCCCCTCCAGTGCCTCCGTGGCCAAGATGGCGTCTTGGGCAGGTCCTTGAGTGGACACTTTTCTTTGCCCAGGGCCAGTGGTGGACACCAGGACATTTATTGACTCAGATTCCTCCCTGCTCCTGGCCCAGGAGAGCTCTCCACAATAAAACAGGAACCTTCAGGCTGATGACCTTCCTCTGCCCACTGGGCTTCCAGGTCTGTATTTCTTCTCAGACTAATTCTTTGCTAATTTCTCTGCCTCTTACCCTCTTCTGAAGTGGTTTTGGTTTTAGTTTGGACATCTCTGGTGCTGAAAAATATGACCAATTACTTTGTGCTGCTTTCTGCAGGTCTCTAGAAGGAGGGAAAATATTAATTGCAGCAAGCAAACCATAATTTTTTTGGCCTTGCTTAACCCAAAGTTGATCCAAACCATAAATTTTTGGTTGTGGTTTAGAGAAATATGTTTTGAGGCCAGCTGGAAGGAGCAATGTTGAAGAACTCTGTTTTTCACTGCTGAGTATATCAGAGGGTATCAGAAATGGCTCCCAAGGAACATTTTCAACTAAATAAAAAAGAAAAGAATCTCAGTAATCCTTCACCAAATCAGCGTTAAATCTAATTTCACCAAAGGAGAATGTACAACATGGTAATTAAATTGTAAGAGAAACTTGCTCACTAAAATTGAAGACATTGCACAGCTTTTTGATAGAACTGCAAGAACAAATGAGCCATCATTTGCTACATCTCAAATATTAAGTACAAAACACTGAGAACTGGACAGTTTTAAATTAGGTTATGCCTTAAAGGCTGTAGTATGGCAAATTACAAGATAATAAGTTTGGGGGGTTATTAATTTCTGCTATTATTGCTAAGGTAACGAGTAAATTGAAAGTTAGAGGTCAATACAAGGTGAGTTGGCTGCTGGGAGAGATGAGCTGGAAGAGTTTTCAAAAGCTCTGAGGCAGAACTGCCTCTGGGTGACAATGCCAAAAGCAAATAAATGTGATGGGGCACTTCTGGGCATTGGTTTCCCCAATACCCCCTCCTCAAAAACAAGGGGGAAGGCAGAAACAAGGGGGAGTGAGCTTGCGGAGCGGGAGGAAGGGGTTTTGCCTCTTTCAGCTCTGGCTGAGCAATGTGTTGAGTAAGAGAATGAGTAGAAAAAAGGAGAGTCAGCTCTGGAACTTGGGGTGAGGAGCAGCAATCACAGCCCGGCCTGAGCCAGCAGCTGCCAGCTCTCAGGAGTGGTGGGGCAGCTGCAGCAAACTATCATGGATGGGATCTACAATAACAATTTACATATTGATTAAAACCCATAATTTAAATTGCCTCAGGTTGGCTCGGAGCTGTTAGACTGATACCGGGCAGCCTCTTAACTGGAGATGGGGGAAAATTACTTGTACTGTCAATAGCTGTTTACCTATATTAAAATAATTAGCAATCAGAGTGTACTCCACTGCCTTGCACACAGGGAGTCTAATTAACTTTCTCCTTCGGATTTATACATCCACTAACAAATAAATGGAAAGCCATCCCATGTCCTCCGTCATGGGAATGTGTCTGCCTTTCTTGTGGAAAGGCGAATGCTGGTTCAAACAAGGACAGGCTTTATGTCAGGGATTTGTCATTGTATGTGTTCAGAGCTCTGTCTCCTTCCCCAGCGCCGAGCATTCCTCCCCACGCTGCTCTGAGCGATGCACTGCAGTGACAAAGTGTTAATCTCCATTAAACATTTAAAAGACACACAGCTATTTTCACCTGGGGAAGCTGCTGCTGCTGATTCATCTGCAGCCCTGCCCAGCTTAGCAGCCCTATCTCCCAAGCCACTACAAATTACCAGGGAGCCATCCTTCAGTCCAAATTCCACCAGCAGGAGCTGCAGGCTGCTTCATAAAAGGATGAAGTCCTGTGCTCGTCTTCTGCTACTCAATAAATCACTGAAATGGAGCAGCACAACTCTCCTGTTATCTGCAGGCGATGGTCAGAGGGTCAAGTGCTCTGGCCACCCTTAGGATCTCAAACATTATTTACAGTGATTTCACGACTATAAGGCGCACCCTGTTGACTAAAATTTTGATCGAAACCTGGAAGTGTGCCTTATAGTCTGGTGCGCCTTATATGTGGACAAAGTTCCGAAATTTGCCAACCTGGAAGGGAGAGCCCGCAGCAGCCCTGAGCCGAGCCCATGTTTAAAGGCTACGCCAATCAGTGAAAAATATTTGCAAATTGAGCGCCTGCCAGTAAACCCCATGATCATGCGATTCCGTTACTAATTATTACTTTGTTGCATGCAGATTCTTGCTGCAAAAAAAAACAAACAAAGTGTGCCTTATAATCTGGTGCACCTTATAGTTGTGAAATTACTGTGATTGTGGTTGTGTCGTCCTGTGGTGAGAGGCTTCCAGCCAAACCTGCAGCAGTTTGAGGGTTTGAGGGGAGCAGAGCTGGGGTTGGGACAGGACGGAGAGATGAAAAATATCCTCTGTGAAATGGCCATGGAACCATCACAGGATGCTGGGAGGGTTTGGGTTGGAAGGGACATTGAGGATCATCCAGTGCAGGGACACCTTCACTGACCCAGGCTGCTCCAATTCCTCTCCAGCCTGGCCTGGACTTTTGTTGAGAACCATCTATACTGGGCATTCCTCTTTGGAACATAAAGAGATGCTCACAACAAAAAAAATTAAACCAGGCTTTTTTTGGAATGGCTGTGGAGATCAGGCTGTACCCCTTAGTGATGTCACACGGTGCTGCAAAAGCAACAAATCACAAAAAAACTTTGGTTTCTTCTGCCTGCAACATGTAAATTGCATTTCCTGGCACCTTTTTCCTCACAGAGATACCAAAATATTTCGATGGCATTGAATTAAAACTCAAATAGATTTAATAATGGTACTTTTCCCTGAGAAATTTAATCATCTATTTACATATTAATCCTTATAATGGCCACATGAACAAAAGTAAGAGAGGGAAGAGGATGATGAAAGGCAGCTCAAAACGGTGCAGGAGCTTGGGATCAGATTGACAGAGCAGCGTTGACACCTTTTATTGTTTCTTTTTAAGAAGAATGTGACTTTAGAAATCTGGACTCTTCTCATGTTTTTCTGTTGGGCACAGCACCTTCTGTTGGGTAGCAGCTAAATTCCATGGCAACAGGTAGCCTGAAGGGACCTAGTCCATGAGGAGTTATGGATTCCCTGACACAGTAAAAAATCAGACCATGAACAAATATGGAACAAAAACAAAGGGAAAAAATCAAATGTGGAAAGAAAGAACTCCACAGAAAATAAAAATGGAAGAGCTTTTACTGTCTTAATTGGGAAAGCTTATGATGAATGGTGATAAATATAATACTCACCCTGGCTACCATGAGTAATGTCTGAAAACTGCATAAATTGCTAAAAACATCTGACAGGTGACATCAAATCCATTGAAGAGACACCATTTCCTTAATCAAAACAGGAGAAAAAAGCCAAGCAGTGGATTTCTGTTGCGGGCCTGAGCCCTGAGCCATTCTGGTGCAGTTATAAATAGGCTGCTGAAATAGGGTGGTTTGTGGGACTGGTAATTCCAGCTGACAGGAGGGACTGGGGAAGGAAGGAGGAGAAGCTGTCTGTGCTTCTGTGCTGCTCGTTAGAGTAACAGCTTGTGACTGCTCTCAGGAACAATTCTGCTGAAGACCCCTCACTCACAGGGAGCACTCCATGGATTTCTGGCACTTTGGGCCCTGCCATCCCTGCCTACAAACCGTGAGCTGTAAATATTAATCCACAAAAAATTTCAGATGTCTCACGAGTGAGTAGGAAATAACACCTAATGCAGAAAACTTGTATTAATTTTAAAAGGTATGCAAATATAAATTAAGGAAAAAAAAACCAACTAAAATTAACAAAAAGATCATTCAAACTTGTTTCTCCAAGCTTGTTCTTCAAAATGGTGGAACTCAGGTGTTTTGACTTGCTCTGGAGGGAAGATCAAGATTTTATTATGGGCTGAAGTGAGCAAATCCTCCCTGACTCCATCAGCACAAGAACCCAAATTAATAATTAGCTTTGGCTAATAGCAGATGGTTACACAGATTTGGGTTGTCTGGATGCATGGGCCAAGCCCTGTGGGAGCACACCCCACACCTAAGGACAGCAGAGAAACATTCCCAGAGAAATGGAGAACTTTTACCTTTATTTAATAGATCAGTGAAGCTGCAACTTCAGCAGCTACAATTTACATCTGTAGGTGGATGTGTTCCTTACACTGATTTTTAGGAATAAAACACCTGTCACTATGGATTTATAGATCTCTTCCCTAATTTTTGTCTGTGTTTACATATTCCCCAGACATGCAGCTTGCAGGGGCCGCTGCAGTTCACAAATTGAATAAATAGGAGAATAATGGAATTAAGAATCATGGACTTTTACTCTTGATTCACATCATATTTTAACTGCAGTTGTTTTCCTATGGAAATGCTGCTGCTGGGAAGAGAATGATGGAGAAGCCCAGGAAAAATCTAGGCTGTTAATTTTAGCTCTATACATTCCTAACGTATTCCCAAGTATTACATACATATATTTTATTAATGGAGTAATAATTGCATGTGTACTTATACATAATTTAAAATAATCAGAAAAAAATCAAAAGTTACTGCTATTTAAAATATGGAAAGGAAAAGGTTTTGCCACAAGAGGCCAGGAAAGCTGAGGAGTTGATGCCCTGGCACTTGGTACCAGGGATCAGCTGTGGGATCAGGTGTGCCTGGCCCTGGGGAGGTTTGAAAAGTGGGAAGAGGGATACACATGAGATTTTGTGGAGCTGATTGAGCAGAAGAGAAGCCAGAGGGAAAGAAAATGCTGCTGAGGAGAGGTGGAGGGACAGAGCATCCTCAGCTCTGGGGTTCCAAGAGGAGGTTAATGGAGAAAAATCTTTGTGCTCAGACAGGACTGTGAGGGAAAACAGGGATTACAATAATTTCACGATTATAAGCCGCACCTTTTTCATTGAAGAATCCAGCCTACCCCAGTAGTGCGGCTAATCATCAGGTGCGGCTTATCTATGGACAAATCCCAGTGAAATGCCAACCCGGAAGTGAGAGCCGGCCAGGGAGGGCACCTGGGGCTGCCTTTAAAGGCTTGGCTGGTCTATGAAAACTGTTTGCAACTTGAGCACCTGACTCCAAACCCCGAGTTGGTACGATTCTGTTACTAATTTGTTACTTTGTCGCACATGGATCCTTGCTTTAAAACAAAAAAAAAAAAAAGGAAAAAAAAAGGTGCGGCTTATATTCAGGTGCGGCTTATATATGGACAGATCCCATCGTCTCCCCAGCTACCCGGACGTGTGGCTTATAATTGTGAAATTACTGTATTCTTATAGGGGATATAAAAACAGGGATTTATTCTTATATATTCTTATATTTTTTTTATATTCTTATATTCTATTCTGAAAAGCCTCTAGAGAATGAAAAGACAACTCCACCTATTTCTTCACAGCCATGTTTTGTATCTTCCCATATTTCTTACAAACCTTCCTTCAAACCTGTTTTTTTTTTTTCCCCTCTATCTCACTTACTGTGGGCATGGCCAAGATGCTCCTTCTGATTCACTTTCCACTAATTTTCAGGGAGTTGGAAAACCAAAAATTGATAAATAAGTTCTTCATAATGACCAGCCTGACCATCTGAGGATTTTTTAAGATAAATTGAGTTGTTTGGCTGAGCTTTGAGTGGGCAGAGTTACAAGTGGGTGTAACTAATCAGAGTTTAACAAGCACTTGATGCATCCCATGGAAATTTACGGGAACATCTCTCCCAAATTAGCTCAGGGCTAACCTGTCTCCTGAAAACTGCCTAAATTGGGCGCTGGAGCTGCTGTGCTGGGAGATGTCCCAGGAGACTGGAGTTTAAACTTGGGAATTTCATGACTTGTTCTGGCAGTGGGAGGAAATGTCAGCTTGTTGAATTTCTAACCTGATATTAAAATAAATAACTCCTGACTCTGATACAGGGAATTAATGTGAGAGGGGGAATTAATGGGAAACAGGGAGATCAGACACAGGGGAAGAAAACAAAATTACCCTCCTCTGGTATAAACAATTTACAGCAGACTCTGGATGGGTGGTAGGAATCAGAGAGAGCAGTGAAACCAAATCCACACTGCAAAGTTTGGAAAAATAATGCCAATATTCCCCCAAAATCCTTGTTTACCATGGACATGAGAGCAGTGGGAAAAGCATTTTTCCTCCGAGCATCAGCCTCAGCTGCATCCTGGTGTGGGGCTGATTTTCTCATTATAACAAAGTAAAAAATGAGAAATTTTGGGGTGTGCAGAGAAGGCAGAACTCAGGAAAAAGAAGATATGAAAAATCTGGAAAAACTGGAGTAGGAAAGTTTCTTCCTCTGCTTTTTTGTTTATATAAAATCCCACAGACGAGGTTGAAATCTGGATTTTGGGTGCTGAGACCATGCACAACCCTTGCTCAAGTAGGTACCACATCCCCTGGCCATTGAACAGAAGAAATAATTCACATTTTTGCCTGCTTTAAACTACCTTAATTGCCAAGTACTCCTGGTCATGTATGGAAATCATTTAAGGGAATAGAGAACCAGATTATGCATGTCTTTCTCAACTTTACACCTTCTTCAGCTGCTGAAATCAACTTTCATTTTCTTTATCAGCAAAGATCCTCATGCCTATAATGGCAGCAAGAGAAATTGAAGAAATGGGAAAAGATTAGAAACAGAAAAAGATTAGAAACAGAAAAATCTTATGAAAACACTTGGAGAGTTGCTTGCTGATTCATGTGCCAACAATTGGTGTCTGAAATGGAGCTAATTAACATTCTCATTATGATAATCACCTTCAACATTTCCCTTTATTTTCCCAGGCTTTTCCCTTAACTGTCTGTCTCTGAGATAAGAAAATTATTATCAGTGTATCAGCCCAGATACATTTCAGGGGATGAATGGCAAGAATTAATTCGGGTCTGTCTGAGGAGATTGCAATTAGGAGCCTTCATGAAGAGACTCAATCTGCAGATTTTCGGATCAGAGATGTTCATTTCAGACTGCTCTGAAAGCCTAACACCATTCACTTTCCAAAATGCACTTAGAAATAATCACCACTGTGAGGGAGGAAAACCACCTGTAATGGTCTGACACAAAGCCTTCACTTCATAATTATCAAAGTTTTGTTGCAAAGTTAAAATATGTTTTTAGCTCTTTTTAAATTGTTAATTTTATAGTTTGGTGCAGTAATTTTTATGTTTTCTTTTAATACTGCCATCTTTTCACCTCTCATTTTTTTTGCCCTTATTTTCTCTGCTGTTTGGGCACATGAATCAACACCCTGATACCTCAGAAAAAAAATTATTGGGATGGATAGAACTGCCTGATTTTTTGCACTGGGAACCCACCCGGGCAGCATTATTGAAGATCTGACATGCTGATGGCAAGGAATGGAGGGTGGGATGAAAAAAAGGCAATTTCAGATTTGATGAATGTTTCCTCAAATAGGAATGAATCTGATTCTGAATTCCAAATTTTCTTTGGTCTCCAGACTGGGTTGAGCTGTGCTCTGGGGTCAGGGCTGCAACTGGGAATGCTGAGTGTTGAAATATTTCACTAAAAATTGAGGAGAGGAGGGAAAACAAAACAAAACAAGACTGACTTTTCATCGATGCTAAAGAATCAATCTTTAACAATCAATTACAATCTTTAATTACAATTACAGACAATCTCTAGCAACCAAAGCAATCTTCAACAATCTAATCAGTTCTTCCCTTATCTTTGGAAAAATCTCCAAACAATTCCATCCCTGGTGCTTGAAGGGCTCTCCAGGATCTCTCATGCTCACGATGACAAATTTGCTGTCCAGCCAAGCCACAGTCTTCCCCTCTGAACATGACTTTCCTTCTTTATATTTACTGAGAATTCACCCTGCTCTAAGTTATTTATATCCTTAATAAAAGGAATTCTTTAACTCTCTTTTCATTCTATGGATTATTTAACTGCTGTCTAATAATTCATCAAAGCTCAAAAGTGCCAGGGCTGAATTAGTCTGGCTTTTAAGACTTCTTGTTGTCATGTCTATTTTTAATTAAGCCTTCTAAAAAAAATTCTGGGCCTATATTGGGGAAAATACCCTTTATTTTCTTTACCTTCCCTGTCACACCCTTCCCTTTTCATTCCTTCCATGTATAGATCTTAACACTGAGACAAACTTGAGTGTGGTCTTCCTCTGTTTTCATCAGTCTGAGCCATAGCTGAACACATTGACTAAAATATTTAATTCTCGATAAAATTGTCTTTAATTTCTTGAAATAGCAATTTTTCTGGTATTTTTTATAGTAATTGGTAGTAGTTTTGAGCAGTAACAGGTGAATATTGAGAGATGTGGTGACTATTAGGAAAAATTCAAATTTATTCATGAAATATTTTTCAATCTCATGTGAAAAAAACGTGTTAATATTGTCAGTGCTTAATTCACCCCAGCAGAGGAGCAGATCCTGAGATCCCTGGCCTTGGAATGACCACAAATGGAAAATATCTGCTTCACTTCCTCCTGTCTCAACCCATGCACACCTACGACCACGGGAAAAAGAAAATGAAATCCAAATTCTGTAAGCAGCCAATAAATTTTACATCAGCCTGGTGGGAGCTGTGGCTCTGAGGTCTCTGAGCCAGACAGAAAAAACTGCAGTGTTTTCTGTCATTTCCCAACCCACTTATCCTCCAACCCTCTCCAAGGGTTTCAAGGCCCTGGAGACAACACCAAGAACTTTGGGTTTAGGAAAAAAAAAATAGTAATTTTGCGACTATAAGGCTCACCCTTTTGACTGAAATTTTGATAGAAACCCGGAAGTGCGCCTTTTAATCCAGTGCATCTTTTGTATGGACAAAGTTCAGAAATTTTCTGACACCTGGAAGTGCGAGCTGCGAGAGCCGCGGCAGCCGGCGCTGAGGGTGGACGGGAGTGCCGGGGCCCATGGCACAGGGAGGGCTCCTGGGGCTGCATTTAAAGGCCGTGCTGATCCATGAAAAATGTTTGCAGATTGAGCACCTGCCAGTAAACCCCGCGATCGTGCGATTCCATTACTAATTCGTTACTTTGTTGTGCACAGATCCTCGCTGCAAAAAAAAAATGTGCGCCTTATAGTCTGGTGCGCCTTATATATGGACAGAGTTCGGAAATTTGCCGGCAGCCCGGAAAGCATGCCTCATAATCTGGTGCGCTGGATAGGCATGAAATTACTGCAGTCTGGTCAAGGAAGGGAAATGACAGGAATGAAATGGGAGCCCAGAGTGAGAATCACTGGGGTCATCAATAAGCAAAACACTTAGGAAAGAATAAATATTGCATCTGTGCAAATAAATTTGAGACCTACTCATGAATATTTAATGAGCTGAAGAAGAAACTAACTTTGAAAGATTTTTTTTTCCCATTTCGGATAATAAGCATTTTCATTTTAGTTTTCATGAGGTTTTTATCCCTGTACTATAATAAAATATTTCTCCATTAAGAAATTTTGGGTGAATTAATTCATTCATAATGCACGAAGAAGTGAAAAAACTTTACCTGCCTTTGAGTTTGATATTTTTTAAGTAGATAATTCCTTACAGTCACCTCTCCATATCACTGTAACCCTGTGTGATAAATTTAATTATAAATAAGATTAATAGTTATGTTGTTGTAAATACACAATTTTGTTGTTAGTGAAAAGGATCATCCTATACTTGAGCTTTTAAAAATTCCTTTTAACTGGATCTGATTTCAGTGTTGTTTTGTACCCCGCTTGGAGTTCATAGAAGGGATAAGATCTCTATATGTTAGTACTTAATGTAACTTGATAAAAATCTGCCCTTTCTAGCCTGTAAAATTCACCAGGATTTGAATTTTGGTAGGATTAATCTCTGCTGAAAATGATTTCTTAGGAATTGGTGTTGTGTTAAGGATGTAACAGTTCTTCTAGACATGAGAAATTTTTATTTTTTAACGTCCTATCAACTGAAAACCATTACAACTTACGAGCTGAGTCAGCAGACAATTTCCAGTCTTGTGAAATTGCTGCTTCCTGAGATTAAGGAGAACCAGAACATTCCAGAACTGGTGAGCCAGGGTTGGTGGTGCTCCCTAAAGCAGGCTGCACCATCACTGATCTTCTACTTCCCATAATTTTCTTTTATTGCCCTAAACCTTAGAGGGGAAAATATTTCCATGTGTCGTTTTTCTGTGGTGTTCCCCCCAGGCCAGAGTGAATTCCCATGAATTCCCATGAATTCCCATCCTGGTGAATGCTCATGGCAGCAAACCTTTCTCTTGCTGTCTACATGAACTTTATTGAACTTTATTCCCTTTTTATATTTTATTTTATTCAAACTCTACAGGAAACAGGTTTTAATTTTCAAATCCCCAGCTGTTTTGTTTCTTTGGTTTTTTGTTGTTTTTTTTGGTTGATGTTTTTTGTTTGTTTTTGGTTTTTTGGGGGGGTTGGGTTTTTTTGGGGTTTTTTTGTTTGGAGCTTTGTTGGTTTTTTGGGGGTTTTTTTTGGTTTTTTTTGTTTGTTTGTTTGCTTGGTTTTTTTTGGCTCTTTTTTTGTTTGTTTGGGCTTTTTGTGGTTTGTTTTGTTTTGTTTTTTGGGTTTTTTTGGGGGGTGAGAATCTTCCTTTCTTCCTCCTTCTCCCCAACCCTGAAAAAAAAAAAAAAAAAAAATCAAATAAATCCAGAATAAAGGCTCCAGCTGGCTGCCCATGAGTTGGAAGGAAAGTCAAAAAAGCATCTTGGAGAGGTGTGTGCTCCAGCAATGGAGCTGCTCCTGCTGTCACAGACAGGATTACAGAGCAGTGATTTGTGTAGAGGAAGAAACACCTTCCACTTATGAGTGTCTTAAAACAAAAGCTACACACTCGAGGGCAATGAATAGTTGTTTCCCTCTCAATTTTGTTTTATGCTCTTCTTTGA
The DNA here is from genome assembly GCA_009812075.1 of Sialia sialis. Lineage (NCBI taxonomy): Eukaryota > Metazoa > Chordata > Aves > Passeriformes > Turdidae > Sialia > Sialia sialis. Next base: position 2,964,510 of record VRYO01002781.1, on the reverse strand, counting down.
TCTAACATGAAAATCATTACAATTTATGAGATAAGGCAGCTGACAAGACCCCGAGGAGTTCTTTGTTATGTAAGGCTCCCTCCAATTCATTATTTTGTGCCTCTCTCCCTCGAACAGCTTTCTGAAAGATCAAGTTAGTCAAAGCTACCGTGGGTTTTTAGCTTTGCTAAAATCCACTGTATTACACGCTCAGTGAATTTCCACAGCTTTTGTTCGAGTCACTGACAGCACCTGTCATTTGCCTTTTTATGTCTTAAAAGCTGCTGGTGGCAGCATAATCAAAGATGTTGAGTAAAAATATATATCCTGGAGCAGTGGCCCAAAAAAAAGGAGTCTGCTGATGTTTTAGCAAAGACTGTGTGTCGTAACCTGGAGGTTTGTGTTTGGATTTCTTGGTTTTTTTTGTTGGTTTTTTTTTTTTTCCTTGTGTGTGTCAACACTTTATAGCACAATCTGGTGTCTGGGCGAGTTAGTAAAAGAAGTGTTGTTAAGGTAAGAAAGAAATAAAAGTTTATAATTTGGGGGTTTTTAATAGAAACGAGGGAAAAGAATTGTTTTGGAAATCGAGTATTATAGCCAGAACAAGACGCAGCCACGTCTTTCAAGTCTTTGGCAAAATTCTGGTGTTCAAGGGCTGTTACTTGGATCTAAATTCTCAATAAAAGTTAAAAAAGTGCCATGGTTAAAATCCCATTGCTTCCTCTGAAACAAGAAATCACAGCTCCCACATCCTTTGGTTTTCATCTACAAAAGACAAATTTTTTCACTTCTTTGACCTTCTATCCTGTAAAGAAAAATAAGCAATTACTTTTGATTTTTCTTGAAGGAAAAATATTGATATTTCATTCCTCAACTTTTACTTAATGTATTTTTTTTTTTGTACCAATGGGGGCACCTTGCATTTCTGGGGGAAGACTGGGAAATTTAATCCTGGATTTTGTCCCTAACTGCTGGTTCTCTTTTGAAGGAAACGCTTCTCTTTGGAGAGGAATATTCAGTGAAGGAACAGAGGCTGGAGTTAATGACTTGTCACATCCTGAGTGCTCTGGAGCAGGAAATGCTGGATTTGTTAGAGCCCCCAAAGCCTGTTATTTTCTGTAGTAACACCATTAAGTCACCTGTCAGACATGGAGTGTACCATGGGCGACTCCAGGCTTCTTTTAGCTGGAATTGATGCACTTTTAAGAAATAAATCTTTGATAATGTAATAGTTTCGTGTACTGCAGCCAGGGCTGTGCAGTGTGCTGTACATCTCCTGCGAGCAGCAGGTAATTAAATGTCAGGTATTCTGAAACTATTAATGTTTCCCCCCCCCACCCCCCCGCCTCATTTGTCACTGGATCTCTGGACAGGAACATTCTTTGTGTTTTTATAAGCAAAGTAGATTTTATGATGGGATTTTGCTGGGAGATTTATTGCTTTCACTCAAAGGATTGCTTTTATTCTCCAGGTGCAATTATGAGATGCCAAAATTAAAGCTCTGCAGGATTCAGTGGGACAGCTTTTCTCTTCTGGGGCTTTCCAATCCCACCCCATCAAATGCTGCAACAGAGACACAGTCTGGTCGTGTTCTCCTTCAAGGGATGAGAGGTGATAATGGGTGTTTTTAAATCCATGGAGCCAAGGAATCGTTTGGGTTGGAATGCAGCTTACAGCTCATCCTGTTAGCACAGAAAAACAGAAGCCCAGGGTGATTCTGTGCAGGTGCTTTTATTGAAGAGCTCTGGGAATCAGGGATACAAGCACAAATCCGACTCCACATGGATTCCAGAGGGACAGGTTTTTATTCCCTTTTGTTATGGAACTATATAATAATTACTAAACCCATATTGTTCTGTTGTACACATTGATCTTATCCAAGCATGGATTCTTGTGATTTCCATCAGCTCTTCAAACATCCTTTCTCATGATTCTTGTTACCATTACATCACTTCTCATGATTCTTATTACAATCAAACAATAATATATTCAATTTACCAAACAATTATTACATTTACCAATCATATTATTTATCACATGATGATCACACAGGTGCAGTTTCACATGATCCAATAAAGACAAAGCTCAACATTCCTTCCCAGGCCTGGTTCCCCTTCCCAGCCCCAACCTTTCTTTCCACCCCTGAATCTGTTGTACACAATTCCCATGATTTTAGAAACGTTTTTAACCCTGTGCCGTCAATCCCATTCCAGCCCTGCCATGGCAGGGACATCTCCCGCTGTCCCAGGTGCTCCCAGCCCCATCCAGCTTGGACACTGCCAGGGATGGGGCAGCCACAGCTGCTCTTCCATTTTTTCTGTTTTTTTTTTTTTTTTTTTTTTTTTTTTTTTTTTTTTTTTTTTTTTTTTTTTAAGTTTAGTTTTGTTGAGAGTTAAAAGGTGTGACTGGAGCAGAGCTCTGGTTCTCAGCACATCAGGAGCAGCTGCCCCCTCCCAGGGCAGTCACTAAACTCTGTGTGTTCCAAACCCAGCTTGTACCTCCACCCAGGGCGGCGCCGAGTTCTTTATTTACAGCTTTATTTACCTGGCTGGAGACAGGAGAAAACTAAAAACCCAAACCTCAGTCTTACCCAAAGAATTCCTTCACTCATCCATTTGGGAAACAGAAATTCAGGGATGCAGAGCATAATAAAATTAATGTGGTATAAAGTAGTGTTTTTCAGTCTATCCCAACGTGTTTTGATCCACAGGAGAGCAGGTAAATTTGCAGCAAATTCATCAGTGGCATAAAGTTTTTCCTGTAGGTTTGGAGAGGTTTAAAAATTCCTTTTTAAGCCAGTCTCATCAAAGTTGAGCCTACTGGGGCTGTGGGGGGAGACGTCTGCCCATCTCAATGACACTCTTGGAGATGTTAATTTTTGCCACTTTATGCAGCGCTCAGAATTTGTGAATCTTTTGCAACATTCATAAGGGACTATAGAACATTTCTAGGAAAAAAAAAAAAAGAAGGGAAAGTAGGTTGCACTTGAAAGTTGTGCAATATTCACAAAGGCTCTGAAAGATGCAAGCACCTGCATATTCCTAAACTGGCAGGAGATATGAGGGTTCTGTCCTGTTTAATTGACTCAGTTTGAAAATAACTTGGGTTACATTAAATGTGAGTAAAAATATGAGCAAGAATAAAAATCCTTTCGGTATCTCATTAAAAACAAAGCCAGCAATAGCTTTTATTCATAATCTCCTTAGATTTTTTTTTTTTTGTAGCTGGTGTTAGGTTTCAATGATTTTCTGTAAAAGATATTTGCAGGAATCTCAATAGGATAAGTTGTGCTTATAAGGACCATTTCCAGGACTTTGCTGTTTCCACGTTTGTTTTTCCTTAGGATGGAGAAAAAGAGAAATAAGGTAAAAAAAACTCAACCAAATTCATTTCAAATTAAGAAACATAGTTCTACTTTTCTGAGCCTTCCTCTTCTTATTTCATAATAAATAGTTTCAAAGATAAACAGTGGGATCACAGCATTATTTAGGATTATGAGAAAAGCTTAAATTTGACACAGTGAAAGGTTTATCAGGGGTGATATCAGGAAAAAAAAATGTAGGAGGGCTGAGAGATTTTGGAAAGTGTAACTCATGGCATGTTAAAAAATGCGTTCTTTTCTATGCCAAATTTAAATAATCTACCCAATTCCATAAAGAAATATTTAATTTGAAAGCAACATCATATGAAAACCTTTTAAATGTCTTTGAGCAACTGCAACCAAGCTGATATTGGGAGTGAAAATCAAAGAGATGGAAATGCAAAGTGTTCATTTAAAAAAAAATAATCAGTTCATTTCTATACCTGCATTTCTTCTCCTTAATTTCAAAGGTAGGAACCCTCTAAGGAGAATGATTAAATATGAATAAGAATAAAGAAAGGTAAAGTTAATACAGAATAATTCTGACAGTTCTACTCGCAAAATGTCAGTGTCTTTCCAGCATCCCTATTTATGAGCCTGGGATGCTGCTGGACTTGAGCTCCTCGTTCCCACAGGCAAGGAGAGTTTGCTGCAGGTGGATTTTCCTTCCCTTGAAAGTGAGTGAAGCTCCTGGCTGAGCTGCACAAGTTTCCCAACTCCTGCTTCTGAGGAGTGAGAAGAAACACTAGTTTGCCCTGAGATAGGTTCTGCCATCCTCAGAGCAGTGAATAATTGATGAGAGCCCTGTTCTCAACTCACAATGGGAGCACAGCTGTGTGCAAGGAAGGAGCTCCTGACACTCAGAATGAGGGGAGAGAAATAAATTACAGTAATTTCTTAATCATAAGCAGCACCTGATTATAAGCCACGCATCCAAGTAGTCAGGTAGACCACAGGATTTGTCCATATATAAGCCGCAC
>VRYO01002781.1:2935699-2955085 GCA_009812075.1 Sialia sialis | reverse complement strand
GTTAGACCAATATTCATATTTTGGTAAATCATGATGGGCTGCTCTGCTTTACTCAGGGGTGAGATGAGATTCCCTTGAGCTGGTTTTAGTGTTCAAGTGGAAATGGTGCAGGCTGGAGCTCACCTTGGCCGTTTATTTTCCTCTATTCTGTTTAAATTAATTTCTTATCTCTCCCCCTTCACACAATTTTGAGCTGAAAGCAGCTCTGGACCCTTTTCCATGGGTCAGTGAAAGGACGTGAGCATCTCTTGGAAATTCTGCACACTCACCTGGAGATGGAAATGAGTTCCATCCTCCTGGATCTTGATCTTAATTTTTTTAATTTTTTTTTTTTTGTCAATAATTATTTCTAACCTAATGAAATTCCTCTAGAGACAGTTAATTTAAAAAGTTTGCAGTTAATGCCTGGATACAGACTGCTGTATCTCATTCCAGGTGTTTCTCTGAAGTACTCAGGAAATGTGTTTTCAGCTAAATTCTGAACAAAAAAGTAAAATAAAATGAATGAAAAGGTATTGGTGCAAGTTTATCAATTCCATGCCTCCGAACTTACTTTTGGAGTTTCTTTATTTGTTTTTGTTTTGGTGGGGTTTTTTGGTTTGTTTTTTGTTTTTTGTTGTTGTTGTTGTTTTGTTTTTTTTGGTTATTTTTTTCCTTGATGTGGTGGCTTTTGTTTGGTTGTATTCTGGTTTTTGGAGGGTTTTGGTTTGTTTGTCTTGGGTTATGTGTGGTTGTTTGGTTTTTTTTTTTTTTTTTTTTTTTTTTTTTTTTTTTTTTAAATTTCATTTCATTTCATTAAAGTATTGGGTAAAATCTGAGTCATTTAATTTCTGCACTTTTCACATACCTCCCAAATGTTCTTGAATTCTCTGTGAACACACTTGGGAAACTCAGTTGGAAAGCCCTGGATTTGCAGATCTGTTGAAGCAGTAGCAGACATAATTTTATTTTCTTTTTCAGGTATGGGGCTTTGGGAAAAATTGAGAATTTAAATTCAGACTTTAGGGAGAGTGTCTGGTGGAGTTTTTTACAAACTTCCCCAGAGGATTAAAGAGCTCCAAAGGCCCCGGAGACCAAATTTCCTTGGACTCTGCTGGCTTGAAGTCCTCAAACCCCAGGAATTCTGGATCACCCAGGAATTTCTCCTGGTGGCCCCACAAAGAGCAGCAGAGTGGTGCAGCCCTGCTGCCCTGAACTCCAATTGCGATGTAATAATAATAACAATAATAATAATAAAATATAATAATAATAATGACAATTCCATCCAACTTTTTGTACTAAAATATTTTTATTTTTGAAGGATAATTAATTCTGCGCAGCTGATATTTTAAAAATCATTGTAGGCATAAGCATTCATATTCCTCTAGTTCTTAAGAGCTGCTGGTTTTATTAAAAGAACCAGAAAAAAACCAAACCAAAACAAAACAAACCCTTGCTGCTTTTATTGACAGATATATATGGTAGGTTTTTTTTATGAAGGCAGTAGAGAAAAAAGTCAACAGCAGTTTTTCAGGTGAATATTTTGTGTGGGACTGCTTTGCATGGTATGGTTTGTGTTTGAGCAGGGGACAAATCTCCAGTATTTGATCCAGAGTTGTGTCAAACCAAAGCAGAGCTCTGTGATTCCGGCAATGCAGGCCCTGAAAAGTAACCTCAGGGAAGAGATAACTGGTCATATACAATATTTCTGTATAAATAGCCACACACAAAAAAGCAAACAACAAAAAAACCCACACAAAAACAAACAAACAAACAAACAAAAAAACCAAAAAACCCACAAAAGAAAAAATAAGGAAAAAAAAAACAAACCAACAAAAAAACCCAGCCAAACAAACAAACAAACAAAAACCAACATAAAAAACCAACAACCCACACACAAAAAGGCCCCAAAACCAAAACCACCTGTTCCTTTTTTAACAGCAGTGATCTAAAATACATTTCATTTTAAAGTCAATAATTTCTGCAAAATATGTGGTATTAAAAATGTAAATGAAAGTTTTATAGAGAGGGAAATAAATTACAGGAGCTTCTGCTACCTGAAAACCAAATTGCACATAGATTGAGACTTTGGGAAACAAGAGAGGCACGTGCAGATAATTGGTATTTAATGGCTCGTGGAAGCTCAGTCTGCACCTTGAAGAATGATGGAAATGTCTGTGGAAATCTCAGGACACAGCACACCAAGCAGTGCCTGCAACACCCCTTTAAAAACCTTTTAGGAAATACAGTAATTTCACGATTATAAGCCGCACTGTTTTCATTGAAGAATCCAGCCTTCCCCAGCAGTGCGGCTAATCATCAGGTGCGGCTTATCTATGCACAAATCCCAGTGAAATGCCAACCTGGATGTGAGAGCTGGGGAGGGAGGGCGCCTGGGGCTGCCTTTAAAGGTTTGGCTGGTCTATGAAAACTGTTTGCAACTTGAGCACCTGACACCAAACCCCACGCTGGAGCAATTCTGTTACTAACTCGTTACTTTGTCACACATGGATCCTTGCATTTAAAAAATATAATAATGCGGCTTATATTCAGGTGCGGCTTATATATGGACGAATCCCGTTGTCTACCCAGCTACCCAGATGTGCGGCTTATAATCAGGTGCGGCTTATAATTGTGAAACTACTGTACAAAGGTGAAGCAGGTCCAATAAATAACAGCAAAGGGAGAGTGGAGGAATTGATGCCAGAACTGCAGGGATATGTGCATGGGATTGTAATGAAATTTCTGAGAATCTCAGTGCAGGTGGAAAATGCTGCTCAGTGAGCTGCAAAAAACTGCTCAGACTCAGAAAACAATTACAAAACCCTAAAATTGTGTGTTTAAATGGGTTCTCGTGTCAATAAATTGGGATTTTTCTGTCATATTTTGATTTCTCAGGATGCCAAGTGGTGAAAATTTTGTTCTGGAAGGTTTCTCAGAGCTTGATTTCTCTGAACCAACCCTTGCACTGTGTTCCGGTTGAGGTGAGGTTTTAACTTGAGTTTTGGTGGAAGAACTTTTCTGTGTCTGTATCTTTGCATCCCTTCCCCTTCTCCACCCCCCATCCCCTGGCTTTACAGCACCAACCCCATGCCAAGGCAGGGAAATTTTAGGGCAGAACAAAGTTATTCCTAATTTCATCCCTGACCCTGCATTCCCAAGGCATGAAGCAAATTTATTCTTTAATTTGTGCCAGACGTCACTGCTAAAATATTTTTTGTTTCTGCTTGCCTTCTCCAGTTCTCTATAATATTGTGGGGGGGAAAAATATTTTTCTTTGTGATATTTTCTAGATAATATTTTCTAGATAAATATTTTCTATTTTCTCTTGTATTATTGGTTTGGTTTTTTTAATAAAGAAAAAACTGTCACTGAAACTATTTCCAGAGGAAGGGACTGTTGATATTCAGAAAAAACCCTTTTTAAAAGTAGCTGTTCTTGGCTGCTTAGGAATCTTTATCATCACTAAACTCCAGTAATCAAATAAGAACAGTTAAAACAGTTCAAAGGAAAAAAAAAAACAAAAAAAAGGATCTCCAGCAACATGAGTAGCTTTAATGATCTGGTGAAATACCAAACAGACATAATTATCATAAAAAAGCTATTACATAGCTCATCTCATTGGAATTATGGGATAAAAATTAAAGTCCTCGAAGCCAGCAGAGGTTTCCTTTGCTTTCAGCCACTCTCCCTTCCCACTGAGCTCAGTGAGCCCATTAAGGCTCTCTCCCTGACAGGGAAAAAAATCTGAATTTAGTGATTTCTTGTCTCTGTTTCTGTACCAGAACAACTCTCAAGTGCCTGTGTCCATCTGCACCCCCAGATATTCCTCACTGGCACCCAAATCTCTGAAAATCTCTGCTGAGAATTAGCTTGAGGTTTATATAGGAATAATTCACTCTCAATTCCCTGTTTTCAGTGAAATAAAATAGTCCTGGTGAAAACCCACCAAATTATCAATTAATTTGTTTTAACTCTATGTTTTAGAGAAGGTTTTGCTTTTGGAACCTGTGCTGCCTAGGAGTGGAGTTAAAGTTTTCCTCTAACTTTGCCCTCTAAGTATTTCCATTCTTCCCACAGGAGCAAAATAGCTTGTAAAATATCTATTTTTTTACTCCAATAGACACAAAGATTAACTAATTTCCATTTTCCCATACTTACATGCAACAAACTGTGTTCACAGGGCAGAGGTAACTTAATGAGTGGATATTTAGGGTTTTTTTTAACGGTTTTGCCAAATGTGCCAAATATTTCAAAGTTTGTTCCTCTTGTTTATGTTTTGAGTTGGTCTTGATTTTTTTTTTTTTTTTCCAATATAAATCTTCAAAGCCAAGAACTCTGTACTCACTATTTATTTCTGCTGCAATTGCTGCCCCAGACAGACACTTTCAGGACAGGTTTCTCTCTGCCCATCATTGATTTGCCCCATAAATCAGTGCCCACATAAAAACTCACCAGGAACAAGTGATAGGTCAGGAAGAAATGCGCTGATGGGGAGAATTTTCTCTGATTCCTCCCTCTCTAATTTCAGTTTTAACCATTTTTATGCCTCCCTGTAGACTGAACTTCACTTTAACCTCTAAGTGAGATTGGACTGGGGGTGAACGAACTTAAGGAATGAAGGGACAGCAAAATCCAGGCAATCCTTGGAAGACCCTGGTGGCTTTTTATTGCCTCTGGATGGAACCCTGGCATAAATAAAAATATCCTGGCTGCAGCCTTTAATGTAGAATTTATTGTGAAGAAAGCCCTAGGTGGATAGACTAATGAAGTAACATTTGCTGCTACTAAATTTAGTGAGGGGAAAAAAAAAATCAATAATTGCTGCATTGCATCAGTGAATTAAAGAGTACTCAGGAAAAAATACAAAGTGCTTCTGTAAGTGTTAATGTATGGCATTATATTGGTTTAATACATATAAATAAGATATAATAAATATAATACAAAGCTTTTAAAGACAAATAAATGGGGCTCAGGGATCAAAAAACCTGCCCAAGAATGCTGACATCTTTTCAAAGGTGTCGTAGATGCCAATAATTTTGAGGAACCTATAACTTCCCCTACACAGCTTTGTGGGAAACACAGATTTTTGGAGATTTGATGGGCAGAAATATTAATTTTGAAGGTGATATCCACTAATGGTTATAAAACATGGAGGAAATTGTTATTTCCCAAAAGGAAATGGAAATTGGTTTAGATATTCTGGTAAAAAGCCACATTATCACCTTGGCGGGGTTAAATATTCCTGATTCTCAAAAGTATTTGCAATAAATGGCTTTGAAATTTGCTGTGTTTTGCCAGGCTGAGGTTGGGTATTTAAAATGCTGCAGAATCAGGGGTTGGGCTGGAGATTTCACTGCCAGATTTCCATGTCCAGATTTCTGCTGTTGTTGGTGATTAAGAGTTGGTGGGGTCTTTTTCTCTGCCCCATCCTGGGAACCATTCCACCCTTTTCTCCTCATTAATTCCCCAAGGAGCAGCAGGGTGAGGGAAGTGTCCATGGGAAGGAAGGAGCTGCAGGATTATTCTCAGGGAGAATACAATAATTTCACGCCTATAAGGCTCACCGGAGTATAAGACGCACGTCAAGGATGCCGACAATTTTCTGAACTTCGTCCATATATAAGGTGCACCGGACTATAAGGTGTACTTTTTCTTTGCAGTGAGGATCTGCATGCAACAAAGTAATGAATTAGTAACGGAATCTCGCGATCGCGGGGTTTACTGGCAGGTGCTCAATTTGCAAACATTTTTCACAGATCGGCGCAGCCTTTAAACGCAGCCCCAGGTGCCCTCCCCATGCCATGGGCCCCGGCACTCCCGCCCACTCCTGGCTCTGGCTGCTGTGGCTGCCCTCATGTCTCACAGTTCCGGGTTGGCAAATTTCCAAACTTTGTCCATATATAAGGTGCACCGGATTATAAGGCGCACGCCCGGGTTTCAATCAAAATTTTAGTCAAAAGGGTGTGCCTTATAGTTGTGAAATTATTATAATCTGCAGGGAGAGCTCCTGTTGGAGGGTGAGCAGTGACATTACAGGCATTCCAGGAGAGACCAGCTGAAGGTTGAGAAAAACAAGCCCCCAAAAAATTCCTTTCTCACCGTGCAAGGATGTCACCAACCCTCAGGGACAGCCAGGTGGATTTTCCTTTTTGCATTCTTGCCAGAAGACCCCTGAGGAGAAGTTTCCATTTGCACCAAGATGATTTCCCCAGGGGAGGATCTGCAATATAAACAGAGATAAAGTCTGATGGATTCCAGCTCACAAGTGGCAGCAGATATTCCTCAGGTTCTTCAGGGGAATGAGTTTGTCTGGAGAGAAGCAGAAAGGTGAGAAGGGTGCCAGGGAGATTGTCAGGGGAGAGGAGAGGCAGAAAAGGCATTGGAGGAGGTGAGGATGTTCTCACACCTCTGATGGAGAGGCTGTGAAAATGAGTATGATCTGAAATTGGGAAAGGGGAGAGATTTCCATGGAATCTCTTCTCATCCCAGCAAACTGGGCTGGCAGCAGCAGCCACGGAGGAAGAGGAGGATTTTGGTGAAATGTAGAGAAAGCAGAAGAGAATGAAACAGCAACACTGGAAAATCAACATTTTGCTATGTTTGTGACTCTCCCCACAGCCAACATTTTATCAACATATCCTTGTCTCCCCAGCTAATTCACTGCCTTGGCAAGCCAGATAAAAGATTATTTTGTTTTTTAATTTGTTTTGAAGAGTTTCAGCTGTAAGACCAAATGCTGCTTTGAGTCCAAACTGATGTGGCTGTGATGGTTTTGGGTCTCAGGGTGGGGAGCTGAAAGTTGTTGAGAGGAGAAAATGGTGCAGGTTGAGGAGGGAAGTGCCACTACAGATTTCCAGCATCTCCCCACTGATTATGGCTCTAGTGTTTGATTAAGTGCAGGAAGAAGATTTTAACTTGAATTTTTCATCTGTGATCCACTCAACACCGCGTGCTCTATTATGTAGGATACACTTGCACGTATATCCTAAATATATGGGATAGGCACCATTGAACAGGGAAACAGTGGGAAAGGAAGAATTAGGAAACAAACACAGAAACAGAAAATGAGGAATTTGAATCATGATTTGTTCCAGGAGGAGCTGCATGGCACACCCATGAAGTGCAAGGCCATTGAAGATCTCTTTTAAAGCATGCATCTGAGATAAATTTAAAAATATTTTTTTTCTTCCTTCTTCAAATGAAAAAACAAAAAAAAGTCATTTCAATAAAAATGATCTGAAATAATTTGCTCTGTTAGTCCTCAAGGCTCTTCACAGTGTACAGTCATTTTTTGGGGCTCCAGCTGGAATTTAGTAGCAGAGATTTTTGTCCGAAATGAGAATTTTGTGTTAGGCGAAATTTGCGTGTGTTTGTGTTTATCTTCGAGTTTGTTTCTAACTTGTGTCAGATACACTAGGTCAGCAAACTTGTAATTGTCTCACAGGAGCCAAGAATTGGGTTATAACAATCATCCTCTGCATAGCAATGAAGAAAAAAATAAATGGACTTGAGAGGTTTGATCTGGTATAAATATCATATCAAATTCCTTCAAAATGTGAACTGTGCTCCTTGATTTTGGGGAAACTTCCTGGAAGCTAAAAGTACCCAAATTGGCTCCTGGCTGAGTTATCCTCAGCTGAGTAGCTGGTTGGAACTTTTCTTGTCAGTGAAAGCATGATTTTGTGGAAGTTAGGGGAGCTTTGCAGTCATTTCCCAGGGACGGGAATTCCATCATTTCAGCCCAGAGATGTCCCCAGTTTGCATAAATCTGACTGCACCTCTCTTATGTCCAGAATGTGACAAGTAGAGAGCTGGTGATTGTGGAAATAAATATGGGCAGTACTGATTAGTGAAAATAATAGATACTGTAATTTCACAATTATAAACCGCACCTTTTTCATTGAAGAATCCAGCCTACCCCAGTAGTGCGGCTAATCATCAGGTGCGGCTTATTTATGGACAAATCCCAGTGAAATGCCAACCCGGAAGTGAGAGCCGCCCGGGGAGGGTGCCTGGGGCTGCCTTTAAAGGCTTGGCTGGTCTATGAAAACTGTTTGCAACTTGAGCACCAAACCCCGTGCTGGCGCGATTCTGTTACTCACTCGTTATTTTGTCACACATGGATCCTCACTTTAAAAAAAAAAAAAAAAAAGAGCGGCTTATATTTGGGTGCGGCTTATATATGGACAAATCCTGTGGTCTGCCTGGATACCTTTATGTGCGGCTTATAATCAGGTGTGGCGTATAATTGTGAAATTACTGTAATTGGGGTGGGCAATGGGACCGAATGTGAGACACAAATCAGCAGAAACAAATGTTCAGGATTGGAGTTCTGCCCTCAGAAAGGCCCAGCCTGTCAAGCAGGCAGAAATAAATGAGAATGTTGGCATCTGATATTCCCAGTGACATCCATGAGATTTTGGGATCCCTGCCCACCACGGCCCAGCCTGTGCAGCCTCCAGGAGTGGGAACTGAGCTCAGACGTGTTTTGGAGGCTGCAGAGGGATTTTCTGTTCCCTGGGGCAGGCTGGAGCCTTGGCTGGTCACTGACAATGCCCTGGTGCCACTGGGGCCACCCGGGAGCTGCCAGGCACAGCAGGTCCAGGCAGCAGAACGTTTATCTCAGAGTTTTAATGGTTTAAAGCCAACAACTGACCTGGCTCTGCCTCTCTTGACACCATTGACCAAATTCCCATGGATTATCACTGATCTGTGTTTCATCCACACGCTCCTGGGACCTTTTCCTCCCGTGCTTGAGCTGAGTTTTAGTAAATTAATCAATATTTCAGTTTTCCTCTTAAAGCTCACATCCCATCTTACCAAGCTAAAAATTTTTAATTTTGTAATTTCTTGTATTTTTTAGTCTACACCCGGCTGCCATTTTTTTGTAAAAGCTTTGTTTATTTGAGTCAGAGACTCCCTGAAGGTCGGAGAAGACCTCTGGGATCAACAAGTTCACCCATTAACCCAGCACTGCAGGTCCACCACTAAACCCAGTTCCTGAGCATCATATCTGCATGGGGTGTTCATTAAAGCCTTTGAATTTGGACATAACTAATGAGCCAAAATAATGTAATCCCTTATTATAGGTGTGCTTTTTTCTCTCATTATTTTATGCAAGGAAAATAACTAAAAGGTCAGAAAAATTCCACATGTCCTAAGCTGATGTTGGATGGTTTATTTTTTGAGGTTCAATATTTAAATGTCAAGCGTCCGCAGGAGAAATAAATTATTCATTATAATTTAAAAAAAAGTAATTTTAAAAAATCATTTATTGGTGACTAGGCAGCATATTCAGGGAGAATGTTTCTTCTTTTGTACAATAGCTGTGTACTTTGAGATAATGTTCTAATTAACCTAATTGCAGCTATTGTATTGAACTGTAGGTTGAGATCCAAAGTGTCATGGCAACATGGAGAAAAGCTCTGCAAGCTTCTGCTTTCTCAGTAGAGCCTCAAAAATAGCTCTTTATTCTAGGAAATAAGGAGGTAAATCTTCTTAACAAGATAAAGCTTGAACTAAGAAAGAATTTTCCCCTTTGCACTTGATGGTAAAGCATAAATTAAGGATTTCTGCTTCAATTTAATTAGCATAAGCCATCATAATAATGTACCCCATAAGTGTTTGCTTTTCCTGTCTCGAGCAAACCTCCTGTGCTCAAGAGATTTACTGTAAATCATTGAATATTAATTTCTTGGATTTTATTGAAGAACATTTTACACAGGCGGCTTAGGACAAAGAACAATCATTTTCTTTCCTTTGCAGGAAAGATCTCATTTAATACAGTGATATTAACTAAGAGGGACTCCATGAAATGCTGCTCCGGTTTTATGATCTTGTTAAACTCTGGAGGCTTCTGGGAGTGGGGATTTCAGAAAATAGGAGGAGGATGTTTCAGCTGTGTCTGACTCAAATGCCTGATGATGTTGAGTTTCTCTCTGTTCCCTGCAACTCATGTGATCTTTCATTTCATTAACACTTGTAATGCTAATTAGCAAAACTGCTCCTCAGTTTAATTCATAGAAATATATGATTCCATACAGGCTGAGTAATGATTGCACTAGTGCCATAAATCCAGGAGAGAGCTTGGCATGAATAAAGATCACAGTTTGGGGCTAATAAATTTTATAAGTTTAAAACATAATGGATTAGAGTCTATTTGCACTCTGCTGCTCTGGTAATATCATCAAAGCAAAGGTTTTTACTGCATGTGCTGTTTCCCATAAATTAAAAACCTTGCTGAAAATCTACTGCTCATTCCCCACATCTGGGTTTCGGTTTGAGTTTTGAGGGTCCTTTTTTTTTGTTATTTGGGGTTTTATTTGTTCATTTGTTTGTTTGTTTTCCCCCTGGGGAGCAAAGTTCATCTGGACTCCATTTCCTGTGTCTCCTCGTGCCTGTGCTTCCTGGAGAGCTCAGAATAACATCCCAGCAAATTAAAATTTCACCAGCCTCTCTGTAGCCTGTCATTAGCTGATTTTGGAAACAAATATTTACGAGGTCCATGTGGTTCCCACATGTTTGCCTGGGAAATTGGGCAGCTGGGAGAGACCTTTGCCAAGAGCACTTGTGCTGTCCAGAGCCCCTGGTGGGACGCTGGGGCTTGACCTGAACTCATTACTGGGATTTTCTGCTTCCAAACATCCCTTTCCCATGCATCCCACTTCCCAGGGCAGCTAACATCCTTCTTTTCACACAGAAAAGCCTCCAGGAAAATATGTCCTTAACCCAGGAGTTTGGATTGGGTGGCTGGAAAATACAGATCAGAAAAACAAATGTGAAAATCCAGATTTTTTTTTTTTTTTTCCTAAATTCCCTTCCCTGAAATTCAGCCCAAATAGCAATTTATGAGGGTATAGAACAAATATTGGCCTCCTAGGAAACACAAAATTATAAAAGCACAAGGGATTTTTCCCTGGAATTCTGGAAATATCCTTAATTCTGTACACAGGAGATGATTCCTCTCACTGTGGTAGATTTTGGTAAAATAAAGACCAAATATTTACCCTGGTGTTACAACACTTATCCACAACATATTTTTCAAGCTTTTGGTGATGGCATTTCACATCCAAGCATTTGGATGTGGAAACAAGGAGTTGGAGACTTGAATTTCCACCCCTGCCATCGGTGAAGCTCAAATGCAACTCTTGCAAGGAATTTTGTTGCCATGAACTTTTCAATTTGCCAAGGAGAACTGGTCAGGAGGCAAATGCAGCTGAAATATGAGTGCAGAAGTGGCGAGCAGAGCAGCCCTGTCTGCTCCACTGCGCTTCATCTCCTCTCTGAGACTTAAGGCACTTAAAGTAAATCCCAAATCCAAAAATCTCAGCTGCTGGAAAAGCTGGAACGCTGGTTCTGGCTTTTATGAGCTCCAATATAAATCTCAACGAGTCCTCCATGAATAAAATGAATTGCAGTTTCCAAAGTTCTCTCTTTTTTTTGTTTTAAATTGAACTTTTTTTTTTTCCCTCCCTTGCCTAAGTGAAAATGTTTTCTCTAAATAGTTTTAAGTGCTTAAAAGAACATGTAATTTTATACTTCCTAAGCCCCTTTCTGCCAGAACATAAGAGGTCCACAGAGATTAAGGATTCAATTTAAAAGTAATCAAATACTCGTTTTTCTTATGAATATTTAGACCAGTGACTTGCCAGAGCTCACACCTGGATCTCTCAGATCCTGTTTTTTTTTCCATAATTCTCCCTCCACCTCTGCTCATTCACAGAATGGTTTGTTCAAGCTCTGACTGCCCAGTAAAATCCAAAAACCCACGAGCAGAACCAAAGGCTTCAGGAGCAGCCGGAAAACAAATCCCAGCCCTGAACTTCATCCTTCTGCAGCCCCCAAAGGCAAACTTGGAATTTGTTGGAATTCTGAGAGTCAGGAGCAGCATCTTCTGTCTGGAGGCTCCAAAGTTGCAGAGCTGGTGCTGCAATTTGTCACCTACATGTCCCCAACCCTTGTTCGGCTTTCAGCTGGAGACTTTCCTTTGATTCTCCCTGTGAGTAACAGCAAACCCAGAAACACCACAAGGCTAAATTTGAAATTTAATGAAAACATTTTTTTTTTCCTTTTCTTGTTTTTTTTTTGATTTTTTGTTTTGTTTTTTTAATCTTGTTGGGATTTTTTTGGTTGGTTAGTTGGTGCTTTGTTTGTTTGTTTGTTTTTGTTTTGTTTTTTTTTCTGTTTGTTTTTTTTGTGTGGTTTTTTGTTTTGTTTTGTTTTGGTTTGGTTAGATTTTTTTTTTTTGAGGTTTTTTTTTGTTTGTTTGTTTTTAATCCTCTCCTTTTCTTTTTGCCAGGTGCCACACCTGTGGTGTGCTGGGTGTTGCCTTGGCTGCAGATGCTCGGAGCTCTTTTCTCCCTAGCAAAAGTCAAGAGCTGTTTTGTTAATTCTTCTCCTGTCAGCCCTGCTCGTGTCTTGTCCCAATGACAATGACATCTTTTCCACAGACACTTCCCCTGAGTGTCACCTCATTTATTTCTTCCTCTCTCTTGCCCTGAGGAACATGGTAAACATGAAGACAGTGCAGAAGGTTTCTCACTTTTGTTTCAATTTCCTTAACTTGCTTGGTAGAGTTGTCTCGAGTTTTGTCTGGCCAGAGCAGGTATTTTTTAAAAATAAAACTATTTAAAAATATATAAAGGCAATATTATAATAATTGGATAGAATTTTAATTTAATTTAATTTCAATTTCAATTTAATTTTATTTAATTTATATTATATTTTATTTTCCAGGCTTCTTTCAGATCATCCAATCTGACCTCTAAATAACATAACCAACACTCTTGGCTCAGCACTGCAGATCCAAACCTGATCTTTCCCAAAAGTTGCCTGGTGTTATCTCAAGAATGAAATATGCTTAAGACCCCCAAACAAATTAACAACCAACAAATGCTGCTGTTGAGACTGCAAAACTTTAAATTCCCCTCCCCCCGAAATATTTTTGCCTTCTTGTAGAGTTCTGCAGAAATATTTTTTGTTGGATTTGCCCACCAAATTTACATTAAGGTGAACACTTCCTCTCTTTCTAGATCTCATCCTGTAATAATTCCTACTGCTCTGAGAAATTCTGCTGCTGTTTTTAATCTTTTCCCTTGCTCAGTTCTCTCTCAGAGGAAATTTTCCCTGCCCTGCTGCTCTCTTGCTCACTCACCTTTCTCTAAATAAACATTTGCTTTCCATTTCTCCCTGTTTGGTGGCTGCAATGGTTATTGTAAGAGTAATACTCTCAAAGCAAGAAAATAAAAATTAATTCATGCTCAAGTTTCTTCAAAGGTCAGGAAGGATCCAAGGAAAGCTGATGGGAGCTGGGGGTGTAATCTACCTGTCCTGAAAATCCTGGCCACAGGCAATATTTTTATGATTATCTATGAAGGAACAGGAACATGAGTCAGATCCTTTCCACCACAGGAAGATTTTTTTCAACCACAGTGAAAAAAGCAACTAGTAAAAGAAAAAAATCCCCTGAAGTATCTCAAACCTTATCTTGGCAAGCATGAGTCAGAGACAACATAAGCTCTGAAAATAGAACAATTTGTAGCAGATGAGAAATAATTCAGGTTAACGGACATCAAAAAAAAAAAAAAGGATGGAGGTATGGATTTTGTAATGTTGGGATGATGATACTTTGAAAAGAAATAAAATTTATCTAGTGCAAGGAAAAGTTGTGAGTACAATTAGGAAGAGATGGCAGTTAGGAGAAGAAAGAGAGAAAGGTTAAAGGAAAATATCAGAAAGGATGAAAATAAACATCCAGCGGTATTTTACACAGGTGTGCAATGATTTATTGCATGTCCTTCCCTCCTCCATTAGTACCACTGCTAAATCCTCAGAAATATAATTAGTTACAGTAATTTCACAATTATAAGCTGCACCTGATTATAACCGCACATCCGAGTAGTCGAGCAGACCACGGGATTTGTCCATATATAAGCCGCACCCGAATATATGCCACTTTTTTTTTTTTTTTTAAAGTGAGGATCCATGTGCGATGAAGTAACGAGTTAGCAACTGAATCATGCCAGCGCAGGGTTTGGTGCCAGATGCTCAAGTTGCAAACAGTTTTCATAGACCAGCCAAGCCTTTAAAGGCAGCCCCAGGCACCCTCCCCGGCCGGCTCTCACTTCCGGGTTGGCATTTCACTGGGATTTGTCCATAGATAAGCCGCACCTGATGATTAGCTGCACTACTGGGGTAGGCTGGATTCTTCAATGAAAAAGGTACGGCTTATAATCGTGAAATCACTGTATTCACTTCAAATGTTGCCCTTAAAAAAGATGGTTTGTACATACATTGAAATCAGTTTGCTTCTGCTGTTTCACTCACTCAAAGATCCCATCAGAATTTCAATCCTTGTGGAATGCTTTGCATGCCAAACAATGAGGAAATGGCCTCAAGCTCTGCCAGGGGAGGTTTAGATTACAGTAATTTCACAACCATAAGGCACATCATTTTGACTAAAATTTCGATTGAAACCAGTAAGTGCGCCTTATAATCCAGTGCACCTTATATATGGACAAAGCTCGGAAATTTGCCAACCCAGAAGTGCGAGCCGTGAGGGCAGCTGCAGCAGCTCGCACCAGGGGCAGGCGGGAGTGCCGGGGCCCATAGCACAGGGAGGGTGCCTGGGGCTGCATTTAAAGACTGCACCAATCCATGAAAAATGTTTGCAAATTGACCACCTTCCAGTAAACCCCACAATCCATGTGATTTCCTTACTAATTCGTTATTTTATTGTGCGCAGATCCTCGCTGGGGAAAAAACAAAGTGCGCCTTATATTCCATTGTGCCTTATATTTGTGAAATTACTGTAAATATTAGGAAACATTTCTTCATGGAAAGAATTGCAAAGCATTGGAACAGGGTGTCCAGGGGAGGTCTGGAGTCCCAGCCCTGGAGATGTTTGAAATGTGTGGATTGTGGACCTGGTTTGGTAGTTATCATGGTGGTGCTCGTTGAAGGCTGGACTTGCTCTTAAGTGTCTTTTCCAGCCTTAATTATTCTGTGATTGGGTTTGAGGGTGCTGGTGAGGACACTGCAGCAGTGCCAGGGATTTTGTCAGTGTTTTTGTGAAATTTTTTTTTGATCCATCAGGTTAATCCTGATCCCTTTGTTATCAGCTTTGCTGCCCTCCTGAATTCACATCACAACCTCCAGAGCTCTGAGAGTGCCTTGAAGCTCCAATGACCCAAACTGCCCCAGTGTTTCCTCTGCAGCATTAATTAATTCAGCTTTTTCACCATGGTGCTGAGCAGGTGGTTTGTTTTTTTCCTCCCATAAATTAAAGAGTGTGTCTTGAAAATGCATTTTTACTCAGCAAGGAAAAACAGCCTGATGTTGTAAAGTGCTTCTGCAAGGGCTGGGGAGGGACTGCAAAGTCTCTGTCCCTGGTGAAAGTGTGAGGAAAATCAAACTGCTGAGCATTACAAATCAGATCCAGACAAGGAATTCATGCTTCTGCTTACAGATGAAGTTGTCCTAAAGTGAGATCTAAGATTCAAAGCCTATTCCCCAGTGAAGCATCCTGCCCACACCTGCTGTCTTAAGAATTAAATGGAATTCTGGCTAAAAGAAAAAGCCAAATAGAATTTTTCCATTTGCTTGTAAAACTTCTCCGTGGTGGCTGTGGAAAAATGTACATTTATAATTATAATGGGATGCTTACATGCAGCTGGGTTTATGTTTCTTATTCAAGGAAGCACAACCTGTTTCAGTTCTGAGCAAGAACTGATTACATTTATCCAGCAAAAAATTCAAAAGGAGAATCAGCATTTTCATCCTTCTGCCCAAAATAGTACCTGAGTGTGCCTGACCAGCCTAGAAAAATGGTTTCAAAGTTAAAGACCCTTCAAGGACATCCAGAAATGGACTTTGTGTCATTAAAGTGTTTGTGTGGTTTTCCAGCTGATTCACACTCACTGTAATTCAAAGGCAATCATTCCATGAAGGTTCAGCAGTAAAAGATTTCCTCCTCCAGGACCCTAAAATGTTTTTTTTTCTGGTGCATTCCAAAAAAGACTCTGTGGAGATCTGAGCTTTTACTTAAAGAAACAAACAAAAGAAAAACAAAAGAAAAAGAAACAAACAAACAAACAAAAATTCGAACTTCAAGTACAGACACAAAAAACCCCAAAAAATCTTTTAGTAAAAAAATTTATTTGTATTTATTTGTAAAAGGTCAGCTACCTCTGTTCAGCAAGATAATTCAATCAGATTTTGGATTCTGCATCTGCTTTACTTATCAATCCATTTATCAATATTTAGAAATTAAATCTATTTGGGGGAAAAAGAGAAAGAGCCTCAAATCTGAGATGACCTTTAAGTACTTCAGCAGAGCAGCCAAGGACATTATTAAAACACTGTTTGAAATGTGCCCTTATTCATTTCAACTTGCCCAAAACAGAATTTTGTGGGGAAATTTGAAGAAATTTCTGCCATTTTCCAGCAGTGGATGAATCACCCCATCCCTCAGACTCCCCAGGAAGATTTTGTGCCCGTCTGCAAGATTTGAGTGCAGTTTTGTCTCATTTGCAAAATAAATTCAGCACAATCTTCCCCACCTTCGGAGAAAAGCACTGAGGATTTCCTGCCTTTTAAACCTCTGGGGTAGGTGAGGACCAGCCTGTCCACAGGAACATAAAGTGCTGAAACACACAATTAGGAGAGGTGTCCAAAATTTTAATTGAGCCGTGCCACGCTGTCAGCAGCAGCTGAAATGCAGCCCTGTGATGCCACTTGCTATAAACCATGTCAAGATGAAGAAGAGGGGAGAGCTGACGTGTGGAATGCCTGAGATCTCTGTGCTGCTGATGGATATTCCTCCAGAAGGAGAGCAGGTTACAGGAGCATCACCTCCAGAGGTGATCACCTGGAATGAAATGGAGATAATAAAGGATTGGGGTAAGGATGGGGCATCACCTGTGGGAATAGCAGCAAGTGCTGGAGGAGTGTAGGTTTAATAATTCTGCTTGTCTCTTGTGAGGTTCTAAAACCTCCCGTGCTCTCGACTCACCCTTTGTGTGGGGTTCTCTTGAATGATTAAAGCAGCTAGTAGCTGCTAAAAAGGTTATTTATTGTAAAAGTGCATCAGTCTTCTAAGGCACAGTCGTAGACATTAAAGTCCATGCTGAGTTTAAGTATAAAGTCCTGAACAAAAGCAGGAGATGTCCCCGGGGTCCCGGTGTTTGTGCCAGAGCTCCGATCTTCTTCTGGGGTTTTGGAGACGCTGTTAGGCAAAGGAATAGCAAAGCAAAATAGAAAGTACTGGCAAAGCAATGGCAAAAACACTGTCTCTCCCCAGTACATAATCTTACACAGGATTTTTCTAACAAGCTAACACATAAACTCAACCCATTTTCTCTCATCTTATAAGAATCCTAATTTCTTAACATGCTAGGACACGTATAAACTACGTACACGATCTATCTTGTTTTATCTGGAAAATGTCAGCAATATTCTCACTGGAGTTCTATTTTGTCTAAGTAGTGGCTAAGAAGGAGCTCCTGGAGCCTCTACTGAAAACATCAGTGTGTTTGTTACCTTCACTAGAACTTGTTTTCCTACTCTGGTATCTGCACATTTTATTTGCTAAAAACTCTACAGCTCTCACTGAAACTTACTGACTTACTTATTTATCCTAAAACTCAAACTTACATCTAAACTTAAACTTATTCTTCTACTTAAACTCCCATTCTGTGTGTGGGTGGCTTAGCAAGTTTCCATCCATCCAAAGGCTTTAATTCAATTCCTGCACTCTGGCCCCTGCCTGGAGGATTCAGGGAAACTCTTGACTCACTGACTCCAGCAGGGTAACGATGGGGCAGCACCTGTGGGAATAGCAGCAATTGTGGAAGAGTTTGGGTTTAATCATTCTGCTTGTCTCTGGTGTTTTCTGGGAGCCCATTCCTGTTTCCCCCACGTTTTCTCCCTCTTGGTGTCACATCACACACGGGTTTAGAGCTCCTTGGGAATTGGGAGGAACTCTGGCAATGATTCTCCTAAAAAACCCTTCTCCATGCCCACAGCAGGATTTTGGGACCAGACACATCTTCTGTCCCAGCTGGCAGATTCCAGCCCAATTTCCATTTCAGCAGACCCCACATTAATTTATGAGAGCTCTCTCTGGTTTATTTTAGTGCAGACAACACAGCCAACCAAGTGCTGACTTCCCAACTCTGGATCCCAGGATCAAGAGTATCTCTCCTCTCCCACACCCTTCAGCTTGCATGAGTTTAATTTCAAACAAATCTGAACATGGGTACAAAAAAACCTATGAAAGCAAAAAACCCCAATCCCATCTGCTTGCAATTCTTCAAGGTTTGGACATGAAGTATTGAATATTTCTTCCTGTTTATTAAGAGATGCTAGCAAATGGAATTTGTTGAATAATTTAAAATAATATTCTTAGTAAAAAAATTAGCATTTCTTTCATCAAACACATTTTCTATTATTTACCAATGCATTGAGTTAATTTTTTTTTTTTAATAAGCTGAGAGCAAGTAATACTAATAGTAAATAGTTGCCTCTTAATTCTGGATTGAATGCAGCAGACCTTTGCTAATTCACATTTTGCTAATCCTCGCTCCAACACTCAGAAGCCTCTCCCTTCACCTCCTGCCTCTTTGCAAAGATTTAATACCATAATGTTTCAGTGACTTCTTAGACTGGTGGAATCTCATTATTTATACTGCATAAATAATTAAACGAGACCCTCTTTTGAAAATTAAATGAGCCATGATTTCTGAGCTGGGTCCCTTGGTTGCAAATCGTGCCAGGGGCTGATCCCCTCTCCCAGGGAATTCCGTGCTCACTGACCTCAGGCTCTGAGGCCTCAGAACTGAAGGTCACACACAGAATATGGACAGAAGGGTTTTTATTATTTCCATTTTATAGGAAGTCAGAAGTCCCCATTTTTTGGGTGAATTTTGGGTCCAGGTGATTCTCCTGTTCATCATTCCCACGTCACACTCTGGGGCTGTTCTCCCATAGTGCTCCTTTTGGAAACCTCAATCTATCAGATTTATCATCATCAATTTATCACTTTTCCCTTGCTCTTCCCCTTGTCAGCTGATGTGGGGAGTATTTCCAACAGTGATTCCTGAACTTTTAGACAATTTACTAAAATTTTATTTTTAATCTCTCACAAATGCCTTTTCCATTTGTGTTTAAAAATATAAAAAAATAAATCTACACTCCGAGTCCATGCCCATGGCAGCACACGGGCAGGGAGGGTGTTTAGCTATGCAGGACAAGCCGGAAAATTTAAATGCATGGCTTGTTTGAAACCTCCCAGAGTAATATTTGTTCTGAGCTACCTGCATAATCCCCTGGTGATGACAGTCAGAATTTCTCAACTGAAAGCTTTCTGTGTTAACACACAGAAATCCTGATTAGCCACACAGACAC
>VRYO01002781.1:2850547-2862241 GCA_009812075.1 Sialia sialis | reverse complement strand
GCAGAGCCACTCTTCCTCCATGCTGCCTTTCTGCAGCTCAGTCCTTGTTTCACCATCAGAAGGCAGAAATGGAAGTTTGGAAGGGCTGCAAACCCCGTTTTTCCAGGAGGCTCTGGAACACTAATCTGGAGTGACGCTGAGAAGTTTCGTGGGAGGAATGGAAACCTTGCAGTGCACATTTTAATTCCCTCCCCAACTCCAGAGCTTGGCTCTTCCAGGGAAGTGGCACAGGAGAGGAAATGAGGAGCAGCAGAGGTTACCTAACACCGCATTTTTGAAGGGAGCTCAGTGTGGTGTTTAATTCTGTTTCCAATCAGCTGCAGGGGAAGGTACTGGTGGAGAAATGCAGTTAGAGATTCAGAGTCAGGATTTGGGAGATTCTGTCCCCAAGAATGTGAAGGCATGGTAGAAACTGGGCATTCTGTGCACACAGTTGGCAGTGTTACACAATTCTATAAACATACGAAATTGAAAGCTGTCATTCTCTGTTTTCCCAGACACCTCTGGCCACCATCTGTGTCCTCTGCCTTTCTCTGCAGGAACATAAGAGAAATTCTTAATTTCATAAAATATAAACCCTAGAGAGTACAGCCTCAAATTTACACCTGAGAGATCCTTTTCTTACAGTAACAGCTGTTTAAATACAGTAATTTTTTTAAAAAAAGTTCTAATTAAGCTTTTCACTTTAACGAAGCTTTTGTCTGCCTCTCATGGACCTTATTCATAGTGCAAACTCCAAGTGAATTTTCTGTACAAATGAAAATGCTCAGATGTTTAACAATTGTTTTTTTCCTAGTAATAAAGTAATCTGCATACCATAATTTCCACAAAACCCCATTAATTTTGAAAGAAAATAACTTTAAACAGGTTCCTCCTCTCTTTTCATATTATTTCTTCTTAAGAGGAACCCTTCCATGGCTCCCAATCCACCTGCTGGAATTTGGGGATCTCCCTCTTGTTGCAGTTCAAAACAGACTCAGAAGAATTTTCCATAAAGGGACATAATTCAAATTTCTTTATCAAAGGAAGTCACATGTAACTTCCACTTGTAAACGTCAAACCTACAATGAATTTATACTGTAAGAAATGCATTATTATTTATAAGAATTATATTATTATTATTATTATTATTATTATTATTATTATTATTATTATTATTATTAAATATTTGGGGAGGGGGTGGAGAGCACTCTATCTTCTTGTTTACATTTCCCTGCAGGAAGCTGCAGTGGTTCTGTTTCTGATGAAGCAGTAACACAAATTCCCCCTCCTGAAAGCTACCCAATAGTTTCATTTTTAGGACTGCTCAATTTGGCCTAGATTACATGGTCGTGAAAGTTTGTGACTCATGCACTTCCTCCCACTCACAGAAATAAAACAGTAGTAGAGAATATAAAGAGAAATGCCACTGTGATGAAATCCATCAGGACACAACGAATCCAGAGGATTTTGGTTGGTGCAGGGCTCTTGGAGCATCCATCCTGAAAATAAATCATGATTAGGGCAATTTCCATTGAAAACAAATCTCAAAAATCATCTCCTGGCGTAGTATCAACTAGCCAGCCTCAATTGCAAATTTAGTCTCTAGAGATAAGAAAAGCATTGAAAACACATTTATCCAACAATTTCTGAGTGCCTGGGATGAACTTTATTAATGGCAGACCAAGGAAGAAATGGAACCAGCAATAATATCCATGAGCACAGTATTTACTCTTTCTCAGAACCAGCTGGGCTGACAAATTTTACCAAAGACACTGGGAATTTAAAACACACTATTAATAGTTTTACGGCTATAAAAATATTTTTCTCTCCCTTCACACTCTCTTTTTTTTTGTTTGTGATGAAGCCCTGGTTTGTTCCAGGCAGTAGTTCTGGTTAAGATATCGTGTAAGTTTGTGTTTTTCCAGGTCATGAGGAGGAAGAGGGGTTCCAGAGGAGAGAAAACAGCCTCAGAGGATGACAAAAAGGGCAAGTGCCTGGTGCCTTCCTGTCTGCTTATTCTTTTACTTACCTGTTATGGAAGGTTCTTCCTCCTTCAAGGTCTCTGTGCAGTTCAGGACCTTCCTCCATTTCCACATACCCCCTTCAACAAGTTAAGACCAAGAGCTATAGTTCCATTTGATTTCTTCCTGCAGCCAGGCCTGTTAAGAAATAACAGCTTTGAAAAGTGGCCCTTGAAAGCTGAAATTGATACCACACGAAAGGGCAGACGGATCTTACAAAATGTTTTACAGGAATGTTGGAAAAATAAAGGTAAAATTGTTCCTTCAGCCTCAAGAAGGACTAAGCAGCAGGGTTGGCTCTCTCATGTCTGTCCAAAAAGTGATGTAAATATGAAATGTGAATATTCACACCAGTCCTGGAGAAGGCGCGAAATCATCCCTGTGGCTCTGACACACAGCATGGGACAGTTCCAGATCTTGTAGGATGAAATCCCATCTCCTCCATGCTCTGTGTGGAGTTTGGGATTCTGGAAGGAACATTTCAGAGTGAAGGAGACCCAGAGGATCAGAAATGCAGGCAGGGCTTGAAGATCTGGCTCAAACTCGTTATTTCTCCTGACACCAGAGCAGGCTCCTGTCCAGAAGCACCCAGCTCTCAGTGCTCAGCAAAGAGCTGAGCCACAGCATCCTGCATCCAAATGTCCCAAAAGCTCCATTATTTATGGCCAATACCTTGAGGCCTGCCTTGTATTCAGCAGGGATTTATGGCACGAATGAGCAAGAATTGTTTCAGCTCAATGGGTGCTCCAGGAGGCTCTTTGGAGCAGAACACAAGACAAAAAAATACAATGACAAAGAGCATAAATAACAACAACAAAAAAGGAATCACAGCTTGTCTCTTCATTTCCTGAAATTGATATTGGTCGTAATAGCCCATCCCACGATAATTTATAGTTAAAGGCATCTAAACAGGCAGCTGCAGTGTCCAGGCTGGAATCTGGAAGGAATATCCTGAGCTTTATTTAGCCTGTGCAGGTGTAAGAGAGCCTGGCTGCAAAGGTTCTTCTCCAGTTTCTCTCAGTTAAGGACTTTGCCAGCTGGATCCTGCTGCTTTCTTCAGGGATCAGCAGAAGGAATAATATTTACCCAGGCTGGGACTTGTGGAGCGGTTTCCCTTCGCTCTGGCTCAGGGACACTTTGCACTCACTGGATTATGGAGTTGTGTGTGTGATCTGGAGTGAGAGCTGAGCACAGCAGGCTCTAATGAACTTCCCAGAGCTGATTAAAAAGGAGTTTGAAGGATTTGAGGCTGCACATCCCTCACACTCACAGTGCTCATCAGAGCAGCCCTTTCCTGTCTTGCTGTGGGAATCCCAGTGTGGCTCAAATGCCACAAAATCAGGATTTTTGCACTGTATGAAAGAACAATTATATGAGATTTTTTTTTAAATTTCACTTATATTAAATTTAAATCAATGATTAGAAAAACGTTTACAGTAATTTTACAATTATAAGCCGCACCTGATTATAAGCCGCACATCCCAGTAGCCGGGTAGACCACGGGATTTGTCCATATATAAGCCGCACCTGAATATAAGCCACATTCTTTTTTAAATTTTTTTATTTTTAAGCAAGAATCCATGTGTAACAAAGTCACAAATTAGTAACAAAATCACTGCCAGCTGGGTTTGGTGTCAGGTGTTCAAGTTGCAAACAGTTTTCATAGACCAGCCAAGCCTTTAAAGGCAGCCCCAGGCACCCTCCCCAGCCGGCTCTCACTTCTGGGTTGGCATTTTGCTGGGATTTGTCCATAGATAAGCCGCACCTGAATATAAGCCGCACTACTGGGGTAGGCTGGATTCTTCAATGAAAAACGTGTGGTTTATAATCGTGAAATTACTGTAATTACCTATATTTTCAGAAACTGGTCACTATTTTATCTCATCCAAGCAAAGCCTCACAAAACCTTCTGCTGTCACTGCCCCATCATCCCCCTGGGGACCACACCAGCCCCCCAAATTGAGATTAACCTGGCAGCCAGCATGCTGCAATGGGGAAATGAGCACAGATATAAATATCAGCCATGCTGGCCTTCAGGAATCATGTGAGACATGTGCTGTGCTGGCCTGACTAATGCCACAAGCACTTCCCATCCCTCCAGAGCTGGGCTGGGGCAGCACAGGACAGCCTGGAGCTCCTCAGCAACATTCCTGATAATTAGGAGTGTCCTCCTGTCCAAGTGGGAAAGAGGAAAAATGATCAAATGTTTCCTTCCAAAATGTGAGGGGGGAAAAAAACAGAGAAAACTTCACCTTTTTGGTTGAGACCTTTAGGATCATCCAACCATCAGATGTGCAGAAGCACCCCTGAGTCCCAGAGCTACCCTTGGGGTGAAAGTTTTGGGTTTTCCTTCTTTTTGATGCTGAGCTGACTGTTTCCATGATTCCCAGAGGTTTTGTACAGCAGCTGCAGGAGAGTTGGGGTTATTTTTGCTGTTGCCATCCCCCCTCCTTGTGCCCAGGGTAACACTACAAAACACCATCCCAGGAGCCCAGCTGACGCCAGTGCTGCCCAGGAATCACAAAAAACAATACAAGGGATTCTCACTCCCTCTCTCCTGCCTTCAAACCAGCTTTTAACAGAAAAGGGGCCAAACTGGAGATCAACATCAACAGTTCCAACCAGGGTGATGCCAACCCACTCATGCAGATCTTCCTTGGATTTCAATTCCTCCTGCATAGGGGAAGCAGAGGGGGCAACAGAATTATCATTAATTATCATTAATTTTCATTCATCTGAGTGGACACTGAGATGTGGGATTGTTTTTCTTGTCCTCTGGAGAAACACAGCCTGAGTCAGAAGCAGAGAGCTGAAGGAGCAAGTATAAAACTTGGGACAGTCTCAGCTAGACTGGAAAACACCTGTTTTATAAAAGTAAATCCTAAAGCACCCTAAACATGCTTTCAGGAGGGTTAGCAGAAAATATTTTCCATTCTGGTCTTCTTCAAAATACAACTTAACACTACAAAAGAGTGGTAATGATGGAATTCACTCTGTGAGTTTTCACTCTGCTATTCAGAACTTGCTCACAAAAATAAAGGGAATATTTTCAAGGTATTTTAAATCCTGAATGTTTACCAAAACCACTCAGATGATGAATTACATATTTTTGTGTGTATCTGTGTGATAAACCATTTGTAAAGGTAATGCTGTGTGAATATTAATAAAAATGCAGTGAGCTGCTATTGTTTCTCAGGCTATATTGATCATATTAATGAGAATGGTAATGTATGTATGTTTATTATGATTAACAGAGCTCTGTTCACGTTGCATTTTCCATTTGAATGAAATTAACTTTCTCTTCCTGAAGTTGCTGAAGATGAATATTAAATACAGAGAAATAATTGGTGAATGAGCTCTTCCAAAACCCTCTTCACGCCTATATCAAATTTAGTACACTTGCTATAAATTAATCTTGAAAACTAAAAGTAATTGGCAATTGTGAATGGAAAAACCCAAAGGGGGAAGAACATGATCCAAGTAACAACAAGTACAACCAAGAAATTTCCACTTAAAGACCTATCTTAACAAAATAATTTACTATAAATGAGCTGCTGTGTCACTAGGAGAGTAGAGAGAAGCCAGCCCATAATTTCAGGGCATATGAAAAGAGAAAACATAGCTGCAGGAATGACAAAAATTCCATTTACACCAGAGTTTAAACACGAGTGGCTTGACTTTGTATTTTGTTTGGTTCTGTTTTGTTTTTCTGTCTTGCATTTCTTTTCTTCGAGCAATTCAAAGAGTTGTATTTCTTCACTGCCTTCAGAATTCCTCCTGCAAATGGTAAAAAGGGTAAAAAAGGAAAAATATTCTTTCTAAGATCTTCAGTGAAGCTCATATTCCTGGTAGAGCTGAAGATGTCCCTGCTCATTTCAGGAGGTTGGACCTTCCCTTCCAAGCCATACTATTTGATGATTTTCTCCAAACAAAATTGAGGTGTTCTCTGAATAAATCTTGCCCAAGAAAGGTGATTTGACAAGATAAAAACAGAAATTGAAAGCCTGTCCTGACACAACATCAGGCCCCCATGCCAGCACTGAAGTGGCAAAACTGGAATTACTGAAACAGAGATCATTAAGCAGTACCAGAAGATGAAAGAACAGAGGTTTAAGGAATTGATAAAAGATGATAAAATGGAAGTTTCCATGCAAATGGAACATTTATTTTTCAGCATAAACAAGTTCCTGTAATCGATCAGCAAAATTTTTCCATCCAGACCTGAATGGGCAGCAACAACTTTATGAGGGATTTGGATTGAAGATATTCCCACCATAGTTCCACTGCTCTGTACGAATATTATTAGACTTTAAATTTGGTGCAAAGAACAGGGAATTTTGCAGCCTATTCTGGGCACTGCAATTCTCATTGTGAAGTTATTAGTAAGAAGGAATGAGCAGTAATTGTGAGGGAACAACAAGGTTATAATCATAACTTGTTCCAAATTATACTCCTGTGATCTCCCTTCTGCTCCAAGTGGGAGCTGCTTTTTAGCTTGGGAAATTTTCAATAATAAAGCCAAGGAGGAAATTACTGGGCATTTTTTTGAACAGTAAACTTCCTAGAAGTGCAGAGATTGCCATAATCAGCAGGTTCATGGGCTTCAAAGTGCTGTGTTCACCTGACAGTTCTTTCAATCATTTTTCAGTCAAATACCTCTGTAGCCATCGAGGCATTGTGTAATCCCCCCACACACCTGTAAATTATCATGTGGGATGTCATGATTTATTTCATAGCATAAAAGCTGTTAAATGAATACTGACAGCACCATTAGCGTCCTGATCTTGAGCTGAAGTGCAAGTCAGCTCTGCTTAAGTCATCATTCTCAGGGGCCACGAGTAAATGTGCACTTTGCAAAGGTGCCATGGGTTAACTGGAGCTGAATTAGGCAAGAAAAATCGGTGAAAAAGGGAGCAGTCCAGGAAATGACTGCCTGAAGCTCTCCTTCCAACACGGCTTCTTGAAGCTGCCAATGCCAAAGACCCCAGAACACAAAAACATGGGCTGAAAACTCGATTAATTCGGAATTATCTGGGAGATATTGATCAGCATCCTGTGCTCTGAGTGCTCCCATCGCAACTCTTGCTTGTTCCCTTTCTTGGGAAGCAGAACACAATTCCCTGGACTCCTCTTTGCCTTCTGCCTCCCAGGAAAAGTCCTGGTGAAAAGTAAAGCAGAGAGAACCAAATGAACTCAGCTCAGAGTTCATTTATCCCACCAAGAATCATCAGTTACTGCTGCTCTGCCCTAAATCCCAGATTCCTCGATATCAGCTTCTAGGAAAGAGAACAGCTCCTTGTGCTTGCACTGAAATAAAATGGTTAATTTCTATTCTTAACCTCTTCTGAGCTAGTGGTGATCTATGATCTGTTTAAAATACAATCTACTTATTTTCCCCAAATTCTTTTTTTTGTTCCCTAATGTAACACTGCCCATTTTGTTGTTCTCCTACACATTTAAACCATTTTTTCACCCCTCATACAGATCTTGTTATTTCTGGAGGTGAAATCTGGATGAATCTTACGAATTCTGTTGCATTATAAATATTTATCACTACTCCTTTGATACCAGCAGCTGTGCTCCTTTCACACGCAGAGCTGGTTTTAGAAAGGGTCGAGCCCTCTGTACCTGTTCCCAGTTTCCACAAGATTCCAGGCTGTTCCCATTTGGCCCTCCTCAAGCAGGACTTCAGGATGACAGCTCCTTCTTAACGAGGAATAATTGTTCTCCCTCCCAACGCAGATCTTATCCCAGTTCAGGCTTTATTTCTGCCTTTACTGGCATGTTTATCCCAATTATTTATTCCAATCTCTTTGTCCATCTGAAGGGATCAAAGGCGCTCAAACTAAAACAGAAACCACTCAACCTCCCAGGCTGGCAGGCTGGTTAGTTCTAGAGTCATCCCTAATAATTCACAGCTTCTGTGACACTCTCCAGATTCAAAAAGTTGTTTGAACATGGTCATTTATTGAGTTTTTCCCTTTGATGAACCCAGAACACCTCAAAATAAGATTGTTTTTTTTCTTCAAATGAGGGTAAATGAAATTTATCTGGCTTTTTTCCCCTGTTACTTCCAAAAGGACACATCAGTCGTTCCACACTTAACACACTTAAGCTGAACAACCATTAAATAAACCCAAATCATGCTTTATTGTGTGCTGAGGTGGTTTCTCATTCTAAATGAAGTGATTTTTTTCTCATTTAGAGCTCCAAATGGGACCCTGACTAATGGAATAAGATGGCCAATCTTCACTAGTACCGACCAAAAATATTTGACGCTGAACACCAACCCTTCTGAGGTACTGACAAAACCACGAGCTCAGCCGTGTCGATTCTGGAAACACTTTTTCCCCAAAGTCGTGGAAATGACAGGTAACAACTCTTTCCTAGATGGTTTTATAATAAAGCTTTTATGCAAGGATTGTTTGTTGGGTGTTAGTGTGATGATTGAGTTCAGATCTTTACCTTCCTGTTTGTAACTGAGATGTCCAGTTGGGTAAAACTGATTTGGTGTTGGGTAAAACCGAATTGGTGTTGGGTAAAACCAAATTGATGGTGGGTAAAACTGCATTGTTGTTGGGTAAAACCAAATTGGTGTTGGGTGAAATCAAATTGGTGTTGGATAAAACTGAAATGTTGTTGGGTAAAACTGAATTGGAGTTGGGTAAAATCGAATTGTTGTTGGATAAAACCAAATTGGTATTGGGTAAAATTGAATTGGCGTTGGGTAAAACTGAATTGACGTTGGATAAAACTGAATTGATGTTGGATAAAACTGAAATGTTGTTGGGTAAAACTGAATTGGTGTTGGGTAAAAGCGAATTAGTGTTGAGTAAAACTGAATTGGTGCTGGATAAAACTGAATTAGTGTTGGGTAAAAGTGAAATAGTGTTGGGTAAAACCAAATAGGTGTTGGATAAAACTGAATTGGTATTGGGTAAAACTGAATTGGTGTTGGATAAAAGCAAATTTGTGTTGGGTAAAACTGAATTGTTGTTGGATAAAACTGAAATGTTGTTGGGTAAAAGTGAATTGGTGTTGGGTAAAACTGAATTTGCATTGGGTAAAACTGAATTGGTGTTGGATAAAACTGAATTGGTGTTGGGTAAAACTGAATTGGTGGTGGATAAAACTGAATTGGTATTGGGCAAAATCGAATTGGTATTGGGTAAAACTGAATTGATGTTGGGTAAAACTGTCCATGCTGTGCTGAGGGTGCACCCCAGAACGTGACCTGTGTTCTGGCTTTGGGGTCACCACCCTATCTTGTACCAGGACAAAACCTGAGGACAGACCGAGGGCCAGGACTTTGTGATGTGGAGTTTTTCATCCCAAAATTCAGACACAGCCACAATGTGAGACACTGAGTGCTGAAACCTCAGCTCTTTGGTGTCCCCTGAAAGAATCTTGGTGCCACCAGGGTTCCTGGGTGCTGGAGAGAGCAGGAAAATCAGTGCTAAAGGAGAGTTTGCACTGGGAATTCTGGAGGTTTAGATGTTCTCTATAAACTGTGGGATGTTACAGGAAGTTTTATTTGGCTTCTATTATCTGTTATTTATGAGATTCTATTTTATGCAACTGATCCCCGAGGATATGAAGTCACTGCCACTGCCAAGAGGGGATTCTGGTTTCCAGCTCACGTGAGAGCTCTGTTTTATTTCTGGAGTGTCACTACTGGCAGCACAGAGGCTGCAGGATTTACCCACAGAAAATAAAATTGATTTGTGTCTGGCCATGTATACACTGGATTTATGAGATTTCCCTGCAAAAAAAGTATAATTGTTTGAAAGTTTAAGTTCAGTTGAACACAAAAGACCCAAATTTGTTGAAGACCGATGGCATGGTTTTACCAAAGACCAGCAACAGTGCTCTGGGTTTCAAAAGGAATTGATTTTATAAAGTGATTTTGCAGCTCTGGAATCACATTCTGCAGCTTGGCTGAGGGGAAAGTCTCATTTCAAAAATGAGATACAATTTTAAGATGTTAATTAGTAATTTAAAATCTTTCTCTAAGACTCAGTTTGAGTGCTCGTCTTAAAAAACACGTAAGCCTTAAAAATATGTAAACTGTCATGGTGCACAGATGATTCCTTCTGAAATAATTTATTCCTTCCTCATTTGAGTCTGTCACTGTATTATGGCTCAACTTTTATCCCCTCTCAATTCAACAGATGCTTTTCAATTAAATCAAGAGAGGCGGAATCAGTAGGTAAAATGAATAATTTATGAACCCACGGCGTGATTTTAAAATCACACCGCTCCCAATTATGGGTGGATTTCAGGGAGGTTTCAAAGATTGTGACAACTTTGCGCTAAGCCAGGA
Organism: Sialia sialis; assembly: GCA_009812075.1. Taxonomy (NCBI): domain Eukaryota; kingdom Metazoa; phylum Chordata; class Aves; order Passeriformes; family Turdidae; genus Sialia; species Sialia sialis. Next base: position 2,851,915 of record VRYO01002781.1, on the reverse strand, counting down.
GAACTGAGCCCTTTTACATATTCCTTTAACCTGGCTGGGAACCCTTAGGGGAAAACGTGGATCCTACACATAGGCTGAGCTTAACTAAGCCCGTGCGGGGCATGAGGGAGCAGATTATCAGAGTCCAGCAGATCCTGGAGGAGAGAAGAGCTGCTGGGGTGAGGGATGATGGAGCAATGCTCAGGATCAGCCAGCAGACATAAATGCATCACTGTGCCACGTTCGGTAATTCACAACATCCATTTGCATAATTTAATTAAAAGAAATTCACGGGCGTATTCTTAGCAAAAAGAGAAGAATCGTGGTGTCTGGGTCCAAATATAGAACTGAGGCAAGAATGCTGTCAACAAGTGGCACTGCCTTGTTTTGGATCATCTGTCAGTCCTTGAAACATTGTAAGTATAAAAGCAGAGTATTTCCATTATGTTCCCCTCACAATATTATCCGATTCCAACAGAAAACCCTTTAAAATCCTGTGTACAAACGTGATATGCAATAATTCTCTTCACCGAAATATTCTTTTGCATTTTCTCTCTGCTTTTATGCCCAAAGGACAGTGCACACCATTAATGCAGAGATTTCCTCTTGTTCTGAGGTTCTCTCCTTTCCATTACTCCTTTCATGAAATATTCTCAGGAAAAGAAATTTGCTTTAACATGAGGTGATATGAGATGACAGGGAACAAGTAAGGAATTTTTATGTTCTCATTGTTTCGAGTTCAAGCAGGGTTCAGATAGGCAAAGCACAATTCTGTCAGAATCAGAATCCAAAGAGGATAATCAAAACAACTTATTTTGCAGAAATTATGATTTTTCAGCCTCCAGTGATCAGGATTTGCCATGGATGTGCTTGGTAACCCCTTGCTTAATTCCTGACCCACCCCTGGCCCAAGCCTTGCCACCCACACAGGGATTTTAAAGCCTTTAAAGGCCAGCTCCAAATGTGTCCTGGATCTGAACCAGCCTGGGTAAGACAAGTCCCCTGAGGCAGTTAAATATATGACAAACATATATCCTTACTGTTAGATAATTCACATTTTCCCCAAGCAACATATAGACATTTTTTAAAATTATTGTGGTTGTGGTGTAGGAAAATAATAAGGAAAAAATAAGGCTCTTACAGAAACACAAGAGTAGCCACATATATAAAATATACGTCTGATGCCTCTGGAGTAGTTTGCATGATTTTGGAAGGTTTCTTAACATCTCCTCCTTGAGTTCCAATTCATAAATCCATCAATAAAGACACAAGTCAGAACCTTCAGTTTTGTGTCCAGGTGGATAACAAACACTGCACAAGCAGACCTGGGCTCTCAGTTCCAACCAGACAAAATTCCTGCAGGATTTTACCAAATTCAGTTCCAACCAG
>VRYO01002781.1:2797125-2840568 GCA_009812075.1 Sialia sialis | reverse complement strand
GGGAGGGAGGAGTAGACTCAAAGAGAAGGAATAGAAAAATCCCACAACCAAGGGGAGGGAGGAAGTGTGGCAGAAAATGGTAAAGTGATAAAAAAAATAAAGTGAAAAGAGTCCAAATGAATAAGGGGGAAGGAATGAAAAGAAGACCTCACACAAGAGCATCTGCCCCAGAATTCTTGACCACGAAAGGTTTAACACCCTCCACTGAGGCACTGAGTATCCCAGAGCCTCTGTTCCAGTAACTCCAGCCAAAAATTCCTCCCTGTGAACTGCCAAATAAGTTTAGGAATTTGACAATGATTCCGAGCACGGGGTGAGGAATGAGCGGTGCAGGTTTGGCTCAGGCTTGGGGGCTGCTCTGGAAGATGCTGCTGCCAGCTGCTCCTTTCTCCCTGCCTTTTCTCCTCCAGCCCCTGGAATCCTGGGCATTTGCCCAAGCCCCAGTACCCTTGGCCAGGCAGAGGCTGAACCCAGCACCTGTGCAGTGGATCTGTGCAGCTGGAGGTGTTTGCCATGCCTGCTCCATCTGTTCCACGTGCCACAGGTGTGCTGCTTTCCTCCAGGTGAATTGGGAGCAAGAATCCTTCATGGAAAAAAAAAAAAAAAAAGTTCCTGGCTGAATTACAAGAACAGTAATTTCATGCATATAAGGCACACCCTTTGACTAAAATTTTGGTCCAAACCCGCAAGTGCGCCTTATGGGCTGGTGCGCCTTATATATGGACAAAGTTTGGGAATTTTCCAACCCGGAAGTGTGAGCTGCGAGCTGAACCGCACGGGGCTGTGGGGATTGACAGGGCTCGGCATGTGTCCTGGTTTGGAGGACAGGTGTCTGCTGAGAAAGGCAGGAGCCTCTCTTTGACATGGAGAGTGTAAACCCCCTCCCTCCAAATTATTATAATTTTGAAATCAAGGGGCTCTCAGGCAAAGATATGGGAATTAGGAATAACACTTTTTTACTAGGAAAATTAAGATAGAAATACAGTACTACAAAGAAACAAACCCCAAACACTGACAAAGTGTCTTGGGTCACAATACAGGATGTGATCAAAGTATCTACTCTGTCACCATCTGTTGTGACCAGGTGGGGCAGTGATCTTTATCTTTGCACCCCCCATCCTTCCTCCAGGGAGTTATCTTCTGCTAACGGCCATTGAGTCTCACTGTGGGACTGGTAAGTAATCACTGATAAGTAATCAATCACTGAGGAGTAATCACTGGTAAATAATTACTGATAACTAATTACTGATAACTAATCACTGGTAAGTAATCACTGGTAAATAATCACTGGTAAGTAATCACTGATAAGTAATCAGTCACTGATGAGTAATCACTGGTAAGTAATCAGTCATGCAGTGAGACTCAGTGGCCATTAGCAGGAGATAACTCCCTGGAGGAAGGATGTGAGGTGCAAAGATAAAGAACAATGCTCTACAGGTTTCAATGGATGGCCCATTGGCAGAGCATCCCCCACAGAGATCAGGATTACTGCCCAACCTGGTCATAACAGATGGTGATAAAATAGATACTTGGATCACATCCTGTATTGTGACCCAAGACAGCATGGCTGGCGTGATTGTTACTGATTGGTTTCTTTGTTGCGCACAGATGCTCGCTGGGGGGAAAGAAAAGTGTGCCTTATAACTCGCTGCACCTTATGAGTGGTAAATTACTGTATTTATTTCTCCATGCTCTGTTTTAATTTATCCTCATCTACAGCTCCAGGTGGGTTTTCCATTGCTGCTGGATGAGCATAAAGAAACTTCTTAAAAAAAAAATCTCTGGTGAAATATAGAAGTTTGGGTGCTGCAGCTTTGGGATGCACAGCAGGAATTTGGCAACAGTGTGAATATTTGACAAGCTTGACCCTGTCATATTGTGTGTTTCTTGGGGAATATCCATCCATGCACACAGACATCCATGGAAATGTGGGTCCAGCAGCATGAGATGGGATTTTACCTGCTGCACTTTGAAAACCCCAAGATCTTTGTTTTTGCTAAAGAATAAAACCCTCACAGAACTTTCTGATATAAATCAACACCTCAGCCAAATGAGTTATTCGCAGCTAAAAGTTCCAAAGCTTTTCCCTCGGATTTCATCTGTTTTAGGTCCAACTTTTATGAACAAACATAATTAGCCATTTTGAAATGCTTGGCGAGACAAGATAATTCCTGCCTGACCCCTGCTGATTATCCTGGTTTAGCAGGGGAACCTTGCAGCACTTTGTTGATAAACCAGATTAGCTGCACTCATCAAAACTTTAACTCGTGGACTTAATGACTGCCAAGCAGTGATGTGAATCTACAATTAGTGCAGGTGCAGAGTTTTGAGAGCCTTTTAATTGGATTGCAGGTGAGATTAGCTAAGGCTTCCAGGCATGCTGTAAGAGGCTTCAGAAATGTGATCGTTTGGGTTGGTTTGGGGAGAAGCAGGAGAAAAAAAAAAAAAAAAGAATTTTAATTCCTGCACAAGGTCTTCTTCACAGAGTGAACAATGATAAAAGTTCCCTCCCTGACAGCTTGAGGACACTTCCAGAGGCTGTGGGTGCTGTTTTCTGGGATTTACTGAATTTGGTCATGACATGTATCACTTTTTAAAAAGCCTGGCATCCATTTCAGAGATCTAGAGCTAGCCAGCAAATTATTATTGTACTAAATCATCATTGTACTGCAAATTATCCATCTATTCCTTCCAAATCCATATATTTGCCTGGAAAAGAACACCAGCTCCTGATCTTTCCAACTCTGTTCCATTTTAATATATTCCCTGGTTGCAGGAATTAATTTTTTTCCACTATTAATAGAACCATGTGTGAAATGTGAAAGTCTGGGAGTGCTGGGGTTAATTTTTACAATTTATATACTCTTTATAAATCTTCAGTTAGAGAGAGAAGTGGTAAAAGTGTGTAGGCAGAGAGGAGTTCTCACCACAGCTCTCAATCTTCCAAATGAAATTCCTGCTTGCAGGATGTTTAATCACCTCATCAGCCTCTCTCCAGCACAGCCTGTGCAGCACCTTTTCTTACAGAACTGCTCCATTTCAACTGCGTTTTAATACTGATCTGATTTGATCATCTCACATGTGAGAAAATTAAGGTTTCAGCCCAGAAAAAGCAACAAAAGATGTGACTGATCATTTATCCGGATTTGTTTAGAAAGTAATTCAAAGAACCTTATTCAGGACGGTGAGAAGCAGCTGAAATTACACATCCAAAGGGATACTTCTGAAATATTAAACTTTTCTCACTCTCTAATTACAGAGATATAAATTTTATAGGTACTGTTAGCAGAAGTTACACCAGTCATTAAATAACTCTAACTGTGCCTCATTTTTCATGACCTAAAGCAAATATATTTTAATTATTTTATTTTTTAATTGAGTTATAACTGCAGAAAAAAAAAAAGTTGCTATTTTATTTTTTGGCATATTTTTATCCAGACCTTCACTTTATTTTGTATCTCATTTTCAGTGCTACAGTGATGAGCCCAGTTAGAACTTTCCCCATCTCTTCTCTTAAAAAGGCCTTGACCCTGGAGCTCTCACTGCAGGTACAATTCTGGTTGCAAAAAAGATTATTACAAACCAAATCACAATTTTATCCACAAACACTCACAACTGCCTCCATTCCATAAAACTTCCCTATCCATTTATCTCTGGGAATGACACAGCACTCCCACTTCTTGATCATTGGGTGACTTTCAGTTAATTAAAATTTTGTCATCGCCTTCAGCAGCAGCACAAGAGCTCCTCTGAGTGACATTTTCAATCTTCCCTATCACTTCATAATCTAGGAGGTATTTACAATTTAACAAAAGAAATTCCACACCTCAGAATGCACATTTTTTTCCCCACAGATTTCTCTTAATGATGAGCTAAATGGGAGAGTAAAGAAGTGAACAACTTGTGTTTATTTCCTCTTTGCAGAGGAAAATCCATTAGGTGCTGCCCACAAATGCCATTTCCTTCACATATTCCATGCTGCTGTTTCTTGTGAGTGAACGGACTCTGAGAAATGGAAGCAGAAACCAAAATTATCCTTTCCAATCCCTGGTGAAACTGGCAGTGTCTGCAGCCCACCTAAGGATCACACAGATTTTTGTCGTTGTCACATAAATCTGATCCGCTGTGGCATTTCCCATCCTCACTCACACTCAGAGTAGGTAACATCTCAAATATCAGGACCAACACATCCAAAAATTCCTTTCTTGAAAGGGGTCTTGACAAAAAAAATCTCTCCAGGAGCTCCCAAGCCTGGGATTTGTTAGTCCAGAGTGCAAAGAGGGATCTCAGACAAAACTCAGCCTGCAGGGAAGGGAATCAAAGGAATAAAACTCAGAGCAGGAGAGGTTTGAGCCAACATTTCCCCCACTGCAGAATAAACTCTGAAATTTCTGTTGATTCAAGAAAAATGCCCAAATCCCTGAAAATCCCACTGTTATTTCTCCATTGAAAGGAAGATTTCTTGACCACATGTCCAACCCCTGCAGCCTGATTTTCTTTTCTTTCCCACTGGCATTGGTTACAAACTCCTAAAAACCAGGTCACAGTCAGAGCTCTGCAGTGAATCCATGGCATTTGACACTCAGAACTCCACTTTTATAAAAGCAGATTAGTGCATTAAAACCCTCCTTAATAACAACTCTATCAAAGCAGACATTGCCCAAAGCAATACAATTATTGGTCAATAATTCCTCTTTAGCTGTTTCTATTACCACCGCTTTATTTCAACGCTTGTCTTCTTACCCTTTGATCTGCTAATTATCTTTTTACCCTCTGATCCTCTCTACAATTCCCTGGCAATTTGATCCATTAATTACAGTTCCCACATTCCCCATTTTCCACAGAATGTGCAGTTTTTGTGACCTTCTTCAACTTCCTTCACACAAACAGTTGCCATCTTTCTCTAGGGTAGAGTTACTTCTGTAAATATATAGATAATGGTACAAAATGCTGTAATTACAAGTGGGTTTGCATTTTCCTTGCAATCCTTTGGGCTTCATGAAAATGTCTTAATAGTTTGTCATTGACTTAGATTTCAATGGAAATGGTAAATTGTTTTGACTCCATTGTTAATACCATAAACACTTGGAATTTTTTCCCAATATTAAACATTGAATTTCTATGCTGAGGATTCTATTTAAAACAGAGTTTCTGCTATATTTTGTGTAAATATTACAAAAAATATTTTCTGATATAAGGCTTTTCTCATTTTATGAGCACATGACCCACAAATTGCTGAATATTCTGCATTCCCAGTTTCCCACTCCCTTCTAAACCAGATTCAGGCTGGCAACCTGAGTAAGTTCTAGAGGGGAAGAAAAAACTGAGGATTTTACTTGTACAACCCAGAAATGATGGTGATGGAAAGGAGGGAATTTTTGGGACTAGGGAGTGAAAGTTTGGCAACTGGGACAGAACCTCAGTGTTTGAAAGGTGGATTTAATGAATTTATTGTGACCAGGATATCCCGTAAGAATTCCAAATAGTCTCTTGTTGTACCAGAAAGTTTTTGACTCTGTTGGTTTTCTCCAGAGTTTGTGCAAAAGAAGAGCACTCTCATTTAAACCTCCAGTGCCTGATCTGGTGCTGAGGGAAATATTCTGTTAATATTTGCACTTTTAACCACACATTTAGTTCAGAACTTGCTAAATCCCCATCAATAAAATGCAGCAAAACACAGGCATTGCAGTTAATTTTATTCAGCTTTTCTGTGCAAATGCTCACTCAGTCCTTTGGCCAAAGTTACCAGCTGCTTAAAGTAATGGTTTTGTGCTGTGTCCACTCAAATGAGCTCAACAACTTCTCATTCCAGAGAAGCCTGGGCAGAGTTGCCAAAGAATGATCATTAATGCAGGATTTTTCTTTTTGACAGCTTTTCTGCTTGGAAAATGATTGATTGGGCACTTTTTGTATAAATAATCTCTGCATCTTTTAATACAGAGAATCCATTTTAATATCTACATGGTAAAAAACAAGAAATTCTCATTTCTGTGCATCCAATTCTTTTCAATCAGGTTATTTTTATAAATATGAGGATTGGAAAAGCAAAATGTGTCTTGCAGAGCAGAGGTATCTTTCATAATCCAAAGGAAAATCTGCAAAGGAATAAAATTCTTCTTGCACAATTTCAAACCAAAATTGTGCTTATTGAATATAGTCCTGTCTAATCATATTGACTTATTCCTCCTTTTTTCCCTTTCAGACTTAGCTGGTAGCATATAATTTGCCATTTTTCACATTAGTTCTTAAATAGCTCACACTTCCTTGCATCACGAGGCACTTAACAGCTTCTCAGTAATCTGATTGTTCAATTGTCTGAAGATTTCTCGACACAGAAAAGCCAAGTACAGGATCAGCCTGAAATACTTTGAAATACAGGAGGCCATTTCAGTGTAACTGAAGCAAGTAATGGAGAATTTGTAAAATAAAACACAAAGAAATGAGTTGTGGTTGGCAATAAATACGTGCGGTGTTTCTGTGTGAGTTATGGAACTTCCCAGGAGCTGTTTGGGGATCAGGGCTGGTCTGCTTGGCTTCACTTTATGTTCCCCCAGGCAGGTGCTGCTAAGAGCTGCAGGGATTCAAGGCACAGGAGGAGCTCAGTCCTGACTGATGGCAGCTCTCAGACCTTCCAGCACCTCCACAGAGCTGCTGGCTCTTAACACGTTAGAATACGTACAAATACGTACACGATCTTGTTCTATCTGAAAAATGTCAGCAATATTCTCACTGGAGTTCTATTTTGTCTAAGTAGCGTCTAAAAAGGAGCTTCTGGAGCCTCTACTGAAAACATCAGTGTGTTTGTTAACCTTCACTAGAACTTGTCCTTCTACTCTGGTACCTGCACTTTTTACTTACTAAAAACACTACAGTTCTCACGGAAACTTACAGTAATTTCACGACTGTAAGGCGCACCCTTTTGACTAAAAATTTGATCGAAACCCGGGAGTGCGTCTTATAATCCAGTGTGCCTTACATATGGACAAAGTTCAGAAATTTGCCAACCCAGAAGTGTGAGCCATGTGAGCCGCGGCAGCCGGCACTGGGGGTGGGCGGGAGTGCCAAGGCCTGCAGCACAGGGAGGGTGCTGCACTGATCCGTGAAAAATGTTTGCAAATTGAGCACCTGCCAGTAAACCCCGCGATCGTGCCATTCCGTTACTAATTCGTTACTTTGTTGGGCGTGGATCCTCGCTGCAAAAAAAAGAGCGCCTTATAGTCTGGTGCGCCTTATATATGGACAAAGTTCGGAAATTTGCCAATGACCTGGAAGTGCGCCTTATAATCCAGTGTGCCTTATAGTCGTGAAATTACTGTACTTACTGACTTACTGACTTATTTATCCTAAAACTCAAACTTACATCTAAACTTATACTCAATCTTATACTTATTCTTCTACTTAAACTCCCATTCTATGTATGGGTGGCTTAACATGTTTCCATCCATCCAAGAGCTTTAATTCAATTCCTGTACTCTGGCTTCTGCCTAAAGAATTCAGGCAGGCCCTTGTCTCCAGCACCTGACACCATACTTTTCCTTCTCTCTTCAGGGAATTTGGTTTTTCCTTCTCTTCCACCTCCTTCCTGCTGCTTTCTTGGCTGGTCCCAACCTGAAATATCCCAAATATCCCCACCTGAGCTGCACCATCTCCAGCAACCACACCTCCTGAACTGCTGACCTGAAATTTGTGACCAACCTGAAATGTGCAATAGGAAAGGAAGAAACTTGTTTATCAAGAAAGTCTTCAGAGGGAGGAACCATTCCCTTGAATCAAACAGCCTTTCTTATGTGTGTGTGTGTGTGTGTGTGTATAATAGTTATCCTGGTCAATATTTAGATTATTAAAATGCAGCAAGCTGCTCAATATGAACACTTAAAATTTTTTCTACATCAGAATCGGAGTTCAGCTGTTGTGGCAGTTTTTAACCTCCAGTTTCAATCCAAATTCACATCAGAAAAACACTTAGGCAATTTTTGTTTTGCCACAAATTAATATCTCTCCCTAATCATTAAGTAATTTCTCTATTTTTCTATTGAATCCTTGTATCAAAATGTATCAGGTAGGCCTCAGTTGCACATTTATTTTTTACCCTTTCCTTTCTGTTTCTTTCTTTTCCTCTCCATGTTGCCTGGACTGTTATTCAGTGTTATGGAATTTTGAAAAATCAATTCTTCTCTGTCCTTTTGCTTTATGAAGAAGACAAGGTGATTTTCCATAGAGTTGCCAGCCAAGGTGCTCCCATACAGAGAACTGAGCTTCAATAATTTCTTCATCCTGCCTCTCCTACCACTCCAAGTAGTTTATAACTCTTAAAGCCTGGAAGATCTTTCCCTTTCCCCAGCTCGTCTTGGTCCTTTGAGCTCTCAATAGCAACGAAACCCCAAGATTTTTAAATCTTTATGGTTTTATTTCCAGCCACCTTCTGATTCCGTTCTCTAAGATTTTTTTTGCTGCCAACTGCTTCAACATTTTGCACTAAAAACCTCATCTAAAGGTGGTTGAAGCCTTCAAGCCTTGCAGTTGGGGTTTGAGGGCTTTAAAGTAAACTCTGATTTACCAGCTGAGCCAGCCCAGCCCTCTCAGCAGCGGGTTGTGCTTGGACTCAGGCAGACACAGACTGCAGAACAATTAAGCATTTATTTATAGCTGAAGCTGGATGTTTAAGTCCCACATGCTCAGGAATTGCAATGCTTTGTTGGCCATAACATTCCCCAGGAAGATTTAGAAAGGAGTGAGGTGCCAACTTCCCTCTCCTATTTCTGCTGGGAGAGGCACAGCCTTTAAACCTGGCTTATCACTGAAATATTTACCTATCTTCCCTCTCCTTTCTCCCTGTGATATTTAAGCAAGAAGCTTTATTTGAACAAGAGCTCTTTAACCTCATCACAGGGAGGGTTTTTTTCCCACATTTCAAAGTTGTGATTAATTAATACAAATCCCAGCTATCCTGCTGCCCCTGCCTGGAGAGGAGCTGACAGATTTTGCTTTCTGATGAGGAGGAAGCGGTCTCCAAAGTTTGTAAATCACTGAAGGGAGGGTGCAAAGGTGGCAGAGCCTGGCTGGGTCCATGGGTGCTCCAGGACAGGAGGCAGTGGGCAAAACCTGAAACCCAGGAGCACCAGGAAATACAAATTTATTGTGAGGGTGAACAAACACGCATTTACTGTGGGAGTGAAAAACCACAAATTTACACACATTTACTGTGGGATGACAAAACACAAATTTACACACATTTACTGTGAGGGTGGCAAAACAAAAATTTACTATGGGAGTGGCCAAACACAAATTTATACATATTCACAGTGAGGATGGCCAAACACAAATTTACTGTGAGAGTGACAAAACACAAATTTACTGTGAGGATGGCCAAACACATATTTACTGTGAGGATGACAAAACACAAATTTATTGTGAGAGTGACCAAATACACATTTACTGTGGGATGACCAAACCAGCTGCCCCAGGGAGGTTCTGGAGTCTCTGTTCTTGAAATTATTCCAAAGGAGTCTGGACAAAGTCACAGAATTATGGAATATTTTGGGTTGGAAGGCACCTTAAAGATCATCTTGTCCCAACCCCACTGCCCTGGGCAGGGTGTCACTCACTAGACCTTGTTCCCTAAAGTCCCATCCAAGCTGACCTTGGCAGCTGGCTCTGGGTGGTCCTGCTTGAGCAGAAGGGTTGGACAAAGTGATCTGGAGGACCTGAACCATCCTGAGACTCTGTGAATGTGCCCATTAATCCAGAGCCTCAATGTGAAGCACATCAGACATGGGTGTGAGGATGTCAAGCGTCTCTGAGACCACCCTGGAATGAAAATGCTCTGCCAAGAACAGTGAAAAATAATAAAACAACTCATGGTAGATTAGGTTCCCCACATTCAATGAGGTTTCTACACTGCATAACACCTCAAATATAATAATATTTAGATCAATTTTTTTTTTATGTCTTTGCTCACTTATGAAGCCTCTTGGTTGGTTTTTCTTTGCTCTCCTATTTCTGTAATAAATAAATGTTTCTTCGCCTGGCCAATTTTTTTGAACTGAAAAATAAACCTGTAACTTGGGGCATGCTTGGAAGTGTTTACAGATGCTCAGTAACCCCGTGAAGACTCTCCTGTCCCTTTGAATTTAATGGAAGCTGACACCCAATTCAATGAAGTGTGAATTTCCCTCTCGATTTCGGCAGCTCCTTCCCTGGATTTATTATGCCTGATTCCACACAGTGTCTCTAAATGATGCTCTAATACAGCCACCAACTCAGCCAGGGAGTTCCAATTGAGAACTCAGAGAACAAAATCTTTTTCCATCTGCAGCTCCAGTCCTCATCTGGGGTGGATTATCTGGATTTAACACTCTCGAGATCTGCCTTTTATTGCTAATTGGTTTCATTTGTTTTGGAACAGTTTCTTATTAAAAAGGGTGACTCCTCAGCTTTTAAAGATGCATTAAACTTTTCATGCCACATCCCTGGAATGTCCAAGGCCAGGCTGGAAGGGCTTGGAGCAGCCTGGGATGGTGGAAGGTGCCCATGGAAAGAGATGAACTTTAAAGCCCCTTCCAATTCAAATAATTCTGTAACATCAGTAATATATTATAATGTGGTGCAGAAGGGTCTCACAGACCAAAGGCACCTCAGCAGCTCCATCCTCCTCCTGAGGATTCATGTCAGGAGGTGTGGAGGTAACAAACCCCAGGGTGGGACAATCCAAATTTCTCCCTTTCTCACAAACAGGGACGTGTGACACGGCCAAACCCAGTGTGCCAGCTGGGGAAATAACCTGCTGGGCTATGGCTTCAAAATGCGGGTTTTTGTTTATTCATTTAGTCATTTTATTATCTTATGTGTGCTAGTTAATTGCCGTGGGCAGGATCACTGCAATCCTGGATCGTGTGTGGGACAGAATATTTGTCCTGGCAGGGGAAGGTTTAGCTTGTTATCCTTCTAATCCTGCTTCAAGCAGGTGCCTGGAAGGAAATGGAGTCAGAGATCTGATTTCTGTCCCTGCTGTGCTCCAAGGAGTGATGACAGAGTTATCCCGGGAAATGGAAGGGAATGGCAGAAATGCCAGGCTCGGGTCACGTAGCACAGAATTTCCCTGGCACAAACATCTCCTGCCCAGGCTGGCACGGTGACAGAGCTGTCCCTTGGCCAGCAATGAGCTGAGGGCTCAGAGAGAGGCAGAGGTGCAGAATCTCATCTCTGAATGTGAGAGCTGATGCCTCTGCCAGGAGAGCTGGGTGGCCTTTGCTAAACTCTTCCCCTGGTTTTAGTTTCAGCAAACATCCAAGCAGCAAAGCCCTCTTAAAACCAACTGAGAGCTGCCCCCAGAAATAAGTGCTTTGCTGGGAAAGGCTGGGCTTGAGCTGGAGTCCTGCTGCACGAAGCTCTGAGTCAGTATTTTAACCGGGCTGTGCGATTTGCCATCATTTAATTGGAGGCATCTCCTCGTGCCTTCAGTTCCAAACACTCCTGCACACATCTGGAATGCTGCGCTCATCCTATGGCTTATTATGAAATTGTAATGCCACTCTCTAACCTTGCTGGAGGGAGAGTTCCAAGCTGAGGCGGGAGAGCTGGCCTCCCATACTGATGAACAGAGATTTTTAAAGGAGATAGCCCTGAATCTCCACCTTGGTGCAGACAGCTGCAGTGGATTTCTCTTGATTATCTTAAGAGAGCTGGAGTTCATAGCTTTAAAAATCACCAGCCCCAAAGTCATCTCAGAATATTAGGAATTTAGTTTTATCTTATGTGGCATTTCTTATGTTGCCTAATCACGTTGTTTGCACATTTCAGCCCCAAAATAATATCAAGTTATGGATGTTTGAGCAGTCTCTGCGAAATATTTTGCCTCTTGGTTTGCTTCTGATAAAAATCTACCAAAAAAACCCCTTCAGCCCCTCCAGTCAAAAAGCATTAAAATATAAAATTCAAGAATCAGGGCTTTTCAAAAAGCCCAATCTGGCCTGAGCTGTTGGAGGCAGACGTTCCCCAGTGCAATAAACAGTGGGAACATTCCCTGTGAGCCTGATAAAACCTGCTGATGTCTGCAGGGAGCTGTGCTGCTGCAGAAATATTGCAGTTCCTCCATCACTGCTGGTGTTGCACACACAGAGCTGCAGCCAGCTTGGAAATGTTCAGGCGAGTTATTCCCAGTCTCGGTGACAATAACCACTTGTCTTGTGTAAAATATCCACTCCTGCAGGCACAGCAGTTGCTTTGCCTGGGCTGGGATATTCAGGATGTCGTGAGTGATTTCCAAACATGTGCAAGTGGAGGGAGAAGGGAAATCTATGGGAAGCTGTAAAAACAGTCCCTGAAGTCGCTGAAATAATTCTGTGAAAATTATTCCCCCTTCTTTCATGCAGTCCCAACCTTTCTATTTCAGTAGCCAAAAGAAAGTATATTTGGAAAGCAGACTGGCATAATTACAGCACAGAGAAACTTGTGAGAAATGGCAAAATAGCACTAAAAAAAAGCTGCTGGGAATAACGAGCAAAGGGAAAAAAAAGTTATTTGTACATGGTTTGTGTGTAACAAATGCAGAAAGGAGAACTCTGCTGAGTAAATTCAGAATTGTCCTGCTGGCCTATGATGTGCAGTAGGCAGAGTTTGATGAGGACATTCACGATGTGAGCCATGGTACTGGCTTTGAGACTGCTCTCAGGGAGTGTAAAATTAATGGAAGAGTTTAGATTTTGCCCAGAAGCTGTGCTCATCCCTGCAAATAACACAGATTATTTGGAGCTGGCTGAAATAATCTCAGTTATTTTTAGGGATGAGCACCATCACAGCGTCAGGTTTGAACACTGGTGTTGGAAAGGTGTTCTCAGAGCACATCAGCACATGGGCTTTAAAATGCTTGGAGTTTGTACAGCTCCAGCTCCCATTCCGGGCTCCCCCTTATTTAAGCAATAGGAAACACCAGAGAATGGGAGAGGAAATATTTTCCAGTGCTGGTAATGTGTACCTGGGTGATTCCCACCCTGTTTTCCAAGGATTTGCCTTGGCTTGGAGCAGCTCCAGTAACTTGAGCAGCTCTGAGTTTTCTCCAAGTCCTTTCAAGCGGAGCCTGGTTCTCCTCACCTCATTTCTGGGGTGGCTCCTGCTCCCTCCCCGTGCCCCTGGGAAGCAGCTGAGCATTCCTGCTCCTGTCCCAGGGCCTGCCTGCCCTCCCTCTGTCCCAGGCTGTTTGATGAGGGACACTGACACAGGAAATCCTGGCGTGCTCTTGGATCTGCCACACCATCCCCACTGGCATCCCCTGCAGGGAGGGGTGGCAGGAATAAAAAATCCCATTTATTCCTGCAGGGAGGAATGGTGTGCACACAGCTGGAGCCCAGCAGGTTCAGCCCCAGCCTCCTGAATTTCACCATCCGAGAGAACAGAGAGCTGAAGGAGTTCATTACTGGAGACGGTGTAAGCTGGGCTTTGCAATTAATTTTCCCTTTTTCTCACACAAACCCTGGCTTGCTTGACCTGTGTTACACTGCACTTTCTCTGACAGAAACACTACAGATAAGCCTCTCATAGCAGTGGCCATGGTTATCTGGGATGTTTGGGAACAGAAATGTGCTATCAGGATCTGAAAAAAAAGGTCTGCTTAATGTCAGGGTCTATGCCAAATTATGGCATGAAGAAAGGAGAACATTTCTGATATGATTTTCTCTCTCTTTTTTTTTTTTTTTTTTTTTTTTTTTTAATAATCTAATGCAAGAGAGATAAAAAGCTGCTTCATGAAGATAAATGCAGAAATATAATTTTGCTGGCCATGAAGACCATAAAATAACAGAATCATTAAGGGTGGAAAAGCCCCCCAAGATCATGGAGCACAAGCTGCGCTTGATCCTCACCTTGTCCCCATCCCAGAGCACTGAGTGCCACCTCCAGCCCTTCCTGGGACACCTCCAGGGATGGGAGCTACAAACCTCCCTGGGCAATTCCAAGGCCTGATCACCCTTTCCATGACGAAATTCCTTCTGATTTCCACCCTGAGCCTCCCCTGGCCCAGCCTGAGGCCGTTCCCATCTCTCTCAGGAATTCTCCAAACCCTTTCCCATTTCCCTCAGGAATTCTCCAAACTTTTTCCCATTTCCATCACGAATTCTCCAAACCCTTTCCCAGCTCCCTCAGGAATTCTCCAGCCCTTTCCCATTCCCATCACAAATTCTCCAAACCCTTTCCCAGCTCCTTCAGGAATTCTCCGGCTCCCCCAACCCCTCCCCATAGCACCATGAATGTTCTGGACCCAAGAGCCAAGAGCTGGTGTCTTTTTTGTCTGTGTGCTCTGTGCAGGGTTGGTTTTGAGAGGGTGAATTCTGACCAAGCTGCAGAGAGAGGGGAGCAGAACAAGGAAGGCTTTGCCTTGCTGATGTGCATCCAATTGAACTTTCTGTAACATTTTCCAGATGGGCAGATCCTCCGTTGTTCACAAATTATCCCTGTGTTTTCTGGGCCCAATTCCCCTGAGAAATTCCTGTTTCCATGCATCCTGAGAGAGCTGTTCCTGTCTCCCCTTCACGCATTTCAATTCCTGTAAGATTTTTACATTACAGATGAGATAACTGTAATCTGTGAAGGGATACTGAGATCAAGAGAGGAACGAGACTATTCTCTTTGCTTGTCAAAACAAACAGAAATTGCATTTCTTTTTCTCTGCAATGGCTGATAGAAACAGAAACACAGCGAATATATTCATTTTTCTGCCTCTCGAAGCTGGATATGGTTCTTATGGAAAGTTCTCAGTGGTTTCTAGATGGTAGAAGAGTTTGACCTAAAATATATTGGACTCACTTGTAACCATTAAATGGGGGGAAAAGAAAAAGCAGTGGCAGCAGTAAAAATGCTGAAATAACACTGTGTCTTAGTCCACGGAGATTTGGCAATAATCAATACATGATGCCCTCTCTAAAAATACTTTGGCTTTTGGCAGCTTTAAAACTTTTCCTCCCCACAGGTGGAGATCAGACAAATTGAAAAAAAATCACTCAGGGAAACTTTGAGAAATTACTGAAAGAGCAATAAATATTTAAATCTTGGAAATTTAGAGAGCACCTCCAGCTGGGCAGGAGCAGGCAATATTCCTGATCTGCAGCAGCATGGAAAATCAATGGGATAGAGGCTCCTGCTGCAAACGGAGTACTGGCTGCTTTTTTCCAGGCAAAAAGCAAAGTTTATTGCAAACACTGTGAGTAAGGCGTGTCTGCACTGAACTTGAGGGAATTATCCCAGTTAAGTGGGAAATCAGCTCCTGTTTTTGCAGGACTGAGGTGTCTCCAATGTGTGTATCCAACTCCATTGAAGCACAACACAACATTTTGTCCGTGGTACAAAAGGTCAGGGAGCACCACCAGAGATGTCTGCAGTCCTCTAGAAAGGGAAACTACCAAGAGAAATCAAATATTTAGTTTCTTTCCTTACTGTAATTTGATCAGTGTCTACAAAGCTTGGTTGTTTGAAATATTTAGAATAATTTGTCAAAAATGCTTCTCTTCACCCTGAAGAACCTCAATATGATCCTCACTTTTGGAGCACCAGAGTGTTTTCCTCACAGTATTTTTCCTATGGCTCTTCACTTAAAACTTCAACTATCATGGCAAGAATCGTCATAAGACTCATTCCAAAAAAACCAAATCCTGTGCCAGAGGTTGAAGTCCAAGTCCAAATCTTTGACAACTTGGAGTTCATTTTCTTCAGAATTACTATCCCCAAAATACCATGGTCATTTGTGCCTGTGTTTGATTAACTGGAGTTAACTTTGCCATGTTAACCAGCTCATAAAAAACATTCTCTTTAACTCATGGAGCATCCAGCATTTGGGATCTCTCTTCCTCTAGAGAGCACAATATTTCTAGGAATTCTCCTGCGCCCTAAAAGAGCTCCTGTAAAGAGAAAAATTATTTTGCAGGGCAGTTGCAAAGTGTTAATGAGAATGTTTTGCTGCACAGGCTCCACAGGGCTTCAGGAATTGCCCAAAATTAGAGTTTGGTGCAGGGATCACAGGGAAAAGATGGTTTTGTGTCTTCTTGTGTCCAAAAAAAAAAAAACAAAAAAACCAACATGTTTAAGTAAATAATGAGGATGAAAAAGAGGAAATTAATTCAAATATTTCTTAGTGTGATATTGGATTTTAGATTCCAAAATGATGATGTGACTGTTTGTTCCTATTAAATATGTCAATCTTTCTCACGGTGAGGTGGAACAGGAGGAGTTTTTAATATTCAGCAAATCTCTCGGTGGCTGTAAAGCATTCATGACTAATCAAAAGTTCCTTAATGAAGCATTTGTGTGGAGCTCTTTGGTGCGTGGTTAGTCACAAAAATACAAAATAAGAGGGGAGAGCAGGGTGTGCTGGCAAGAACTGCAATCTGTGCGCTGGAAATGGTTCCACTGTGGGCCAGGCACCAGCACTTGTGCCTCAGATCCTGTTGTTTTACACCCTCAGCCAGGGTTTGTTTTCATCAGATAAATGTAAGTAACATAATCATGAAGCAGTGAAGGCAGCAGCTTGGAATTTTCCATTTTTTAATTTTTTTTTTTTTTTTGGTGTTGCAACAATTTTTTTACTCTTTTTTGCTATGTCAGAGAATCAGCTTGGGAATTCTCACTGTGAGGAATTTTCTCCTCTCCCTGACTAATGGCACTAGTGGTTAATAAAGATCTGAAAAGCTTTTATTAATGAAATATCTTTTATTGCACAGCTTTTACTCATTTTTCATGCACACATAAAAGACAGCAAAGAGGAAAAAAAAGCCACCAAAACCTACAAGCACGCAGAAATAACCAGGAAAGCCTTAAAAAAAGATTGTTGAGGTAATAGAGATAACATTTTTCGACTGCAAGGATGGAAGGTGAAGAAACATCGTTCCTTTGGGAAAGCAAAGATCCCTTTAAACCTTTTCCCACACTTCCTGTAGCACAATGAACTTTGGGTTGTAGCATTATTTAGCTCTAACATAACTTACCCTGGCAGAAACACCAGCTCTGCTGCCTCAGGGGCCGTATAATTCCTGGGATACTACATCCAATAAATGTTTTGGGCCAGGTGTAGTTGTACCAGGCACAGAAGAGGAGCCATATGGATGCTCTGCAATCATCCTCGACATGGCTGAGGTACAAGAAAATAGCTCCTTGTTCATATCCTGATATGTCCCCTGTTTATAAAAGTGACCTGACAGCACTTGGAATTAATAAAAAGCCTGGAGGATTCTTGTAGAGGACATATCAAAAAATCATGGAGTGGTTTGGGTTGGAAGGGACTTTAAAAATCATCTCGTTCCAAACTCCTGGAATTCCTCCAGGGAATGTGGTTGAGCTTCCCTTTTCAAAAACACAAGTTCTCTGCAGGGATTCCCTCTCATGGCTCAATCCCAGTGCATTTAGGAGAAATTTTGGATTGCATCCTGCCTGCAGCCCACCTCTCCTGAGCAGCCTGGGAGATTTACAGCTGCACTGGGCACCTAAAGATCATTTGGGGAAGCAAACGGGGAGGGCAAGCAATGCATCACTCCCTCGGGAACTGTGTGTTCCTGCTCAGGGAAATTAATTGGCCAGCAGTTATGCAAAGCAAAGTGAACACGGACAGGGTTTATGAGGCCAAAAACTCCGAGTGGCAACGGCTGTGTGTAGACACTTCCCAAAAACTTCCACAATCATGTGTTTTATTGCAAGCTGAAGTGCAGGAGATACCATAATTGCTGCTTTTAGAAGAGATATGGGAAACACTTTGCCACCACTTTGTCAGAAATGCGGGCTGTAAAGCTCTGCAGCTCCGTGGTTTCCCTGGGTACCATCTTTGCAGGGATGTTCTTGGGCTCTGGGCTGCAGGCGAGCTGCCTTGGGGGATTACAGGAATTTCACGACTATAAGGTGCACCCTTTTGATTAAAATTTTAATCGAAACCCGGAAGTGCGCCTTATAATCCGGTGCACCTTATATATGGACAAAGTTTGGAGATTTGCCAACCTGGAAGTTCAAGCTGCAGGAGCCACGAGTGCCGGGGCTCACAGCACGGGGAGGGCGCCTGGGGCTGCGTTTAAAGGCTGCACCTATCCGTGAAAAATATTTGCAAATTGAGCACCTGCCAGTAAACCCCACTATGGAGCAATTCCGTTACTAATTCGTTATTTTGTTGCGCGCAGACCCTCGCTGCAAAAAAAAAGTGCACCTTATAGTCCGGTACACCTTATAGTTGTGAAATTACTGAAATCCCCCAGCTCCAAACAGCTGTGATGGAGCAGGGACAGCATCTGTGGGGTGCAGGGGGTGGGGACAGCAACAAAGGGATGTTGCCCTTGGATCACAGTTCCCATGGGCATTGGAGGAGGTGAAATTTGGGATCTCTATGGAGACTCAGCATCTCCTGCAAGTCCTCAGCCTGGATAACCTCCATCCAAGCCTCTTGATATATTCACATATAAAATCAGTGAATTTTTTATGTTTCATTGGATGCAACTCAGTGTTTTGGTCCTTTCTTGCATCTTTATTGGGTAAAAAACACCCCCTGCCCTCGAGATGCTGTAAATCTTTTAGTTGTCTACTTGCCAACCTCATTTTCCTTCTCCTGCTCCTCAATTGGCTGCAGATGTGCACCTATGGGTCTGATCCAGTATTCCACAAGTTTTTAAAAATATATAATAAATCACAAAGGATTCCATAAATATACCCCTTTCATCCCACCTCCTTTTGAAAAAGTGATGGGAATGAAGAGTTGGGAAAATAAGGTTCTGCAGGCAACCCAGAGCAAGAGGGAATAAATGAGGGCATAATCTCCTCCTGAATTTGAAAGTTCAACAAGAGGAGCTGGTGCAAGAAATAGAAAAGAAATAGAAGGAGTAGAAGTAGGTCTCATTTAAAAGCACATTCCAGTCAAAAATACCTCCCAAGTTTCATGTCAGCCTTGTAATTTTTCCTCTAAAAAAAGAAATCAAGCAATAGTTGTTTAATAACAAAGAGTGACCTATTTTGGAAGGAAAATTAATATGGAAGCGTTCTTCTGAGAATAGGAGCAGTTTTTGTGAAGTTTTATCCACTATTTCATGGACCAGTCCTATGACGAGTGTTTAATAATTCTTATTTTGAATCTCTTTGTGTACCTCTGGATCCAAACCAAATTTCTGGTATTTGGGATAAAACCTGCCTGATTATGTACTAAGCATTAAATTCCTATGAAAAACATTTCCATATAACATTTTTTGGAATGAATTTCTGCACACACTTCCCTTTAAGAACTTCGGAACTCAAGAAATGTTTGGTTTTAATAAAAATGGTGCAGCTCCAATGTATTTAACCAGGCAGACTGAGGAGAACTCCTGATTTAGCATCCCCCAGATTTTGAGTGGTGACACCAGTCTGCCCAGTGAAAAAAAGCAAAAAATAAATGAATAATGACTGACTTCTATAAAAGGTTGGTCTCATGTAATCTCCGAAGAGATTAATGACTGATTGGCTTTGTCAGATAATTAGCTGCTCCACCAAATTATTTGTAAGCTTTGCAGGAGAGACGCCAGCACCAAATGTTATTCCCATCCATTGCTGGAGGTCGGTTGTTTTCCAAAACAGAAGTGCAATTAATCATTATTAACATAAAGAAGCTGCTGATATTGTTCATTAATAATTTGATTTTAATGTTAATAAAGCAATCACTGCAGTGTTGATCTGTTGAGTGCAATGTGGGGGATATATTGTGCCTTGCAGGAGCAATGGATACGATTTACCAGTCTGTGTGTACAGAGAAGTGTTTGGGGATAAAATTAACATGCTTAGAGAATAGAAAATGGGAAATTCCCAGCATTTCCTTTACCTGCTTTCAGGAAATAAAGAACAGACAAAGATTCAGCTTTTTTGGTACCAAAGGATGGTGAGCAGCAAGAAAAAGTGCAGCTGTGCTGTGTCTTTGCTGTCCAGCAATGCAATGTTTCTCATAATAAATTTTAAAATATACTAGGACTGTTTATAAGGAAGATCCTGAATAAAAGAACTGTTTGGGTTTGTTTTTCTTTATTATACCTTTTTCAAGCAATTGTATCCTCCTTCCTGATTCCTGAGTACACAAATGCGTCTCATCCCTGGACAATCCCTCTTTTTATCTCCAAGCAGCTTTCCTGAACCCTGGTAATTTAAAATTTGTTTCTGTGCACATTTGTCTTGATAAAACGTCACTGAAACACCTCCAGCCCCACTCCTAAAAAACGAGTGCCGAGCTGGTGTGACTCCAGCACCTGACAGAGCATTTGCCACCCATTTAACACCTGAGCAGGGCCCTGGTTGGTGGCACTGCCCTGACTCATCACCGCACCAGTGGGATTTAATGAGAGCAAATGGGGCTGAAGCTTTGCTGGGAACACGGGTCCTTCATCAAATGCACAGAGTCAAGAGGAGGCACAGATGGGGCCGGAGATTTAGGGGAAGGAAGGGCCCTGAAGTGGAAACAGCAGACACTGAGTTTTAATTTGGGTTTGCTCTACATTTGGCCGAGTAGTTTCTTTAAATCTCATCCTTAAATTGCTCCTTTCCCTTCTTCTCCCCAGTCATGCTTGTTTCAGATAATCATGAAATTATTTGGGTTGGAAAGGACCTTAAAATTCACCCAGTGCCATCCCTGCCATGGGAGGGACACTTCCACTGTCCCAGGGTGGAATCCAATCCCAATGTCCTTTTCCATTTTGGGCATTTCCAGGGATCCAGGGGCAGCCACAGCTGCTCTGGGCACCTGTGCCACCCTCACAGGGAGGAATTTCTTCCTAAAATCCCATCCAAAACCTCCTCTCTCTGTTTAAAGCCATTCCCCCTTGTCCTCCACACTCATAAATTGTCCCTTTAAATGACTGCATAATAAAGATAATATAGAAAATAATAATATAGAAAAACTTCATATCCTAAAAACCCAGAGCAAGCAAAACAAAAATTAAAAAGTGGGTGGGCTTTGTTTTAGCAGTTTATCTGTTACTAATAGGGGTGAAAAATAGGGTTTGCCAGATAAGGTGTTGTAGGGTCACATCTGGTGTGCTGCACATGACATGGAAAAATTTGATAATTTTTTAGCAATCAGATTTGTCAGAACTATGTGAGGAGGATCTGCAGTCTCCAGCCCAATGTTGGTGAGTGCCAGAGATGCCAAAGGGCTCTGGCTTTGCATCTATTTCACTCAGAGACAGTGTTTGGGTTCCAAATAATTTCTGTGCTTTGTGCATGATCTCCTGCCGTGGAGAGGATTGAAGTTCTAAAGCCTCCCTTCTCTTGCACTGTTTAGCCAAAAGATTTCTTAAAGCACAGTGGAGTCAGTGGATAAAAACATCACGACAAACCCATCAATATTCTCCCGAGTTTTATAACACCCTTCCAAAATAGAAAATTAAATAAAAAAGAAAATTAATTAGCTGATGGGCCAGATGAGGAATAGCACATAAATATGTCTGTTTAAATCCCGGTGCTTGGACAGCAGTGGTTTCTGCTGCAAAATACAATCATATGTCACCCTGTGGCATTTTGAGTTGTGTGGATGGAAAGCAGCGCCGTGCCTGTGCCAGACTTTATTTCACTGGGCCCATTTCTGAGGGTGCTGACTGTGGATTAAGCGGTGTTGACAGATAAATACTGATGTTTTATTTTTGTGGAGATTAGAGAGTGGCATGCTCCAAAGTCTGGTGGAGTAGATTACTTAATACACTATTACTTCTCATGGATTTTGATCATTATTTGGGTTTTCCAGAGTCATCATCTTGAGTCTGCTGCTCTCACCCCTCTGTCAGCTCTGGCAAAAGCTGATAGCCAGGTGATTTGTCTGAATTAAATAAGTTTTTCACTTCCTAGGGTATCATTTCGCTCCAGCCTCATGCCTATGAAAAGCTGAGGAGTTTGGGTCGTGGTTTTGGGCCAAGGAAGCTGTTCTGGGCTTTTGAAAGAATGTGTAGTTAAGAGGGACTGTTTACAAGAGCACATTGTGCCGTTTTATAGAACAGTTTGGGCTAAAAAGGACTTTTGCATCTCTCAAGTCCAACCCCTCTGCAATGAACACCTTCAAGTGTAGCAGCAGCATTGTTTGGGTTTTCCCTTTCTGACCCCACCTGAAAAAAGAAAAAAAAACCTCAAAAATACTGTGATAAAAGTATTTCCCATGTTATCTTTGATAGAAATCTTCACATTCTGAAGAAACCCTCCAGCTGAGATCCGCCTTTCAACCAAATGCACAAACATTGTTAATATTTGTATCTGGTTAAGGAAGTGTTTATTTCAATTTCCATAAAGAAAAAGACAAAGTTCTGAATCTTTGTTGTCACCACAAAAACAATTTTCCTTCCAAGTCTGGGGGAACCAAGGCTGTGCAGCCCCCTCTGTGTGTAGCAGAGGATCTCTATGGAGGTGTTTGGCTATTTTACCTCCCCTGAGCTCAGTTAAATTGATGGTTTGTGACGATTTTGTCCCTTCCATCCCAGATTTCAAGGGCTCTGCTGAAGGACTTTTCTCCAAACCAGAGAGTTATAGAGAGACAAAAAAAAAAAAAAAGGTAAATACAATAGCAGATGGTTTATATCAGCTTGACAGCATCGTTTCTGGCCAGCACCCAAAGCTACAAACTTCTGAGCTGGAAGTTTGAGCTTTTGTTTGAAGTTGGGAGGGGAGGCTCAGGAATGCTCCAAAGCTGATCCACACGTACGTGTCTCTACATGAGGTCAGAACAGTGCTCCAGGCAGGTCAGGGGCCAGAAAAAGGTGAAGAATGACCCAACAAAGCAAAATGTAGTGATGGGAGGGATTCTGAAAATTAAATAATGGGCTGCTCATGTAGAAATGGCCTGAGAATATTAATTTACACAAATCTTCTGGGGCAGGATGGTGAGAGACTCCAGCTCTAACCACACCTTTGCAGAGATGATTTTCCCTTGCTCCCAAAGGATTAAAATACCTTAGACAGGCAACAGGTGTGAGTTGTTGGGGTTAGAAGTTTTTATGAGCACAGCCGCCAGCGCGTTACATCTTTATGATTTATTGATGACCTGTCTGGTGGAGATCTGGAATTCTGACATTTCAGCTTGCCACAAATATAAAAACTAAACCCAGAATGCTCAAAGAAAAGAACACAGGTCAAGGAAAAACAGCTCTCTTTTCCAGCTGTCTGCACAGGCAGGTCTTGTAAAGGCATTAAAAGGATCTGAATCAGGCCCACACCAGCAATTCAGATTTACTGGGAGTTGTTACTGCCGCAGTGACAAACAAACCTGGCTTTACTGGGCTTGCACATTTGTTATGCACAGGCTGAAAAATGTCCCTGAAATTCCTCAGGAGCACCATCTACACCTTCCCTCAGAATGGCCATTAGAAACTGATGGGGAACTGGAGATTCCCCCATCCCTTGTGTTCCTTCATCCACCCCCAAAGGGGTTTTTCTCTGCTCTGCAAATTCATAATAACCTTGTAAATAACATTTGGCTGCACAGTGAAGCCAGCCACCTCAAGAAAAAAGATAGAAAACAGGATTTAATTTTGTTTTCCTTGTGCAAGTCAGTCCCAGCTAGATGGTCCAGCAGAAATCATGGGAAATGAGGATCCACCAAGCTCCCCACACAGGAGGAACTTTGACCTTTTATTGTCCTTCTGTGAGCTCCACATTGCAACCATGGGCTGGACAAATTCTTCACTTGATTTCAAGCATGTGGGGTTAAGAGTCCTGTGGATTATGTGGCTAAAAGACAAAGAAATTTTATTCTACCCACGGAATATTTTAGGAGCTGATGGGCTTTGATCACAGAGTGCTGGTCATCTCTAAGAGGACCTTTGGCATTTTTTTGACTGTTAGATAAAACAAATACTGAATTTGGAATATGGGCAGTCCCCAAGGATTCCTTGATATCTTGGTGTCCAAAGGAAGATTCAGTTTGCAGATCCTTTGGTGGGATACTCACATCCTCTGCAGAGAAGGGAATTTACCTTTCTGCCAGGTTTGGTCTTTGTCCTTGGACAAATGGTACCAGAGGGGGATGATCTTTCACTTAAATTCTCCTCCAGAACTGTTTTATCTGGATAAGTAGTAAAACCAGGGAATATATACAGAAAGGCAGTGGTTAATCTCAAATGTATGAGCAAGGTGATTTTCCAGTGGAAAATTAGGAATTTCTCTTCAGTTCTGCAACCCTCTGTTGCTGAGTTACCTCATCAAAACTGAGGTCTGAATGAAGCATCACTGAAGATGGAGGGACCAAAAAAAAAAAAGCCTAAACTATAATTCTGAAGAAATATCACTGCTTAATCCTTAAATCTCAGTGTTTATGTCTCATCAGAAAAATTCAGTTTTCCAAATTGTTGTGAAAATTCCGAATTTCAAAACCTTCTATTCCAAAAAATATTAACTGCTGCTCTGTAGATTTCATCTATTTTTTCACCTAATTTGAACTTTTTTTTTTTTTTTTTTTTTTTTTGGGAGTGCCTTAGGGTGTAAATAAATAACAAAGCACTTGAGATTTGAAAATTTTCATATCTTCCATTCCAGGTATTGTTTTGCTCCCATTTATTTCCCTTGCAGCATTTGAGGACTTGTGAAAAACACAGACAACATGATTCCATTCTATTCATTTTTCTTTTCTTTTTTTTCTTTCTTTTTTTTTTAAGAGGTCAGTGAGTCAGGGAGTTTCTAACAAACATCTGCCTAAATTTATCATGTATAGAATTTACCATCTGAGCAGCATTTCCTCCTGTCAGGTTTGGAGCAGCACGTGCTCCAGGCTGCAGGGAAATCCGTTGTTTTCCCAGGGAAATAAAATGGTATTAAAGTTCCTAACTGCCCAAATATCAGCTTTGAGCAAGATAATCTCCAAACCTTTCTCTGAAGTCCCTTCTAGAGCTTGATTTGTACTTCACTCCTCTCTGGTGAGCAGTGAGGTCCTGAACTCTGAGCTAATACCAATTAAGAGGCATGGTCATCAGGGGAGCAAAGAATTAAAAACAAATTGAACTTTTCCAAGCAGCAAATTTTTCTTGGGTGAACCAGAAGGAACCAAACTTCTCTTCTACTGCTCAGTAAGAGACTCCCTAAAATTCAGAGACACAAACCAGTAAAATTAATATTTACAGGTCCACAGCATAAATGGAACATTATCAAATTCAGATGTAAATAAAGAACAAATCAGCTCTGACAGTTTGAAATAGGAATGTGTCTGGAATTGTTGCCATTGCCAGGGTTTATTGACCTGTGCTCTGGAGCTGGAGTGGGAAATGAGTGTTAAGATAAGTTCTACACTGCAGGATTTGGGAGTTCATTGCGTTTCGATTAATTCCAGCTCTGTAAAAACCTCTCTTCTTGTTCGCTTCATCCTTTTTTTCCTTATTTTTATTTTTATGCCGAGACAGCAATTAATTTTTTAATCAAGATTCAGATAGAGTGTCATTACTGCTTCAGATCTAGTAATGAGCATTCTCAGGAAAAGTGGGTGTTTGCTTGGCTTTTTGTCCTTTCCCATTCACACTTGCCAGGTTAATATTGTGTTTGCAGATTTGCATTTGGACCGTATTAGTGCACAATCTTGAAGTCAAAGAGCCAGAATATTTTGAATTCCAGTAATCCTCAACAGCCCCAAACACAATAGGCTTTCTCCTTCTATTTTAACTAATTATCCCTGTGCAGCACTCCAGGTGAATTTCAACACAAGCACTCTAATAATGTAATTAAAAATGCATAAAGGAATTAAAAATGAATTAAAAGGATATCCTGCAAAAACTTTCAAACCTGGACTAAATTAAATGAGGACACTTGAGTCCCTCTGTTTTAAAGCACCTGCAGTTGGTAGATTAAGAATGCTGGGGTACCACCAGGACCTGATGGTAAACAACATAAGCTTCAAATTGAGCAGGAATAAGGAAATCTTCAAATCTCCTGGGCCTCATTCCCTTAAAGGCCACCTGGACTTTGCAAATAGAAATGATGTGCCAAAAAATCTTGCAATCAACAACAATATTCCCTAATTAACAAATATTCAAAGGTGATAAGAGAGAAGCTGAGCTCCTGTTCTGTGGAAGGTGTCCCTGGGAGAAGAGAAGTTTTAAGGTCCCCTACAATGCAAATCATTCCATGGTTCCATTGTTCTCTGAAGCTGAGTGTGAGTCCTGGGGCAGGGCAGGGTGCAGCTGATGTTTTGCCCCAGTTTTGGGGAGATTTTGGGTACATTCAGCCAGGCTCTGCTGACTCTGGCTGTCTCTCCTGCAGCCAGCAGGACGCGGAGCTCCATGAGGGCAGCACCCAACAAATCCAGCCCTGTCCATCCCTGCCCTCATTTCAGCTCTCCCCCACCCATGTTCCAGCCCAGGCATGCCCCAAACCATAAAATCTTTAAGGTTCAAAAAGGCCTCCAAGATTCATTAAGTCCAACCTTTGCCTTTGTAGTAATACTGGACAAGTCTGGGCCTTGGACATGTCTGAGCAAGTCCAGGCCGCGCTCCGGATTGTGTGCACCAGCCAAACTATATTTACTTATTGTTGTTCATATTTTGCTGTTTGGATGCTTTTCTCTGTACTTTGCTGTACTTTTCCATGCTTGGCTGCTTTTGTACATTTCTTAGTTTGGAACCATGTTTGTAACAAGTGCAAAAAGGAGACAACTTTGGGGATTTTGCTGTAATTTGTTTTGAGACCCTTCAAGGTTGCTTGAAACATAAACTGTGCTAAAACGAGAAAGGAGGGAATGAAAAACAGGATGCTGAGATTAGAAGACGTGAGATAAAGGTGGGCAGAGAAGATTTGGACAAGTGACAAATCAGCATACCTGATGGGCCTCGAGCAAGACACGTGGACATGGGGATTTTCCCGTCAAATAATGTGTGAGCACGTGGGAAGTAGTTCTGGAGTGTATAATTAGAATAAATATAAACAATAAATTGGCTTCTGCATAATCATATTGATTTGGTGTTCAGAATTCCATGTCTCTCCTTGATGCCCTAATCCCCCCTGCCCACTAAACACATCAATAAGACACTCAACTCAACAAGCCATTCACTTAAGAGATGGAATTGATGATCCTGGTGGGTCCTTTTAAACTCAGCATCTTCTGCGACTCCACCTCTGCCCTGAGGAGACTCCTCCAGAGCTTAACCAGTCCTCCAGGGAAGAAATGAAGCTTTAGGTCATCCTGCCTTCTATACAGACTCCAGGCAATTGTCAGGAGCTCAGGCTCTGAGCCCTGGCTCATCCTGTGACCTGAAGGTGCTTTGGGAAGAGCAGGCAGAGCATCCCAGGCTCTGCACGTCCATGGATGGAGGCACGGAGGTCACTCAGACCTGGAGGCACCTTTGGTGCCAGGGGAGGCCATCAGGAGCCTGACACTGATTGCTGAGGACACCTGGCTGCACAGCAAAGGCTCTGCACAGGAAAATAATTAAATCAGGACAGGTCAGCTAAGTGAAAGTGTCTGCTTCTATAATCACGGCATTATCAAATGCATTCCTCAAGTAAACACAGCAATCAGCCCCCTTAAGGCTCCTTTAATCTGCAATAAGTCAGACAAGTCTATTTTGGACAAAACCCTAACAAGCTGTCTCTGAGTTGTGCCAGGCTTCTGTCTCAGGGCTGTGCATGTCCCTTCAGCACTGAGAGGGCTGGCTCCTGAGCTGCGGACAGTAAATGACCCAATGCAGCACCGGCACAGCAAAACCAAGAGTGCAGGCACTGCAGTGTGCTGGGGGACTGGCAATGATCACATCTGTAATGAAACATCAAAGTCAAAATGCACCTGAAGTGATGTGTGCATGGAGAACAGCATGGGTAATACTACATGATATTTATCACATTGGACATCTTCATTTTTCTGTTGTTTCTCCCTTTCTTCAAGTATCTCCATAGATCCAGCTGTAAATGTTGTTTATTCACCCCCCCCCCCACCCCGGTTTGTTTGTTTGTTTTTCTGCAGCAAGTTATTTATTCCTCCTTTTGAGAATTTTAATACATAAAACATCTCTCTAACATCATATACCCTAGAAGTCTGGCAGAAGAAATAACCCAACCATCCTGTAAGCAGGAGGGACTTAAAATATCCTTAAAATATCCTAAGTCCAGAAATTCCTTCTGGAGCCACTCAAGCTGTGTAAAAATGATGATAGAAATCATGATTTGGAGACACACAGACATATAAGCTAAAAGTCTTTCTTCAAGCTGTTTGTTTCAAATTGTTTCTTTTAGTTCATAAATTAGTGGTTATGGGGATTTTGGTTTTTGAGCTCAGGGTGATATCCAAGGAGGGATTTCCTTGCTAAAGGCACCACAAGGAAAATGCTTTAGCAGGCTCCCATGAGACTGAGACCAGTCCCTATCACCTCTGAAAAGTGGGAGCAGAAACTCTGTGAAATTCAGGGCAAGTTTCCTCAGAACAAAAGGGTGTTTTGTCACCAACTCCTTCTTTTTGTCTCCTGAGGATTTTATTCGATGCAGGGCTCCCTACTTAAGCTGAATGCCAGGATTTTCCAAAGGGAAAACAAAGCATTAAAAACATCCCAAAACAGGCTTTGGGCAAGAATTTTAACGGGCAAGTGCTTAAAGAAATTAATGGAGCGGTAGAGGGAAATTAATTACTCTGGGCTGTGTCTGGATCCCAATTTATTCAGGAGCTGGACAGAGGCAGATCCTGATTTCTGTCCTTTTGTTTCTCCTCTCACCTCTGTGTGCCTGGTGCAGGCTCAGAGAGTTTTGCTCCAGAGAATTCCTCCCTTTTTTGGGGTGGGATATGGTTGGATTGGGAACATTGAGATACATTTAATCATAATCTTCTTTGGAGATTAGGGAATATGATTATGATTAAGGAATATACAGAGACAGCAATTTAAAATTCTGCAAATCAGTGCTCTGTAGTGGATCTGTGAGTGTGGAGTGATCCCACTGTGGATTGACCATTTGCTCTCTCTGACAGCATTCCTGGCCTGGATGTTGATAATTGACCCTTCCCAGCTTTTCCTGGTTGTGCCTTTGGAGTTTCCTCTTCTATATTTCCAATTTGGATCCCTGCATAAACAAAACAAAATTAATTTAATCCACTGGAGATTCTTCACCTGAGAGAATCCAGCCCAGCAACACAAGAGGAGCCATTCCTCATGTTAAATCCTTCCTGAGGAGAAAAAGAACTAGAACTCTCCCTAATCTGATAAAATGATCCTGTCTCAGACTCGATTTTGCATTTTAGCTGGGAAAGACAGCTCCAGATGGGAAAGCATGGCTAAATTGCCTTTCTTAGAAAAATGATAGGGACAATGAGGGCTGGCCTCACCTGGAGGAGAATGCCCCAGTGCAGGGATGTCAGACAAGCAGCAGGGAGATCTTGGAGCAATTTTAGGTTATCTACACACAGACAGTGACCTTTGAAGGCTCTGCCCACCGGGGAGAAGTTCTGGAGCTAAGCAGGCAGCGAGAACACGTGAACCTGGAGAATGATTCCCTCTGGAAACAGCTCATCCATTAGTGGCAAAACAGACCAACTACGCCCCAGAACATAATTCTGAGCGTGTTCACAGCTGCTAGGGAAGCTAAAAGTCAGCCTGCCACACGTTAAAACAAAGTGTGACACACATCTCCACCAGAAAAAAAGGATTGTGGTTGTGCAGGCAGAACTGAACCTGCTTTGAAGATGAAGAACGGGGTGGTCGGACAAGGTTTTACATAACCTTCTGTCCAGGTGTAAGACCTGGGATAAAACTTGGAAGATCAAAAAGGGGCTGTGCACTGAGGCTTTTCCTGCAAGTTCTATAAGGGATCCCCTGCCCTGGCCATCTCTCATCTGATTTGGTGCAGAAATAACAATTTTTGTGTGTCAAGGTGAGGATTTCTAGCATAAAGCCAAGGACAAATGTTTATTAGCGGATGAGATGAAAAGAGGGAGAAGCTCCTAGGAGGGAAATCCCAGTAAGGCTCTGTCTGACCAAACTTCCCTCACTGAGAGTGCAGACATCTGCATTTGAGCTGATCACTGAAATTAATGACTGCTAAGTGCTGGGACTTACAGCTCCTTGACCTATTTTAAATGTCTGGTTTAGGCTGACTGAACTGATCCTGCAAAAATCCGTTTCTTGCTGTCATCTCCAAAGGTGCTGATAACAGAACATGCTGTGACGCTGCACAGGCTGGAGCTTTGCAGCCTGGTTACAACACTCACCAGCCACCGACAGTTCAAGGTCAGGATTTTCCCAGAATATCTGTAAATTTATCTGATTTGCTTGGTTTTAATGTCCATGTTCCTGGCTGATGTGCATTTACAGCCTGCATCTGGGTACTGTGTTTTGCTCCCATAAAAGTCTGATCTGCCCAAATATTGTTGTGTATGTTAAATGAAAAAAAAAAAAAAAAAAATTTTTAGAGGAAGATGTACAGAATATTTCTGCAGATAAAAAAGAATTAGAAGTGCAAATGGATGTAAAGAGTGTGAGAACTAGCAGGTAAATAGTTTGTGTACAAGAAGATATTTGGATGTTCTAGGGAAGATAAGGGAAGAATAGGTGCTTGGATTACTAGAAAATAAAATAATTCCAAGCATGAAATAGCAAAGAGAGCCATGGAGTTATCACAAACATCTCTGCAGATATACAGACTGTGGAGAGGTGAAAAGCTGAGCTAGAGAGAGACCTGAGATCAGAGGCAGAGATGTAAGCGGAATCTCTGTTCTCAGCTGTGATCAAATCTGGGCAAAGGAGCAGCAGGCAAAGAGCTGAGGCTGCAGGAGCTGGCTCAGCCCAACAAGGAGGGAGGATAAACCCCAAAAAACAACCAGAGATGGAAGAAATCAGATTAAGTAGAATTTCTAGGACAAAAAAAAAAAAAAAAAAAATTGAATATCTGTATTTTTTCTTTATTTTTAATGTGCATGTTGAATTTGAGGGTATAATTTCTGGATGAGTTTAGATATCTGAGGCAGACATGATCCCAGCATGGAGAACTTCTTCCTTTCTCAGAGAAAAATTCTTCCTTCCTCTCATGAAGCAGCATTTCATGGTTTCCCCTCCCTGCTCCCAGAGAACTCAGATGAGTCACGATTATGCAAAGACACAGCACTTGCTGCTTGCAACTTTTATTTGTACACCAGGCATCATTTGAACTTTATTGCTGCCATTTCCTTTCCATCTCTAATACCAGGCCTGCCCCCAAACCCCCCAGAATCCTTTAAAACACACAGTTCATTAGTTCTGTTTTGAGAAGCATTGTAAACACTGAAAATACATCTCAGACAGGGATGTCTGGAATTGATAATGAAATTATGGCTCGTTCTGGGGCAGAGGGAGCCATCAAACAGATATTAATGTGGAATTTGAGCCCTTGGATCCTGCAGCATGAAGAAAACTCTCAGATAAAGCACCATTAATGGCATTAATGTACGATTTCCATTTCAATTTCTCTGTAGAAGATCCTCAGAGCCATTCTGTTTATCCCACATCAGGATGTTTTGCAGTACTGTTTATCCCACATCAGGATGATTTTTTTTTCCCCTTTTCAGCTTTGGAAGCCCTGCAGTTTGGGTTGGGTTACAGCCCCAGAAGAGTGGTGCCACCCTGGAGGAACTTCAGGAAATTACAGTAATTTCACGACTATAAGGCGCACCCTTTTGACTAAAATTTTGATCGAAACCGGAGGTGCGCCTTATAATCCGGTGTGCCTTATGTATGGACAAAGTGTGAAAATTTGCCAGCCCGGAAGTGCGAGCCACAAACTGAGCCATGGCAGGGTTGCTGCGAGAGCCACGGCAGCCCCGGTATCGAGGAGCTGAGCCGCAAGAGCCGCAGCAGCCGGCACTGGGGGCGGGCGGGAGTGCCGGGGCCCACAGCATGGGGAGGGCACCTGGGGCTGCGTTTAAAGGCTGCGCCGATCCGTGAAAAATGTTTGCAAATTGAGCACCTGCCAGTAAACCCTGCGATCGTGCGATTCCGTTACTAATTCTTTACTTTGCTGTGCGTGGATCCTCGCTACAAAAAAAAAGTGTGCCTTATAGTCCCATGCACCTTATGGTTGTGAAATTACTGTAATTTCTACCCCTTATTGCATATTTATTTAAAGGTTTCTACACTCTGCTATGTGTTTGGTACTCCTGGCTTGGGGTACGAGGGAGGTACAGAACTAATTTAGGCCATGCTGAGTGAACAAACCAGGAGGGAATTGCCTGAACACGTCATCTCCAAACTCCGCTGCTTCACCTGTACACAATGAAGCCTCTGTGCTTTGTCATTTGGAGAGTAATTCTGAGACAAATTTACCTTTAATTGCACTTGCTGCTAGTGAGGATTTTACTTTCGAATGTTCCTGGAGAGTGGAAAAGGATTGGTAATGTGGTCAAGGTGAAACTTATTTTTAGAGATGGCTAAGCTACAGATATGAACTATAAATATATATATATATATATATGTTTATACATATAAGATTGTACACTTGTGTCTGCTTACCTCCCCAGCTATCTGCACTAGTAGGTTTTCAGGCCATGAAGTGTTTTTAATTAAATTTTAAAAAGAGATGGGGATCACAGAGAGATTATGTTCCTGCCATTTTGTAAAAGCCAGAAGCTGGAGAAGAGGGAGGATTTTAGTGCTGGCACTGATAATAAAGATAAATTCAGCCTCTATTGGACACCTGGGAATTCAGGTGGGTATCTCTGGGGTACTGCTCCACTCAGGAATGGGGGGATGGAGAATGTGACCCAGAGTGGCTTTGTTTGACTGAGAAATATCTTAAATTTCAAGTATTAAAGCAACTTTAAAATTGTACACACTTTATTGTGTCTGGCTGTTTTCTGCCTCGAAACTGCCTTAAGTAAACTGGTTAAATGAATATAATTTCAGGACTAAAATGGTGTCAGAAATCTGGCTGGAGCACTTTGGAGGCTGCTGGTTGCTTTTCCCTGCACTTTTACAGGGAGTGTGTCTATATTTCAGCAAGAAGTGTTCAATGCCCCTTTTCACATCAGCACATGCTCACCACAGGGCTGCCACAGAAAGGAGTGGCTGGTCTCTACCCATGGTATTTAGTGCTATATTCCCAAATATTTTTTTTTTTTCCCAGTTGAACAATGTGTCTCAAAAGTGTCAGACCAGCCCAACTGGACATGTCTGGTTTTGTGGGATGAGCAGTCCATGAGCCTGGACTCCCATTAACCTCCCAGGAATACCCAAATTTTCCTGCAGAGTCTTGCCAAGTGGGAGAAACAATTATCCTTGTTTGATCCTTTGGTTATGATCTTGCTCTCTGCATGGAGTAATTAACTCTAAGGTATGGTCCAAATAAATAAATTTCATGAGGCTTTCTGGAAAATCTCTCATTAGAAAAATGAATTTGGTTGTCTCAGCTCATATGGCATCGATCAATGCTCTGCTTAGCAAAATAAATACAACTTGGGGAAAGTTGGGATCAATCTCTGCCCAGAAAAGATAAATGAGGCAGCAGCAGGGAGAGCCACTGCGAGCACATTTAAGTAATAAGACCCAGCAGGACCTGCCATTGTTAGGGCAGACACCCTGAAGTGTCTTAATGTGATTATAATGCGGCTTCCTGAAAGAAACCAATTATAACTATCTTAGATAAAACATTATTATCAATATTCTGCGGGGCGAACCACAAGCCAAACAATTAAAATTTTATTTTTCAACTCCGATGCACAGTTTGGAAAAGCTTTTCCAAAGACACTTTGCCAAAAGCACCTTTTTTTCTGGGTGGCAATAGTGAAAAGTAGAGCTGGTCCCTGGGCTTAGCACAGGCACGGAGGTCAACACAACCCAGATTTAATTTCCAAATGCATTGTTAAAAATTTGTATGTAAATTCTTTTTTGCTCAGTTAGCTGGTTAACAAATTGAATGTTCCTTCCTGATAGCTTAAAGAGATCGAAGGTATTTTAAAGGATATTTAGAGCTTGTTTTGAAGATGGAAAACCCTTATTTTAATACATTAATTATGTTTCTGAAGGTGCACTTGTGTCCTATTCTGTCATGCCAGTGAGGGGGAAAATGGAGAAAGGTTGTGCATCACTTTCATTTAATGAACATTTATCTCATGTAGAAATCTAATTTATTATATCTGAGGGTACAGTAGGTTCTTCCCTTGCTACAGACATTGTTTAACCTCCTTCTTAGTGACTTTGGAGGGGGCAAAATGCAACTTCAGCAGGTCTGCAGGTGACACAGGGCTGGGAGGAGTGGCTGCCATCCAGCAGGGCTTGGAAATGCTGGGGAAGCCAACCGGAACCTCACAAAGTCCATCAAAGTCCAGGGCTGATCTCACCTGCACGAGGAAGGCAAGGACATGAGGAACAATTCCATCCAAGAGCCTTGAGGATGGTTCAGGGGGTGGAGCAAGAGGCTGAGAGAGCTGGGATGCTCCAGAGGTTCTGCTCAGGCGTGCCCAGTGATGGCCAAGAGCCCCCAGCACCAGAGAAAGGAAAATGAAGCTCTGCTTCAGTCCAAGAGAATTCACAGAATCACACAATCACAGAATTCACAGAATTCACAGAATCACTGGGTTGGAAGAGTCCTCCAAGATCATCGAGTCCAACCCAGCCCCAACACCTCACCCAGACCATGGCACCAAGTACCACATCCAGTCTATTTTTAAATACATCAGGGGTAGTGACTCCACCACCTCCCCCGGCAGACAATTCCAGTATTTTATCACTCTTTATGTAGAAAACTTCTTCCTAATATCCAACTCGAATTTCCGTTGATGCAGATTGAGACTGTGTCCTCTGGTTCTGTCAGTGCTTCCTGGAGAAAGAGACCAACCCCACCTGAGCACCTTTCAGGGAGCTGTAGAGAGTGATGAGGTCACCCCTGAATCTCCTTTTCTCCAGGGTGAACAATCCCAGCTCCCTCAGCCGTTCCTCAAAGGGTTTGTGTTCCAAACTCCTCACAGGGTTTGTGTTCCAGATCCCCTCACAGGGTTTGTGTTCCAGGCCCTCGCAGGTTTGTGTTCCAGACCCCTCACCAGCCTCCTTGCCTGCTCTGGACACACTCAAGCATCTCAACATCCTCCCTAAACTGAGGGGCCAGAACTTGGGGGATCCCCCAGAAGGGGATCAAAGGCAGGATCAGCTTGCCCAGCAAGGTGGTGGAGTTTCCATCCCTGGAGATTTCCAAAGCCCAGCCCTTCCTCCAGCATCTCTAGAGCTGCCTCCAGCCTCGGCCCCTCTGGGGCTCTGATGCATCAAAGAAAATGAACCCCCAGAGTGACCTCATTTCCACGGGAGTTACTGGAAAAATATTTTGTTTGAAATGTTCCCCCTTTTTTTTCCTCACTTTGCACTCAGTATTTGAAACAAAACAACAGCCTGTGACTTATTGAGCCTTCAGTTTCCCTTTGTGGAGCTTTGCCTTTTTCTCCCTTCAAGGTTAATTTGGACTATTTAAGATCTTGTCTCTTTTGCAATACTTTTTTTATCTCTGTTGCTGAACAGATCGTATATTCTTAAAAGAATAACAAAGTCAGGAATTCAATATCCACAAGCTTTACTCTGGTAATTTTGTTTAAGCTTTATATTAAAACCTGTCACAAAAGCTTTAAAAATGCATCTGTGAATCATTTTTAGTTGAATATTTACTCTATGTGTTTATATTTTTACAGATATTTTCATTAAAGAACCCCAGGATGACTAAACTTGCTGGATTATTTTTTATTAATAAATTTTTAGAGCTTACATTCCACAAAATTGCTGGGAGCCTTAACTCCTCCATCACCACCAACAGGGACCAGCTGAACATTCATTTTCCCATCCTGTGCAGATAAATTCAATCCACACCTGGTATTTCAGGTATAAATATCTGCCCAAGGATGTTCTTGAACTTGGCAGGCTCACAGCAGCAAAATGAAGCTGACACGAGCTCCAAATGACCGATGATTTAAAATTTGGAGGAAATAATAAGACAACTTATTTGCAGAGCCCATGCAGGCTGCTGCTGAGGTTTTTCACAGCAGGTTACTTATCAGCCTAATAGAAATGCTGACATGCACAACCTTAACTCCTGGATCGCCCAGGCACGGCTCTAATCCAATTGATTTGTGGTTGTTTCCTTGGATGAAGACATAAAGTGGATGTGTTTTCCAAAATATCCTCACTTCTTCTCCAGGACAAAGAGGCTGTCCCAGAAGTACCTGTGATTACATGATTCAAAGGGATTTTTATGATTTTTTGGCTCCTGCTAAATGACAGTGTGTCGTATTTTACCCCTGGAAATAAAGACATGATTTTCAACTGGTAATACCCTGCCCTGACCTCTCAGCAAAAATGGTATTCCCAAATTTAAGCACTTAAGTTTACTCAGCAAGAGGAGTATTTTATTTTTTTTAATAAACTACTTCAGATAATTATGTTGTCTTGCAACTTTCAATTATTAAAATTCACACACAACCTTTGCAGCAATGGCTATGTCACACTACATTTTCTCCTCAAGTTCTCGCTTTCCACACTGTAAAAAAATTATTGAGAGATATCAAATTTCTGCCTTATTATGCTGATAAGAACAATCTGTTATATTGCAGAGTAAAAACAGAACAGAAGAGGAAATCTAACAATAACTTGATTTAAATATACAGGGTTTTGCTGTTACTAAAATTTGTTCATCAGTGCCAGGCTGGGATGGTGGAAGGTTCTCCGCCCATGGAAAGGGGTTGGACAAGATGATCTTTAAGGTTTCTTTCCAACCCAAACCATTCCACGATTACAGGGATGTAAAAACAATTTTGGTGATGTTCTGGCAGGCTTGGCTTCAGTCAAGCTCTGGGTAGGCAGATCTTTTTTATCCTGGGGGAGAAGAGTGGTAGCTCTACATTATTCCAATTATCCAGGGAGATTTTGGCTGCAGGCCCCACAGACACTTTTTTTAGATATTGTTCAAATAAAAGTTTTTTAAAATCTATCTTTTAATTGGCAGCTCCTCCACCTTTCTTAACTTGAGCTGATCTAACCAGCAACTGGTCCTGCACCACAACCATGACAGGATTCCTCTTCCCTGCCCTGGGATGGGGAATTTTCAGCAAGACCACTGGGATTTCTTGTGGCAGACTCAGCCCCTCACAAGCTGCTGGCACTGACTTTTGGGCCAAGTCCTAACAGGATCTGTAATTCCAATCAATTCCAATTCTGTGTTTTCCCATCTGAAAAACTCTGGATGCAGGAATGGGTATGGAAACATGGGCTTGGCAGGAAGGGTCTTGTCAGGAATTCAGTCTCGTGGTGGGTGTTTACTACCCAGGTAGCAAAAAAAAAAAAATGCATCTGCATTGAGTTCATGCTGTCATGTTGGGTTTCCTGAATTAAATGAGTGATTTGAAGCCAAGAGATATTTTATAGGCGGCGATGCTTTCTATAGCAGAGATTTTATAGTCGGTGTTACTTTCTGTAGCAAACATTTATGGGAGTCTGAAACTTGATACACAAATATTTGAACATTTTCCCACATCCGTATGGTGAATCACTTATATAAATACATTCTGCAGCCTTAGCAAGTGAGGATCCATTTCAGTAAATCTCCCTTTTAGAAAATCTCTGTTGCTCTCTAATCAGCTTTCTCTTCTCAGTTTTCATCTCTATGTACATTGGGAAGTTCAGTCAATTACAAGTGCAGGAATGTAACTTGAAAATTAGTTTCCAAAATAATTTTAAAATATTCTTCATCAAAACCATACCAGAATCATAATCAATTTGTCTTATGGACTTTTTTCATTAAACTGATTTTTATTTGTAAATTACATTCTTGTTTGCTTCCCCTTTGAAAAGGCTTGAAATGAGATGCTTAAGGGCAATCAATAATTCAAAGCCTCAAAAAAAAAAAATTGTTCCACTCATCACTTTTCTCGGAATAAGGTTATTCATTTCTTTTTTTATTTCATTATATTTTATTTTTTTGAGTGAAGGTTGTTAAAACTGATGGGTCTGGACTGACTGCAGCTCAGAGATGTTTCTGTTTGACAAGATCTGTGCTGAGGAGAGGAATCATATTTCGAGAGTTTGGGGATCAAAGGGAGGGAAGGCAATCACGTAAGGCCCAAATTGGATTGCTCTGGCATATTTTATTTATGTAAACATTGCTCAAGGAATCGAATCACTGGCGTTGAAATACCTGACTCAAAGGGCTACCTTGAGGAAATAACAGCAGATTATAGGGCTGGCACAGGATAAAACTCCCCACCTGCTCATTTGGTGTCGGCGAGGGAAGGAAATGAGTAATATTCCAGGCTGAACAGCAGTTCTCCAAAGACAGAAGCCATCAGTGGCAAGAAATGCACCTCTCAATTACCACGATGAAGTGTGATTTACTCTGGGAGAACACAGAGGTTTGCTGTCAAAATAATCACATTCCCCCTGGCCTCTGCACCTCCAGAGCTCCTTGGTGACAGGAGAGGGGATCCAGCTCTAATTTAGAGCTGGTGGAGAAGGCAGCAATCAGAGGGTCTGGCTGAGCTGGGGAAGGCTGCAGCAGTTCCAGTCTGGAATAATTCCACAGCCCTGGCATTTCTGGGGGTGACACTCCCCCCACAGCCAGCCTGGAATTCCTGCCACACAGCAGGAATGGATGGGAATCATCACAAACAGCTTGAAAATGACAAACTGGGCTCGTCTTCTTTAATGATAAATCAAAAAACTGCAAGAAATTATGTGTTTTCCTGCCCTTGAGAGCAATTCTTCCCCACAGCACAGTTTTTCAGGGACCCTGGGAGCACAGGTTACCCCAAAGTGTTGAGGGATAGGACAGTTTCAGAGCAGCCCTGATCCCACAATCAGCTCAGTTCCTACAGCGTCCGATTTTAGGGCTGTTTCTGTTTGCTGCAGTGGTGCTGGATATCATGGATAACAACACCTGATTATTGCTGCCATCAGTGCCCTGCTCCAGAGGAACACCAGGAATTACAGCCCCATTCTGCTGCACATTTGGTGTTTTCACTGATGGCAGATTTATCTTTTCAGCAGAGACAAAATATCTCTGTCCTAGGCACTGCCAACACCTTCACTCAGTCCATGAATTTCCTTCTTGGATCCCTCATGCTTTTTTGGAAGGTTTTTGGTGATGGCAAATTCATTGCTTGCATTGCTATCAGAAAGTTGTGTGCAGCCTGGCAGTATTTCAAAAAACACCTGGGGCAGGGGGGAAGTACATCTCAGTGCCCCAGATGTGTGTGCCACAAAATCAGGCTTCCCAAAAATTCCCTCAGTGCATCACAAATTATCTATTGATTCCTGCAGGAGTTGAATATTCTCTGATCTGTTGCAAGACTCAATGTCCTCATCCTGATTTTCTTCAGGATGATGTCTCTGAAAAGTGGGTCTTGCTTAGATGATTTAATTTATCTATTATATATATTTTATCTATCTATAATTTATCTATTTCCCTTTTTGGTGGTCTTGGCCTGTGCCACACCAAAGGCCTGATGACAAACAGGTCCCTGTGTGATGGGATTCCTCTTTTTTCCCTTTTTCTGTCTCCCACACAAAGAGGAAAAGCACTGAATATGTACAGTAATTTCACAATTATAAGCTACACCTGATTA
Organism: Sialia sialis; assembly: GCA_009812075.1. Classification (NCBI taxonomy): domain Eukaryota; kingdom Metazoa; phylum Chordata; class Aves; order Passeriformes; family Turdidae; genus Sialia; species Sialia sialis. Next base: position 2,801,093 of record VRYO01002781.1, on the reverse strand, counting down.
TAAACCGCACCTCCTGATAGCCGGGTAGACCACGGGATTTGTCCATACATAAGCTGCACCTGAATATAAGCCACACTTTATTTTATTTATTTATTTATTTATTTATTTATTTTAATTTTTTTCAAGGATCCATGTGTAACAACGTAACGAGTTAGTAACAGAATCACTGCCAGCGCGGGTTTGGTGTCAGGTGCTCAAGTTGCAAACAGTTTTCATAGACCAGGGAAGCCTTTAAAGGCAGCCCCAGGCGCCCTCCCCAGCCGGCTCTCACTTCTGGGTTGGCATTTCACTGGGATTTGTCCATAGATAAGCTGCACCTGAATATAAGCCGCACTACTGGGATAGGCTGGATTCTTCAATGAAAAAGGTGCGGCTTATCATCGTGAAATTACTGTACGAAAATGTTTTTAAGGTTTGGCTGGAGCAGTATTTCAGCATTTAGCCCATGGCACTGAGGCAGGGAGAGGAGGAAGCCACTCCTGTGCAGGTGACAGCGGCAGGCAGGAGGTGACAGGACATAGTACAGATGAAGTTCTGGCTCTGACCCCTCCTGACAGCGCTGTAATCTGCTGGGGAGTTTTCCCTTGGAATCTAAGCACCAATTTGTTTGGGAATCTGTCACTGTCACCACGGAATTGCAGAGCAGCAGCAGGCACCGCTAGAGCTGAGTCTGCAGGATTTTTGTTCTTGCTGCTGGTGGAGGCAGATGTCTCACACAGAGCACACATCAGCTGGCAAACAACATCCTCCAGTTCAGGAATCCTGCCTCAAAATCCCCGTGATTTTTTATATTGAGCCATATTAAACAATTTAATGTATTCATAGGGAATGAATTAGCAGCAGGTTGGGCGGTCATTGTCCTGCACAACAGAAAAATCTGAATTAATATCTCAATAAAAAAAAAAAAAAAAGCAGGAGAAATGACATAACAACAGGTTCTTTAGTCTGCTCTGTTTGATTTGCAAATATTTGGAGTGAAGAATTGTCCTTCAGGTATAAATGCAGTGCTTTAACTCCTAGAGGAACTCCCCAATGTGACAGCACAGTGTGTCCCAGCAGTGCCAAAGGAAAATCCAACACTGAATTGATGGTTTGGAGCTTTTCCTGAGCAAGGAGCACAACCACTGTTTTTGTCAACAAGAAGTCTTTTTTTTTTTAAAGAGATTTCCAGGCTATTTTTGCAGATTTGAGTTTTTGATAGTTCAAATCAAGTTTTGATCAGCACCAAGGAGTTTTCCAGAGGACAGCAAAACCAGCCTGGCTCTCCCATGTGTTTGTGTTGACTCCCAAAATCCAACCTGCCTTTCCCACATTCCTGGTGGTCACTGATGTCTAAAAAAGAACTTCAAAACTCTTCTTAAAATTGTCTGGTATCTTTCCATGAGAATAAAAGGACAAAGATAGGTACCATAATAAGTGAATAAGTTCGTTTTGATGGCTGAAGGCCTCACTCTTGTTTTAGAACATTCCTTTATCAATTTACCCATTCACCTTCACACCCAGATTAAACTTAATTTAACCTAAATATTCTAGATTAACCTCATAAAATGCTGTGACTTCCCTGCACTTTAAATATCTTTATTGCCAGCAGTAATGCAGCCTCAAGTATTTAAACTCTGCAGGAGTAAATTTGGACAGTCAGCAACATCAATATATCGACTAATAGTTACATTTTAACAACATTGGATGCATTAATATTGTCCTCAGTGATAACAGTGTGGCCAAGAATAACATTTTTATTCCTTGCATGCAGCTTGGGAGTGTAAATATAACACCACTCTCTTTTCAGATCTTTTCAAAGCCAAGCTTGCAAAATCCTAATTACAGACCTGGGGAGGGCAGAAGAGGGTTTTTGAATTTCAAGGCAACACCTGCAAAATTAATTGCCCTAAAATTTTCTTTCTTTCAACAAGATGGATATTTACTATTTATTATAAGAGATTTATATAAAACTGAGGAATGATAATCATATTCAAACAAGTTTTAGGTGCCCATCCATCCATCCATCCATCCTTTGTTAACTCAGTTTCTTCTCTACTCTACTCTACATCAGTTTTCAGTGGCTAAGAGGGAAAAAAAAAATTCACAGGCATTGCCAAGCAATTCAGGAAGGGTGGTCAACACATCTGAAACACATTTGCCATCTGGCGACTTTTTCCATGTTAAAAAGACAGAAGAGGAGGCAATTTGGAATGTATTTAATGCTTGAAATTTAGAAAAATACAGGAAATTTATGTATATTTTTGTTTCAATGAGGCTTAAAGTAAAAGCTTTGAATTGGGAACAAAGCACTGACGTGAAGCTTGGGTTCAGAATCCCTTCTTTGACTCTGCTGCTCAGAGTTTGTGGCAGTTTTGGGACAATATCTCCTGTGTCAGGTGTCCTTGAGTCCTTCAGCCTCAGGGTCTGAGATCCAGCTGGATGCTCCCTGTCACTCATTCCCACTCCTTGTCTCCCTCTGCATTCACTCACCTCCTCCCATCGGACAAAAACGAGACTTTCTCACCCCTACAATGCAATTTTTGCAAGGTTTTCTCTAAAACCCGGGATTTACAGGATTCTGCAAATTAGCAGGAAGGAGGCAAAAGTTTCTGTCCATTTTCTCTGAAGCTGAATTATTTAAGGATTTTTTTTTTCCCCTCCATATGTTAGAAAGATTCCAGAAAAGTCCAGCTTAGCCCAAGCAATCTCTAATTAATGTGCAGTGGGTTAACTTCAAGTAATTCCGGGTTTAACAGTGCCTATGAGCAATGCTGAGAAATTACTGTGGTTTTTTGGAGTTTTTTTTTCCAGTAGAAATGTGAAATAATAGCTGCTCTATAAAACCCCCTCATCTCCACCACTTCCCACCTCATTTGTTTAAAGCCTGGTGGTTTTATGGCTTGTCTGCACCTCTCTTGGAATGGGACTAATAAGAGGAAATGGTGTGACTTGTCCACTGCTTCCAGCATAAAAAAAAATCCCCTCGTGCTCCTGCTACCACATCCACAACAGGCACACGCCTTTAAAAAATACAACAGCAAATTAATCAAGAGCAAACACAAGTCTCTGCTGCCTGAGGGGTCTGTGGGAGATGGGAAAGAATCAAAAGGAAGGCTACAGCTGATTTATATTTCTTTATGATGATCAAAGGCAAATGGACTCCAATTCAGCAAGGAATATAAATTCTGTGTGAAAACTCACTTTTTCTGCTGCATATAAAATTGAAAAGCCTTCTCCACTGAGCTAGATCTAGTTTAAAATCCATTAGCTAATACTGCATGCCCTAAGGTTTGAAAAGGAGCAAAAATCCAATGGTGGACTAGACATTGCAGGGAGTTTTTTATGCATCCCCCAAGATTTATGTGTCTTTCTTGCCTCCTAGCTGGTGATTATTAGATTTTGAGAAATCTGACTTGTTTAAACAATTGTTGTCACAAAGTTTCTTATACACAACCAGCTAACGAAGCGTTTTCCTCAAATAAACATAAATCAGCATCCAAAAAAACCCAAACTCACCAACCCAACCACCCCACCCTGAAACCTGGGGTGGTTTTGGTGACTTTTGGATGGTGGGAGAGTAGAGCCCCCATGGGATTCCAGCTGCAGGGATTTGGGGATGGATCCACAGGCAGGATGATGTGATTTTCATAGAGAGTTCTCTGGGATGGAAGTTTGGGTCTTGGATTAAACAGCCTGGAACAGCCAGCACAGCTCCAGAGAAGCCAAAAAGTTCTTTTTTAGACCTCAGTGATTTTATGAGTTTTAGATTTTGGGGACAGTGGAAGGAGCTACTAAATCTGATGATCAGAGAAAAATAAAACTGGTGAAATGGAAAGGTGCATCCTCCTCCAGTGCTGGATGTTGGTTTGGTTTAAAACTTTTATGACCAGGAAAACAAAGCCAAAATATTCCATAAAAGTTTTTACAACAGTTTCAAAAAGTAAAATAGTCTGTCCAATCTTTCACTATTTTATACTCCTGTATCT
>VRYO01002781.1:2764332-2778650 GCA_009812075.1 Sialia sialis | reverse complement strand
AGTTTCTTCTAACTTTTAACTAAAATCTTAATTTCTTTAAGATTAGTGTTTCAGAAGTTTGTGATTCATACCTAATGAAGGCCTTGCTTTGCTTGGCACCCAGCCTGGCCAAGGACTGGGAAATGACTTTGAGCAGAAGTGACATCCTGCATTTCACTAACTCATTACACCCTCCTTGATCCGCTGCCTTTTGTCATCGGGGGGCTCGTCTTGAAGCCACCAGTGAGGGAAAATCCTCTCTGACTTCAAAGCTAAGCAAAGCCTTTGTGAATAAATCACCTGAGGTTTTGGTGTCACTGATCACAGATCCAAACTTCCCAGCCAGTGTGGATTCAGGAGTGTGCTGCCGAGCTTTGCTACTTGGCATCCCTAATTCCTGCTCCTGCTTGCTGTGTCTTCCCTAATTCCCTTTATCATCTCACTGCTTGCCTTCTCCAGATCCAGTAAACTCAAAACAACCAGTTTAATCTTGGTATTTAAATATTTAAACCATTTGTCCTACCCAGGATTTTCCTCTTATTATAAAAAATTACAGTCGCATTGGAAGTTAAAGTGAAAATAAATTCATTTAAGAGATATTTTCCTTGTGTCGAAGCAGCATCTCACTGTTGCTGATAGAAATGGGTTTTATTGTCTGAGGTAGGAGGGAGATTCTTGTGGGTGTAATTGAGGGAGCCCAGGCAGTTTTCCCTCTCAGAGCAGCTGAGGATGCTGTCCTCACTTTGTAAGCCACATGAAACACTGTTAGAGCCTGGTGGAAATAACAAAGTGAAAAATCAGATATTGGGATGTAGACACAGATTGAAAAGTCCAATGAGCTTTTATGTAAGCTTTGCTGAGATTTCTTCAGATGTATTAATACCAAAAGCAAATCACTTCATTTAGAAGTGTTATTGCAGCCACTATCACACACCCTTCTCAAGCTGTTACAGTGCAATTGTTTGAAGGCAAAAGCAAAGAGCTGCAAATTAACAAACTTCAATTATTGTTTTTAAACTTCGAGACTTTCTTCTTTCTTCTCTGAGAAACAAAGCAAATTTTAGAGATGCTGACAGATCATCTTCCCCACACTCCGAAATCAAAGCTGCTATCATTTGAAATATTTAGAAAATGCAAGTGATATACAGACTTTTTTTAATGTTTCTCCCATCAACAGTAACTTTCAAATTTCCAGTTTAGCAGATTTCTGCTTCCTCTCAATTAATTCTGGCTTTTCCCAGGAGATTCATCTTTATTCCTTTGAAACTGAGGACGGATGAGTGCGTGTCTGGCCTTGAGAAGAAGAGCTCCACATCAAAGTTCAGCCCCTGACCATGCCACAGATTATTTCATGTGAATTGAACAAGTCTTCCCTTACTCAGCTCTGTATCTGTGGAAGAGGCTGCTGATGATTTTTCTTCCCCATCTTTTATCTCTTTTATCCAGTGCATGAGATTGGCTGTCAGGATATGTCCCATTAAGAAGCAGAGCACCCAGCACAAGAGAGCCCGAATTGCCATTCACACTTTGCAAAGCAGAAATATGAAGAGATTCAGCATTAGATTAATAAATGTAATGTGTCCCGAAATGAGGGAAATCATCTCCACCGTAAGCATCTTTATTTTCCTTGGGAAACTTTACAGACACATTCAGAGTAGCTGATGAGCAATAGAAGCAGTGCTAAAAGACCAATAAAATACATGAAAGTCAACACAGACAGATGCCAGCAGGTCACCTTAGATAGTTTTGTGTAAATTAAAAAGAAATATGAAACAATTTACAGCTGGCCCTTCTGCAAGGCAGTTCTTTGGAAAATTGATTAGCAATCTCACAGGCTACCCTTTTCTTTGCCTTAGTATTTTACAGCTTGCACCATCCATCTGCCACCCAAGCATATAAGATCAGCAGCTACACAAATCAGCAGCTGGATAAGATCACAGCCTATTTGCTCATTTTTAAAAAGAAATGCAGAAAAAATTGGGAAATTTGGGGTTCTGGGGCGGTGCTGGATTCCAGGACAGACTGCACAAGGACTGAGGTGCTTTTCAAAGCCCCTTGCACAGCGATGTCCCAGGGTCTGAGAACTCAATATATTAAAAAATTACTCAGTTCCAGTTGCAAGCAAAGTATAAAATAAACTCTAATAGAGGCAATTTCCACAGTGAGATGTGAGTGAGCACATGTAAACAGTGATAGAAGTGCAGGCTTCAGTTTTTTCTGGAATGAGATTCCTGAGGGCTCAATCCTGACCTTTCCTGTTTAAACAGATCCTATCCTGCCCATATTTATAAATATATTCATGGCATATATATTCATGCTGTTTATGTACTGAGAGAATGATCTTCCTGTCTCAGAGACAGATCATCTGGCAGTGCTATCATCCTTCCTCCCAGCCAGAAAAACCCAACCAAGCTGTCAGAGCGCAGAAGTTAGCGCTATGAAAGATTAATACCATTTCTATAAGTAATTGCTAATTAAAAACAGCATATATCCACTGCATGGTGTATTCAAACACTCTTAATTCTTGAGTGTGCAGAGTGCTGGACTTCTCACCTTCAGCCCTCCCCAAAATCTGCAGGAGATGGGGCTGAGCTGTGACACGTTCTCAGCTGAGTCCTAATCTGAGCTTGTGCAGAACAACCTCCTGCAGCCTTCAATTACCCCTGCAGAACTCTGAAATTGGATCAGGGAGGGCTCTCCTGACGAGGAGAGCATGAGGTGATTTTTATTGCACACAGCCAGCTCTGGAGTGCCAGGTTAGGCTGGAATCAGCTTTAATACTTATTTTTAATTAGAACTTTGCAGCAAGGAGTGCAGATCGATAAAGCAGCTTCTTTTGTCTGTGATCCACGGGAGACAACAACCATCATTCCTCTAGGGAGCATTTCACCACGAAAATAAAGGGGGGAAAGCAAGTGGAAACCTGTGATTTCTCCTCTCCAAGAGGATGCAATGCACTTTCTCACTGCCCAGCAGATTTGATTCAATTTTTTAAGGTAGCACAAGTCCTATCACCATCTTTTATTTCCTGTCACAGGCAGAGTGGTCAAGGGAATGACCTCAGAGCAGCCCCTCCTGCCTGTGCTTGAGCGGGACCTGCGGCTGGGCTTGTACCTGCACTGGCCATTTGTCACATTCATCCCAGGAAAATCCCTCTGTGCCACGCTCAGGCCACTGGAGAAACTCATCTGCATTCCACGTGCTCTCCTCTGAGCTCTCATCCAGCTTCACAATTCCCACCCTTTTGTCAGCGTTTTGTGGATTCAGCCACAGCAGAATCACCAAGTTCAGGGGTGCTGGGAGATGCTGCTGCACCCTCTCCCAGGGGTCTGAGAATTACAGTAATTTCACAACTATAAGGCACACCAGATTATAAGGCGCACTTCCAGGTTGTCGGCAAATTTCTGAACTTTGTCCATATACAAGGCGCACTGAACTATAAGGCGCACTATTTTTTTTGTAGTGAGGATCCGCGTGCAACAAAGTAACAAATTAGTAACAGAATCGCGCAATCGCGGGGTTTACTGGCAGGTGCTCAATTTGCAAACATTTTTCACGGATCGGTGCAGCCTTTAAACGCAGCCCCAGGCGCCCTCCCCGTGCTGTGGGCCCCGGCATTCCCGCCCGCCCCCAGCGCCGGCTGCTGCAGCTCTCATGGCTCGCACTTCCATGTTGGCAAATTTCCAAACTCTGTCCATATATAAGACGCACCGGATTATAAGGCGCATCCCCGGGTTTTGATCAAAATTTTAGTCAGAAGGGTGCGCCTTATAATCGTGAAATTACTGTAAATTGAAATCACCCAGCAATTATCCATTCTGCCCCAGGGAAGGTGGGGGGAAATCCCTTTATTTCTATGGGAACTCTCCAATGCTTTACTCATTGCAACAATGCAAAGATCTGGGAGGTTCTGGGTGACCGACAGGAGTGACACTGCACATCTGAAACAGGAAACACTCCTGGAGAATTACAGCTGGCTATTTGTTCCTAATTATTAATCCTCTCATTTGCATTTTAAGGAACTGAATTACTGGAATATACAAGGTAAAACACTTCTTTGAAGGGGTTTTGCAGGTGAGCTGTGCTTAAAATAAAGAAGAAAACACTAAAATCCTCTCTCCTGCTTTCCTCTCTCATCATGGTATTTGGGTTTTCAACAAATTATCATTCTTATTGATAATTAATATTAATTGTTAATGTCCTGACAGGACTGTGAGCCAAACACTAAATTTTCCCCTGGAGCTCTTCTTAACCTTGTGAGTTGAGAGGATTTTTGTCAGGTGACATTACCTGAGAGTCAGATTTCCTCACTTTTCTCCTCAGGGATTTCAGTTCCCCCTTTGTTGTCTCCTCTCTGCATGGCTTTTAGGGAAATTTTGGGCTTTGTATCATTTTAAGCATAAGTCAGAGTTTACCTGAGAAATATTTACAAGAAATATTTAATAAGAAATAGGCCTAAACAATAATTATGAATTTATTGTAATACCATCTGCATTTTCAAATTTGAAAGGATCTTTCAAACTGTATTTTAACATTATCAAACATTAACATTGCATCATAACTTCCATATTAATTTTTTTAAGGATTCCCAGGCATCTTCCTTATCCTTTCCTATATGCAAAATGTTCTAAATGCATAACACACTTCTTATTAAAATACTAACATATAATTGTAATTTCATAAAGAGCAACCCACACTTAAACTTTCAAATTAGTCTGTAATTGGAATAAAAATCTTGAGTAAGATTGCTAAAGACAGATGTTTTTCCCAAAGACAATACTCAAGGTTTGGAGATTTTTATTTTTTTTTTTATGGTGAGCACTACTTATCAGATTTGGAAGATTTTTCCTTAGGCCAAGGTGATATTGCAAGATGCAGCTCAACAGCATGAGGAAAAAAATATATTTGTCTTTTTATTTTTTCTGGGATAAAAAGAAGGTTGGGGTTTTTTGGGTTTGTTTTTTGGTTTTTTCTCTTTTCTAGATAACAAAAACTACAAAAATTGACCCAAATAGAATTTTCATATTTTAGCTTACACTACACCTGACATTACCTTTGCCAAAGGTTAATAAATGAAATGCTACTTAAAATAAAACCAGGCAAACAAAACCAAAACTTCTGTTGGATGAGCTTACTCCACAGAAAATGTAATAAACACGTGAAATCTGATATACCACGAGCAAAATCCAGATTCATAATTTATTCATGGCTTCATCAATAGTTCCAAGAGACTCCCAGCACAGACAGATTTGTTATGCCACATTAATATTTTATTGGGTTTTATGGAAGGGGAAAAAAAATGAAGGGAGGATAAAATGATACAAATAACATTTAAAAGGCAAAGGAAGAAGAGCGGGGGTTGGAATTACTGAGATTGGGGAGAAATGAGAGGGAAATGGTCAAATTGTGCTGGGTGCCACCACGCACAGAACTCACTCTTCTTCTTCAGCGTCCAAGAAATTAATCTGATAAATTTATATTCAAAAAAGGGGATTGTTTAGAAAAATTACCGGTCAGAGAGGAAAAAAAAATGGTGAGGCTGAGCTTGGTAAAGTTTTTCTCAAGGAAACATCAAGTGAATTCCCAGAGCTGAAGCCCAGAGCGCTGGAGCCCAGGGCTTTCCTCTCCCTGCAGCATTTCAAACCTGAAATGTGAGATTTTCCCTCAAATGCATTCCCATCAAGGACCCTGTGTCAGCAGGGCCATGTCTGTCCTGTCCTCAGCACCTTCCAGCTGGGGACCCTGCAGCAGAATATTCTCAAAACTGAAAGACGTCTTTACTCCTTGAGGAATCACAGCTCATCTCAGTTTGGAATTAGATTTTTTCACTTTTTTCCCCCTATTTTTCTTTTTTTTTTTTCTTTTTTTTTTTTTTTGGCAGTGAGCACAGTTGAGAAAGGATGGATTATCATTTCCCATTTGGACTCAAATTCCATGCAACGGCCAAAGGAAATAAGCAGCTTCTTCCCGAGCGGCAGAAAGCGCATTGTTAAGGTGAAAGGAAAACCAGGAGGCAAAATTAAAGTGATTTGTCCCAGATCCCAGAGCTGAGCTGGGGCTGGAGATGCTTTGTGGCTTTGTGAGATGTGGGTGCACACGAGGAAAATCCTGAGCAGTGCAGACTTGGTGGAGTGAAGCTCAACTTAAACCCTGATTTCTGGAGGCTGGGTTTGCTCCTGATTTGTGGTCAGGAGTGGCATCCTGCTTGTGAAATCCCCTGCACTGGGAGCTGCTAGGGTCACACCCCAGCCCTGGGGTCACTTTGGGCTCCTCACAAAAAGGATTTTGAGGGGATGGAGCATGTCAGGGAGTTAGGAATGGACTGGAGAATTCCTGAGGAGCTGGAAAGGGGATGGAGAATTCCTGAAGAGCTAGGAATGGGCTGGAGAATTCCTGAGGGAGCTGGAAAGGGGATGGAGAATTCTTGAGGAGCTGGGAATGGGCTGGACAACTCCTGAAGAGCTGAAAATAGTTTTGAGAATTCCTGAGGAGCTGGAAAGGGGGTCAGCCTGGAGAAAAGGGGGATCAGGGGGAATTTCTGGCTCTGCACAACTCCCTGACAGGAGGGGACAGACGGGGGGATTTGGGATTTTATCCCAGAGAACAGAGACAGGAGGAGAGGGAACGGGCTCAGGCTGGGCCAGGGGAGGCTCAGGGTGGAAATTTGGGGAAATTATTCATGGACAGGACTGTGCAGCAGTGTCACAGCTGCTCAGGGCAGTGGTGGGGTCCCCATCAGGGGGTTTAAGGTCCCTTCCATCCCAAATCATCCACGATTCTCTGAACAGGACACAACACCCGACCCCACTCTGCAGAAAAGGCACCAAGAGAATCAGAGCTCGATTTCCTTGGATTCTCTGGGACTCCAGAACCATCCCACAATTTCCTGTATCTCAATCCTAACAGCAGCTCTCCAGCTTTTTCTTCTTTGGGGAGCTTCTGAAAAAGTTCTTGGCTTCCCAGCCAAAGCTTTGCAGTTCAATTTCTCCCGGAGCACCAGGAGAAAAAAAAAAGAAAAAGCAGTCATTTGCTGGAATCATGAACAGCTAATTTGCTGAGTTTAGTGGCAGGAAGCCTGAAGATAATCAATCCAGTTCTTCTCTACATATATGAATGCAAGGCAGCGTGCTGAGGAGGGCAAATTACACTGCTCAAAACAAGATGAAAAATTTTATCAGGTGAAACTGTGGAGAAATCTGCACTGGCAGAAGACTTGGCTCAGAGTATCTCCAGGTTCTTGGGAGATTTTGAGTGTCTCACGTAGTCAGAACCCTCACAATTGGATAATTACTCTGATTTAGGGTATGTTTATGTTTTTATCTAGAAGAGAGTTACATTTGCAGCACGAATTTCCAGATTGCTGCAGTTATTCCTCCTCTGAGTTAAGCAGTTGGACATAACTAAGTTTATATGGAAACATTTAACTGCTAAAAAATCCTTAATTTTTTACTGACTGCTTTTTTTTTCCTCTATGTAAAAACTATTTTTTAACACTCTCTAGCACTTGCTTGCATTAAATGTATTATAGCATAATAAAATAAATATATAATAAAATACAGATATTGGTCTCCTCTGCAGCTAAGAACTCTCTCTTCTGTTTCACTCAGCCAGATCCACACCAGATTGCTCAGATCCATCAGTCAGCAGAGGAAGTTTTCTCTACCCAGACACTGAGACAGACAAAATAAATGTGAGCTGAGCTGGGCAATATAAAACTGCCTAAAATCCTTCTGGGGCTGTACAACTCCATAATTCTTCTGAGATTCACTGAGCAGTCATTTCTCTCTTTCCTTCTCCTTCTCTGAGGTGGGTTTAACTGACGGGATCAAAACTCACTGCCAGGAAATAAAAAGGAGAGAATTCTGCTGTGTGTTTTATAGCTGGGCTGGAGTTAGAGAACTTCACCAGCCCTGCTATAAAATCCCCTCATTGGTCTCTGGGCAGTGAAATATGGACAGAAAAACAAACTAACAAAGACAGGAATCGCTTCCCCATAGCTGACATTTAGGGCTGTGCTGGGTCAGGTGAAATCCTGAATTGGTTCTCACCTCCCCTCAAAATGCCGGAGAGCTGGGACTCTCCAAGGTCTGGAAAAAGAAGATTTTGCACTCTCTGGTGCCAATACCTTGCTGTGGGATGGGGTTTCTTCACAATTGTCCAGAAACTTTTTGGGAACTCAGAAATATCCCGTGTTTTGTTCAAGTTCAGGCTTTACACTCTGCTGTGGGCAGCGGTTCATGTGAAAGCAAACAGACAAAGCTGAAACAACATCCTTTGTAAATTCCCCTGTCAAGTGTTAGGCCCTACAAAGCGATGGCTTTATTTTTCCCAGGCTGGGGATTTGTGTTCCATGCTGGCACCAAAGGCAAGGTGAGATCCTGAATTCAGGGCCTTGAATTTGGACAATTTTGCCATGTCATTACATTATTCACTGAAAGGGTCTAGTGCGCTTTTAGAAATAAAACCTGGGATAATCTTTGGTTGCAAAGTTTCAAATGAGCTCTTTTAAACTGAAAACCAAATGAGCAGACTGTTCAGCCTCATCTTCTCTGAGTGTATTTGTGAGATCACAGCATTAGAGCAGGCTGAGAGAAAAATATCGTGGCCCACTGATCTCAGTACAGAAAAACAGAAAGGAAAAGCAATATCATCCCAACTTATTGCCCAAACACACCTGTCTGCATCCAAACTGGAGAGAAAAAAAACCATGTACCAACGTTATCCTCTCTAATTAGGGAATTGTGAATAATGCTGGCCATAAAAAAACACCATAAAAGGGCAAGAAAATTGCATGCCCCATAATAAAAGATGTCTCCTTTGGGGTCACATTTCGCTTTTGTGGGCTGACAAAGGGATCAGTCTCCATGACTGATTGTTCAGTGACTGCTCCTCTGATCCTGGGATGTCTTCTCCACTCACATACATATTTCTGGCTCGTTAGGGAGGCAGCCTGACAGTACAAAGGGGCTGGATGTATGTCTGTGCATTGTAAGCACAACTTGGAGATGCTCTGAGTCAGGATTTTATAATCAGATGCCAGGGCTAAGTAACTGGTTATGTTCTACATCTTCCCCCAAAATAATAAAAAAGCAAAGTCTGAAGCAGCTCTGGATGCAGGGAGGCTCTGCAAAGCTCTTTTGAGGTTTTTAAAATGCACGATTGGAAATATCTGCTGGGTGGTTTTTTGGGTTGTTTTTTTTTTTTTTTTTTTTTTTTTTGTCTTGTGTTCCTCAAAATCTGATCAAACGCTGAAGATGATCAAATTTCCATGGGGGAAGAAAGCACAAACTTCCGCCATTATCTCCTTTTCTGCTTCCTTATAAACCCAAACTGGATGGCATCCAATTTCTCCTCGCAACTGCCTCTGGAAATGAAAGAGAGCCTGAATAGAGGAGGAGATGAGCTGCTTTAAATGCTTTTTCATAGTTCTCACTGCTATGAAAGCTTCATTAAAAGCTGCAGCTTGCTTGTTTTCGAACTCTTCCGAAGTAATAAGCATATAATTGTGCTGGAAACTTGGGAGGAGCGTGTCCCTGCAAGCCACTGCACCAGCCTTTCCTTTCAAGGTCCTTTTGCATTTTTTGGGGATCTGTCATGCCCATCTGAAGGAAATTTAGAAGAAATAATGTTTTTTTTAAAAGAGGACGTTGATGATTTGCAATGTTGATATGTCAATATAAATTATTTCCTCATGGACCGCTGACTCTGAGGGGGTCTTGTGAGGCACAACAATTATTTTGTGTTTTTTGTTTGTTTTTTTTTTGGTCATCTTAACCCACATTCAAACTGTGTCAGGCACAGGCTCACTGCTGAGCCCTTTCATATTTATTTTCATTTCTTCAAATGGAAAAATGTGAGGAATGATTTTGTGCTATGGCATTTTTTTAGGGTTTCTCTGAAAAAATTCATCTCCATTGCTGAGATCCACATGTTCTGACTGATTCCATGGGGTTTCTTCTGATATCTCCTGTGGAGCAAAACCAACCTCGCTGCAGATGTTAATAAATGCTCTTCTGGAACAGCTGGAAGGGATTTTGGGAGCCTGGACAGATGAATTTCATAACACTGAGGGTGAGAACAGCATTGAAAGTCCTTAAATCACCCTCCACAATGAAATCCTTCCGTGGTGAAAATCCACTCCATGGATTGCACACATTCAATCCAATATTTACTCATGAAATTCCACGTTGAAAGTCCTGGGCTGGGATGCAAGAAAACAGAGATTTCCACATGGATTGAGGCTGGATCAGAACCCTTTCTGATTTGTCCCAAAAAATCACAGCCCCAAACATCCCAAGATGAAACCCAGCGTATTAGAAATACAATATCCACAAGATTTTAGGTAATTCCCACCAAAAATGAAGGGAAAATTTGGGGGGTGAACTTAAATTAGTGAAATAAAGCCTAATGGGAACAGTGACAAAGATATTTGGAAAGTCAGCTGTGGATTCTGTTAAAAGGAATTGACATTTATTTGGAATTTACATTTCTGGGGAATATTTCCAAGCCATGCTTCATTGCCTTCTTCACAGCCTGCACAAATTTATTACCCAAAATAAAGATCACAGCACCCAAAGAGTCACTTTGACTCCTTTCCATCTTGTTTCCAGTTTATTTCTAGGATTCCAGTAAAAATTCCCTCCTAGCTTACAATGAAATAGAATGGGTTCATAAATCATAAAGCACAGAATTATGATTTTTTTTCCTGCACAGAATCTTTCTAGCAGCATTTTCCAGCTTCCCCCGAGCAAACTCCACCCCAGCATCCAGAAATAAGGAAGTGTATTTACATTTGTTAATTTGACTTCATCAATTCAGAAAAATAACTGGTTATTTCATAATGATAGAAGCAAAACTTATAGTGAGGCTGAAGATAAATCCAGTTCCCACTGAGACAGTGAGAATTTCCCAGCACATTAAATAAATACGAGTAAAACCAATGGAAAGTCATTGCTTTACTTTATTTTACTCCTTTTTTTTAATCAGTAAAGATATTGCCACATAAAACCCTATTTTGGAGTTTTATTCTCAGACTAAGAGGCTCTTCTGATAGAAAGAATATTCCCAGCAAGTCAAACAACTTTTACACCACAACTTTTACCATGACTGAGAGGAAAACGTCCCCACAAACCAAATCTCAGTGGAGAGCTGAGGATGCAGGGTGATCCTAGAAGGAAATATTGAGTTAATTCTCCACCCTCCCCTTTTTTTCCTCCCAAATTCCTGATTTCCAAGCAATAAGCACGCCGTGAGGTGCAACACTTGAGGTTTTAGGGGTAAATCCCAAATTCAGGACCTGCTCCATCCATGCTGTCCAGCCATTGAAGCCAACACATGGATGAGGAGCTTGGAAACGGATTCCTGAGCACAGATGTGCCTCTTTTCCTTTCTAATTTCAAAATCCAGCGAGGAAATTAAGGAAATGTTTGCCTTGTTGTCTGTGTGCCACAATCTATGAGTTTTTCATCAAAATCCTCCAACATTTTCAGGTAGAGTCATCTGCAAGAGGCAATTAAGACGGCCTGGTTTGTAAATGCTTCCTGCCCGTGTTTGTTTGTCCTGGGAGCTGCGCAAACATTATTTGCAGAGTTCCTGGTAAAGCTGAGATTGTTTATCCCACGATCCTGGAGCTGTCTGACTTTGGGGAATGCTGTCTGGGATTGCTTATCGCACAATCCTGGAGCTGTCTGAATTTGGGGAATGTTGTTTGGGATTCCTTATCCCAGAATCCTGGAGCTGTCTGAGTTTGGGGAATGCTGTTTGGGATTGCTTATCCCACAATCCTGGAGCTGTCTGAGTTTGGGGAATGCTGTTTGGGATTTTTTATCCCACAATCCTGGAGCTGTCTGAGTTTGGGGAGTGCTGTTTGGAGCCAGGATATTTTTCTATCAGGCATCACTGGGATGGGAGGAGGGTAAATCCCTCACCTGACACTAAAAAGGAGAAGACAGGAGAAGGATGCTTCAACTTTGAGTGGCTGAGATGTTTTTCTTCTTCCTAGAAAATGTTCCATGAAGGAGCCTTGAAGTGTGGCCCGCTCAGGGCTGACCCGTGTAGAGGGACAGGGGTGGCTGTTAGAAATAAAACAAAAGAGAAAAACAACAGTGGAATTTTAGGGTTTTAGGGTTTAGGAGGAATTTTAGTGCTTATAAGTGTCCTCAGACATGTGAACCCTTGACCCTTTAATGCTGTCAGAATTAAAACAAAAGGGAAAAAATAATGGTGGGATTTCAGGGTTTTGGAGGAATTTCAGGGTTTATAAGTGTCCTCAGGCATGTGAAAGACTTCACCCTTTAATGCTCTCACAACCTGTCCCTCAGTGGGAGTGACATCCACAGTTTCAATATCAAAAACCCTGAAAAAATAAGCTCAAGTGCTTCAAGCCCTCCTAAGTAACAAAAATCAATTTAAAATATGCCATCCATTACCAGAAGCTCACCAACATTTTTATTTTTAATTTTCCATTACGGGCAGCAATTTGCCGGTTGCTGTTCCTGCCTCTTGCAGCAGAGAAGGATCGGCTGCTGCAGAAGGAGCACTTAGGATTTGTGCTGAAATATTTATTAGGACAAGAAACGACGCAGCGCAATGTTCTGGCTTTGTGTCACGCTCGATTCACCGGTGCAGCTACAACCTGTGGGCAGCTGTTACACCCAAGGAATGAATCAGCCAAAGAATTGAGGGGCACTAATGCAAAGCATCCCCTGCCAGGGGCATGCACAGCCTCCTAAAGAGCCTGGCTGGCACGTCCTGGCCTTGTGCTCTGCATTTTTTATTTTTTTTTTTTTCTCTGTTTCGAAGGCTGAGCGGTTTGCAGTGCAGGAATTGGATGTGGCTCCGTGTCACTTCAGGTGTTGGAGGTGCTTATTTGATTTATGTGTGGTTTTGTGTAATGCTGCTGTTTCTGAGGAGCTTTTTCATTTTGTTTGTTGCTTTGCAAATTCATATGAATTAGGCAATTATATAAGTTACTATTTTGACCAGAGGGAGAAAGAAACCTGATAGGACAGAGCGATACAGAAAACCAGTGCTTAAAAGTGTCCTCAGGCATATGAAGGTCTTAACCCTTTAAATGCTCTCATAACTCCTCCTGCAGTGACAGTGGCAGTGGCATCCAAAATTTCAATATAAAACACACTGGAAAAAGAAATTCAAGTGCTCCAAATCCTCCTTGCTCCCACTTGTCAGTCATGGCTCATTTTCAGGATTATTGAGAGAAAAAAGAAATTATTCTGTCCAGTATTTTTTTTTCTCCTCACAAAGCTGCTGCATTGTGGGGCTTGTAGAAGAGCTCACTCAACAGTGCAGCAGGCAGAGCCAAAATCTGACTTTATTAAGATGAAATCATTGTCTGTAGGCAAAGCAAAGCCATGTGATATCTCCATCAGCGAGGCTTTCATATGCAGCTTCTCAAAACCCTGGAATAAATGGAGCTGATTGAGGTGAGCCAGAGGCAATTCAGCCACCAGAGCCAAGCAGGGAGAGGATCAGAGGATGGAGCTCCCTTGTTAGCTCAGATCCAGCTGCCAGCGGGGAATGAGGAGATCCAGGGCTGGAAGGACTTTCTGAGCAGTCACAGTGTCCAGCTTCCAGAGGGAATGTCCCAGCCTAGGGAGCTGGAAAGAGCTGGGGGACAGTCAGACAGTCCCAGGAGCTCTCAGTGAGGGACAGCGTCCCCAGGAGCTGAATGGCAGCTCAGCAGAGCGGATGAGACGCTGCAAAAATAAAAATGGAGACAAAGAGGGATGCAGGGAAAACAGCTCGTCATTATTCTCTTGTGAAGCATCTCTGTTCGAGTTCCAGTTAGCCAGGAGAGGAGCAGATTGTCGTTTCATTTCAGACCTGCAGGCTGGGGGACAGAGCTGGGGCAATGCTTGAGCAATGTTCAAGACACCTGGCAAAGAACATGAGACAGGGAAAGAGCAGAGTAACCTCTCTGTGCCTCCCAGCATTTCCAGTCAAAGATCAGGGAATTATGGAATATCCTGAGTTGGAAAGGATCATCCAGCCCAGCTCCTGGCCCTGCACAGACCCCACCAACAATCCCAGCCCTGGGAGTGTTATCCAAAAACTCCTGGAGCTCTGGCAGCCTCAGGGCAGTGCCCATTCCCTGGGGGAAGGACTTTTCCAGGTGAAAGAAAAAAGAACCTCCTTGTGGGAATGTTGGTGGGTGGAAATGCTTTGCCAGTGAAATAACTTTTAGAGGTTATTCCTCTGAGAGAGATAAAGCCACTGGTGACCCTCACACAGCGTGTGTGAATTCCTGATAACTTCTCCATGGGCTTCAGAACTCCAGCTTTGGGCCCCCAAAAATGCCCAAAGCCATGAAGCACTAATCT
>VRYO01002781.1:2729198-2763332 GCA_009812075.1 Sialia sialis | reverse complement strand
GACCAATACTCATATTTTAGTAAATCAGCCAATCCTAAGAACTGAGCTCCAAGCTATCCCTAATACACACAGCTCTTGGGGAAGGTTTTTGGGTGAATGCAACCAGCAGAGCAGACCTTTGTAAGGTCCACTGCAGATTATGATGAATTCCCTGTCAGGCCTCCTCTCCACTAATCCTCCCTGCCCCAATCCAACATAATCCAGTCGAACAGCTCCTCTTCTGGACACATGAAGCCCTTTTTAGCTGTGGTTATCTTCACATTACCAGATAATATTGGCTGAGCCCCTCTTTCCTTCCCATAGCTAAGATTTTGTCACTAAATGTGCAGAGTTTGAGTCCTGTGTGTGATTCCCTGTCTCCCATGTGTGCCCTGTCTGGGAGAGTTTCCAAGCTGCAGCAATTCCAGGATTTACCACGTCCAGTGACAAAAGGAATCCACATCCCAAAATCAGGCATTTCCAGGGTCTCTCTGTTGGGGTGAGGACTGTGAGTACCAAAGTTTGTGTATGGAGCCACTTATCCCATCATGGTGAAATAAAAAAAAAAAAAAAAACAAAGAATGGAGTAAATCAAGTATTTAAAGATTTATTTTTTTTTAATGGGAGAGGTCATTGCACGGAAACTGGTGGTGACAAAAAATTCCAATCCAGGGAGCGCAATATGTGGAAAGAACAAGAAAAAACAGCAAAAGCAAGGTTAAAGAAATATCATTTTTAATTGCTGTGGAAGATGGAGGTCAAATGATACCAAAATAAGATGACAGGACAATAAACAACCATGAGAACCATGAAGAAAGGAGGCAAAATATCCTGGCCAACATCATTGCAAAACAGTTTTAGATTGATAACCAGGATATTTTTAGTATCACAGCTACGGATGGTCACTTGCAACCTGTGATTTTTTTTTATTGGATTGATGGGGACACTCTAAAAGAATTGTTGGTATTTTATGTGCTTTTAGAGAATTGAAAAAGCAGTTTATGGATTAGTTTGAAATAAAAAACTTATGGCAGACGAGTTCAGCTGCTCATTCGCTCCATGCACTCAATTATAATGCCCACAGTGAGCTGTGTTTTATAATTTCACTAATACATCAGAATTGCTTGATTTCCCTTCGTTTCCAGTGCTAATTTTGAGCTTTTATTGGATTATTACAAAAATCAAAGCAGCCCAACCCCACTATGTGTATGAAGTGATTTTATCCTTGATGACAATTTTTAAACATTGATTGGAAAAAACTTCATTTATTCTTCAGCATTAAATGCTTTTAAAAGTCTGATTAAAAAGTGTGTCACTGGCAACTGCATTATCAAATCCATATATTGGGTAAAGAACATCTGTGCATCTTTTCAACGAGGAAAAAGTGTTTTTTTCCTTATTTTCTAATATTTTTTTTTTAAATTGTGCAGGGGATTGAGAGGAGCCTCATGTGACTGGGATTTAGGTGTTGTAATTTGGAAATGAGCTTTTTTATCATGAGGGATAAGAATAAAAATCAGGTTTGTGGGGGGAGAAGGAGAAGGTTTGCAAATGGTTGTGTTAGCTGGGTAGAAATCTTGTAAGGAACTTTTGGGGAGCTGAAAAGGAAAGGAACAGGAGGGAATTTTCCCCAACTGAGAATATTTGAGAATAGGTGCTGGTATAAAAATGGGCAGAAAAATAGATGGATCAGGGGACGAGAGGAGAATTGGCAAAAATCACCCTGTGGTGACCCAGCTGGAGCAACTGATCCCTTCAGGGAGCTGGAATTCAAGACTTCTGGAGTTGTGCAGCAATTTATATGTCAAAAGCTGTTATTTCCCTTGAAAAGGAGTGACAGCTTCTCTGACTAAGCCCACTTGATTTTGATTTTTCTCCACTGAGACTCCTCAGCAGTTGGCCTTTTATATTAACTTTTCACCAATGAGGGCTTTTTCCTTAATTAGACCCAATATTTTTGGAAAAAAAGCAAACCTGTTCCTCCATTTCTCCATGTCAGGATTAGAGTTTTGGCTTTAAAATATAATTTAGCTGCATGATGACAGTTCAGCAAATATTTCTGAGAAGGTGAAGCTGTTAAATAACACTTTAACCCATTCTGGAGTAAGATCTCCAGTAGCAGAGATCTTCCAAAGAAGAGGCTTGGATAAAATTGCCTTTTTAGCTGGGTTTGTGTTAAACATCCTTGAATCTTCTTTATCCAGCCCTTTTTAGAGCACAGGAATTTTTTGTCTAATTCTGCTTTATACCTCTGCAAGATTAATCTCCCTACAAAGTGGAGAGAGAAGCCACGTGACTTTTCAGATGCTGATACAGTAATTTCAGGATTATAAGCCACACCTGATTATAAGCTGCACCTCCTGGTAGCCGGGCAGACCATGGGATTTGTCCGTATATAAGCCACACCTGAATATAAGCGGCACTTTTTTTTTTTATTTTAAAGCAAGGATCCATGTGTAACAAAGTAACGAATTAGTAACAGAATCGCCCCAGCGCGGGGTTTGGTGTCAGGTGCTCAAGTTGCAAACAGTTTTCATAGACCAGCAAAGCCTTTAAAGGCAGCCCCAGGCGCCCTCCCCGGCCGGCTCTCACTTCCGGGTTGGCATTTCACTGGGATTTGTCCATAGATAAGCCGCACCTGATGATTGGCCGCACTACTGGGGTCGGCTGGATTCTTCAATGAAAAAGGTGCGGCTTATAGTCGTGAAATTACTGTAATCTATTTATTTATCACCTTGATGCAGGAATTAGAAAAACCAGAGCCTCTGATAAATTCCTCACTCACAGAGGGGTTGGCTAATGGTGGTTAATATTTTATCCTCCAGCTGCACATGTAGCTGGTCTGGAGAGGTTACTAAATGGTTTTTCAGGAAACACTGAATGATTTTTTTCAGGAAACTGCAATGTTCTTTCCAGTTGTCATGCTCATACATAAGGATCAAGCGGCTAATCCAGTCTTTGCCAATTCAGCTGAGTGGGAGGGGGAGAGGAGGAGAGGATCAGCAGCAACCCAGAAAGAGAAATTAAATAAGAATTGGTCATTTTGGACAGAGCACCCTTCAGGAGAGCTTGGCTGCCCAAGGGTTTGCCTGCACTGAGCTGGGTTTGAAGTGAAACACAATTATCAGCTGAGAGATGGGAGGATTCAGTGGGCTGAGTGTGTTTGAAAACATCCACGGGCATGGCACCAGCAGTGGGTGATCTTAACCTTGTAGAACTCACTAATTACCTCTCCCTTTCCCTGTTGTCTTGGGCAAACAAATTGCTACCATTGTTTTCCCAGCTCCTGGAAAAATCCCTGCAAACAGAACATCTGCTTTTGATTAAACACATGCAGAGAGATTTCAGCAGATACCCATTAATCAAACTTAAGCGTAGTTTTACCTCTTTTTTAGTTAGTCAATTGTTACAAAAATCTAGTGTTTTTCCTATTTATCTGTGGTTAAAAAGGTTCAGGGCTGCAATGTGGTCAGGGAAGGACCTGAAAACATTGAAGACATTATTTTCCCATATATTTCCCTCACTTGTAAAATTCATTTTGGTTTAATTTTCGAAATGGGCGAGCAGTTATTTGAGATAACACAGCCAGGGCTGAGTGCCTCTAAAGCCAGCACTTGCAGAGGTCCATCACTGCCAGCTTTATTAGGCTCAAAGCTGAGGAAATAATGATTTGCTGCCTGCAGAGTCTATGGCAAAGCTGATTTGGGAGCCTTGGGAAGAGGAAAGAGTTGAAGGAAAATTTTGTGTCTCCAGTTTTTCTGAGTTTGGGCAGAATTAGCTGAGGAGTCAAAGCTGATGATGCTTTAAGTATGAAAGTGGTAGAATGACCTAAAATGCAGGGTCAGGATGTGCTAATTAGGTAACAATTAATGGTGAGTGACCTCTAGTGGTGCTTTCTCACAGTTTATCCTCAAACTGACAGGACCTGGAGTTTGGGATATGTATTTAAGAGCCCTCCCCCACCAACAGGATAAACAGGCTGTAAAAAATGGGGTTTGTTCTTCTGAGAAAACTTCTGATAAATTGAACAAAAAAATTTTTTTTAATAAATTGCTTTGTGCCAAAATCCTTTATTGTCACACCAGGCAGAGCAGCAAATCAGAGCACACCCCCAAACACAAAGTTTTGATATAAAATTATTTTTTATTATCCCAACATTTGAGATGACTCCAGCTGTCAGGGGGTCAACTGTGAGTGCTTTGTGGTGACTCCATTTTCCATTTTCCATTTTTCATTTTCCATTTTCCATATTCCATTTTCCATATCCCACAGGAAGGCAAGACACTCATTTATTTGCTAAAATGACCATGACACACACCGAGACCTGTGCAAACACCAGTGGCTCTGCTTCTTTCCTGAGCCCCTCTCTCTCCTGGGATTCTCCCACCGGCACTTGTGCCACCAAACCTCTCATTCCAAAACCACACCTGGTCCCCAGGGATGTGCCAAAGGATCTCCTGGAGGTCACCTCTTGTGACAAGAAGTGAGAGCAGGCCCCTCACTGCTTATGATTACAAAAAAAGAAAAAAAAATAGAAATAAAATAATCCCACAAGGTGGTTCCTAAACAGGTCAGAACAAGCCCAAATATCCGGGTCAACATAAGTAAATCTCAGCCTCCATGTGAGATGCTTATATGAATATTAATTCCCAAACATCTCCAAGTGATGTTGGGAGAGGCTGCAGCCAGTCAGGCTGATCCCAAGGCTGTCCTTGGAATTCCATGGACATCTGGAGTTTATTCTGGTGAAAAGGAGGCTCAGGGAAAACTTTCTTGCCTGACAGGAGGTTGTAGCCACGTGGGGGTCAGGCTTTTCTCCAGGCAACAAGTGAAATGTCCTTAAGTTACACCAGGGAAGCTGCTAGTGGATATTAGGAAAAAATTATTTACTGCGAGAGTTAAACATTGGAACAGGCTCCCCAGGGAAGTGGTGGAGTCACCATCCCTGGAAGAGTTCAAAAAACAAGTAGACGTGGCACTTAAACTCTATTTTTTTTAGTGGGTTTGAAGGTATTTGGTCAATGGTTGGACTTGACGATCCTGGAGATCTTTTCCAAACTCAATGATTCTATGGGATCACCTGAGATGGCCTTACAGCAGCTTCCCCACAGACAAAGCTGCTCCCCAAAGAGAGATGAACAGATATGAAATCGCAGGAAAGTCAAAGGATTTGCTCAGGGTAACTGTGCAGTGATGGGGATGGTGGGAGTGACCCTAAGCACAAGCTTCAGCTAAACCCAGAAAATATGATTTTTTTCAAATCTTCCAGAACACCAGACAGGCAATAAATTAATCCCCTTGATTATCCCTAAATTCTTACCTGGGGGTGAATTCTGAAGCACACCCCGAACAGAAATTGTCGACGTTTGTTGTGGATGAGTGAGGGGCAGTAAAACACCTCAAAGGCCTCGGGTGCAGCAGGCGAAGAATGCAGGGCTGTAAAGATTTACTGTGCTCAGTTACAGCCCCACAGCCCCATGAAAAGCCACAGTAAAATATACGAGTTAGTTCTGCTGGGCAGAGCTGCAGCCTTTAAATTCGCCCTGCCTTCCAAAGGTGTAAATAAAACCTCAAACACCTCCCTGAGAGCACACCAGGCCTCACCGCAACGTGGGGCCTGTCCTGTGGGTGCCCATTTCCATCTAACATGGAAAAAGTCACTTTTTATTTGCTTTACTTGTGTTATGGGTGAATTGTTGATAAATTGTTTATTGTTTGAATATGTTTACCCACTTAAGTATAATTGTTGTTAGTATTCACTATTTGCTGATAATGTTTTGTGTCCCCTTTTCCCTGTCCCAGTACTTCCTTGTGTCACCACTCTCACCTTCCTGTCTCTTCCCATATCCCTGTCCCTACTTTGTATCCATGCCAACCCCAATGCTCCTGGTTTTTTGTCCCCTCCTGGTTCCTGTAGCTGTACTTTGTATCCACGTCCACCTCCCCGTTCCCATGTAAATGAGAAGCAACCTCAAGTGCTCATGGGAAATTATTTAGAGTTAAAAACCCCTAAAACAACGAGCCTAACTAACATGTAGAACTGAAAATAGTGTCCCCAAGTCAGGAAAACAGTGGGGGGAAAAGAGTTTACCGTCCATCACCATGACTCAACAGCATGCCACCAACATGACCTCGCTTGAGTACGAGCCAGAATCGCCTTCCTACGGATCTTGTGAGGACAGAAGACCCAGCTCTGCCTGAGGACAAAGCTGCACTCCTCCTCTTTTATGTTCTCCTGCCAGTCCCAACCCCTCGGGTTCCCCACCCAAAGCTGATTCTAATAAAGTCCTTACAAAAGCCCATTTTGAACACTTCCCTGCAGCAGCTGCTGGTGAAGATTTTCAGTGCATTCTCAGCTGACTGATGCTTTCCCTCACACCAAGATGGGAGTCCAAAGACACTGGTGGGATATATGACATAATTATTTTGCCTAATGGAAAAAACATTCATTTTGAATGTTTCAGCAGTCCTAAATTATTACTGCCTTGAAGGCAAATGCTTTCATATATTAAGAATTTGGAAATTGGGTGATTAGTAGAGTAAATCTTGAGTAGGGAGGGCAAGAGAAGCCTGTGTTTAGTCCTTTACTTAATTCAGCACTGAACAACTTACAAGAATTTAATCCTGTCTATATTTCTTTTTTCATTTGTGCTCTGCTCATTTTATGGGTTGAATATATTTGTTTCTTCTTTAATTAATATCATTTTAGCTCTTCAATTTAATGAATTACAGAGATACCCAATACAACACTATGAACAACATAGAAGTTTTACTAAAAATCAAAAAATTGATAATTTTAATCATCTTGAGGTGAAAGTATTTCTATAATTAAACCTAACTCTGTCAGGTAAAAGGTCACGGTAATTTCTTTTTAAAATATGCTTATTAATTCTCAGTTGTTTCCTAATAGGCTTGCTTGAGTTTAATGTCACTTTTATTATTATTATTATTATTATTATTATTAACTCATTTGGTCCTCAGACAAAATGCTTTCAAAACACACAAGAGACAGAAAATGTCTCTGTAGCTTTATGGCAATATAAAAGTAAGTAATTTGATCTGTTCCTCTAGAATCTTGCTGCCCTGAAAAGAGTTTTAAATCTATTTTACTTTCAGTCAACAGTGAACTTTGGTGTGACACATGTGAGTTTGCACTTAATCCATTTTGTGGTGACCTGCTCCTTTATTGCTCTCTGCTCCAGCGTGGGAGAAAGATGGTTAAACACCATCAGGAGCTGGTGGAAACGCC
The DNA here is from genome assembly GCA_009812075.1 of Sialia sialis. NCBI lineage: Eukaryota > Metazoa > Chordata > Aves > Passeriformes > Turdidae > Sialia > Sialia sialis. Next base: position 2,756,104 of record VRYO01002781.1, on the reverse strand, counting down.
TCAAATGAAATTTCATCCTTCAGAGCAAGGCAGGGCAGCTCTGAGAGCCAAATTTGTCTCTTGTCAAAGGAAGGAGAGTTGCTCTGTGGAGGCACTGACTGCAGGCAGGAAGAGGCATTAGGAACTTAGGCAAGGGTTTAACTTCAAAAAAAAAGACATAATCTGAATCTCTTGGTTTCACTTGGGTGATGATTTAAGCTTGCAATTGTGTGGCAGCCAATTCTCAGGTTTGTATATCTATCCAAAATGAGAGCTTTCCATTAAAAACCTTCCGCTTTGGAGCAGCTCCTTCTTAGGTTGCCGTTGTCTTTTCAGTCTGTTTTGTGGGGTTTGATGGTTATTTTTTTAGCTCATCAAAAAAACAGCACTGAAAAATGGACTTTTAAAAAATAAGCTCAGAGATAAAAAGCCATTTATGAGACTTTCCAGATATATGAAAAGAGTGGAAGACTTCAAAACCTTCTTGTTATGAGCCGTATTTTATGCAACTGCTGTCGAAAATACATCTATGCAAAGGAATTTTTACTGGTAAGTAAAAATACAGTTTAAAGATTTATGCTGCAGTTGCAGTGCTCAGCCTTGGGTTTTCCAAAGGCAGCAAGATGGATTCTGAAGTCCTTACAAAGACTCTGCAAAACATTTTGTGCCTACCACAAAATCCTGCTTAGAACAATTTAAGTTGCAAATAAGGAACCAGCCCAGAAATTCTGCATTTTTGGCTTGCTTTAAATGGCTGCCCTTGTTGTTATGGTAATTCTATGAGAAAGACTCTCAGAAATCAATTTGTTGTTTGTGTAAAATTCCCCAAATTGAGAAAGAAGCTGCTGGTCTTGGGTGGATGAAGGAGCTGCCAATGGTGAAAATGTGGAGCTCAGCTTAAGCCTCTCAAATGTGGCAGGATTTAAAAATCAATAATCTTGGTCACACCATGTTCACAGGCTGGGAGGGAGCGAGGATGCTAAAGGCACGGCTTGGATCATCCCTGAGGTTATCACACAGCATTTGCCCCAGAAAATGGGATGCACGAATCCCAGGAATGGCAGGACCACTGGAGGCTCTTGGTACCTTCACTGCTAAAGCCGTTAAACCACAAAAATCAGGCGAAACTTGGAGCCAGGTTGAGAAGCAGCACGATAATGCCGAGGGGAGGAGCGAAAGCTGGATTTACCAAGCCAAAAACTGTGCTGAAGGAAAAGTGGCAAGGATATTTCCACTTGTTGTAGGTATAATTGTGCAGAACATGGGCAAAGACACCGTGCAAAAGCAATAACAGGCGTTGGAGGAGTGGGACTGATTGTACACGGGGAAGTCAGGGCAGGTGCTGAACTCTGCGTGCCCACTAAAATCCCCGAACCACAGGATTTACCTCGGGAACTGGCGGAGGGAATAGACTTCTCCAAAGTGTGCCTGCCCAAAGCCTGGCAGCACCGCAGGAAGCAGAATTTTAAAAACACACTAATTCTGACTGAACTCAGACATTCGTGCCTATTGAAGTAGGAAAGATTACCCTGGGGGGAGCCAGTTACCTGCAGGATTTCAAAGACGAATGGATTGAATCCTGTGGAGAATAAATAGTATTTTCTGGTTTTTGGATGACATACTAATACCTGGGAGGAATTCAGACGAGTATTTACAAAACCTTGAGGAAATTCCAGCATGTTATAAAGCTATGCTTTAAAGCGAACAAAAATAAGATTGTAGGCATAGGATTTTTTTTTCCAGCTCTCTTAAACCAAGTTCCTTACCTAAGTTGGATGAATAAAGGTTTTTAAAAGGAAAATAAAAACTATGGAGCATGCATAAGTGCCTCAATGTTACCCAATTTCTGTTGTTTTTATCCCTGTGAAAGGTTTCTTATAGAAGTTCCAAATTGTCATTGCTAATTAGGTTGATGTTTTCCTGATAAAGGAAACATAAAATAGAGTGGATGGAGCATTAAAATAAGATTTTTTTGAGGGAAAATTTGAAAAAGTGTAAGAGCTCTGTAGCATCCTTTAATTCGAGGTCATTCAGCAGAACCTCAAACCACAATATCCTGAAGGAAAATGGGCTTCATAAGACTCTAGCACCCAAAAAATTCCCAGTTCTTTGCCTTTTAGGTCATTATCAAAATCTGAAAATACATATCCATTTTTAAAAGAAAACTTGCACTCCCATTTCGGAATTAATAAATGAAGGCACATCTCTTTAAAAGTGTCTAAATGCAGATAGAAAATCAGAGGTAGAAAAGAAGAGTGATTAATTTATATATTTTTGGGGGTAGGCAGTTTAGGGAACGAATCTTTTTATTGTTTTTTAATATTGTAAAATTCCCTGTGGACCATGAAACACGTGCCCATCACATCCCTCCTTCCAGCCACCAACAAATTCAGCTGGAGACAGAGAAGAAAAGGTGATTTTCTGAGGAGAGGTCTGGATTTCTCTGTGTTTATTGAACAGCCACATCACAGGACGTATTCAAACTTCACTGAGCTGTGTTACCTGGGCAGGAGATGCTGTTTTCCAGGAGAAGCAGCTCCAAAGAGCTCCTGAACCATTTCAGCAGCAGAATTATCCCAGTAGCAGCGTGGAGAAATAAAAAAGGACTGAAATAAGGTGCTCTTGGAGGAAATTTTGATGAGGACACCTCTGGAGCCTGCACGAACAAGGGCAGGACGTGTTTCTCCCATTCTGTTTGGACTGTGGCTCTCATGTGTGGTCACCTGGGCTTGCAGCAGTGATTTTATGGAGGATTTCTCTGAAAATCTCTTGCAAGATCTTCCCGGGGTGACATCTAAAGGGGCTTCCTGGAACAGAGGTTGGGCAGAGTCACAGGAATAAAGCTGGGATTTATTAAATTCACCTTGGGCCGTGAAGAACCCAAACGTGGCTGCACCCAAGATGGGCCCAAGTCATCAATTTTCACTCTTTCATCAGTTTGGGTCCATTCACATCTTGGGTTTCATTGTCCAATTCCAGCTTCTACTTTATTTATTTCATTATTTATTTATTTATTACTATAAAAGTGTGAAACCCCACTGTGTGACTCGGGGTCCATTTTGGGTGCAGCCCCTGGGGGGATTCATCTGCCCTAAATGAACCTGGAGGTCTCTCAATAAACAGAACTGATTTTTATTCCCCAAGATGGACCTGAGTCATGAATTTTCACACTTTGATCAGTTTGGGTCCATTCCCACCTTGGGGTTCATTGTCCAATTCCAGCCCCAGGTTCTGCAGTCCCAGCCTCCCAGATTCTCTCCTCCATTCCCTGTTTGCACTTTTTGAGGCTGGAGCTGCAGCATCCTTGGTTTTGGGGCTGGACAAGGATTGTTGTGTGTGCCTGAGCTGGGAGGAGAACTTGCTGACACTTTGTATGAATTTCAGATTTATATACTAATGCAGGACAGAATCGGGAAAATACAAAAGCTAAAACTTTCATAAAACTTTCATAAAAACTGTGATCTGCCTTGCCCCATCCAAGTGAGAGCCCCTTTTGTTATCTCCATTCTCTCCCCAGACTCAAGAGAAATGGGGTCCTGCATACTTGAGTACAAACTTGTGTTCTGTGCTCAGGAACAGGGAGGAAAAGAAAACATTATTGTCCTCAGTTAATTGCTTCTTTGTGACAGACACACATCAAAGGCACTTTAGTCTCAAGTGCATCTTAGCAGAGAAAAACCCACATTACTGATTTTAACCCCCACAATTTCCAGCCACCCAGCTGAATGAATTTCACATAATAGAATCTCCCCATGTGGAAGTGGAATGTGAAATTAGTTTGGGGTTTGGTCAGGGTTGGGTTTTCTTGGTTTGTTTTGTTTTTTTAAAGCACTGTTTTAATGAGGTGTTTAGTTTAGCACATTTGGCTCCTCCAAATTACCTCAAGGGGATTCATATGTTAACGAACTCCACAGCTGTTGTTTGTGAAACCAGCCTAGCACAAGCAGAGCATGTTGTGCAAAGATTTAAATGCTCTGTTGGAGAGGTCACTGCACTCCTTTGTCTGCTGTCAGTTATTAATAATGAGCCTAATGCTTAATATTAAACAGTGAGTTAATTTATTTTTTTTGCATCAAATACATTCCAGGTGAGTTCAGTTTGGGATTCGTCACCTGGGTCTACAGAGGGAAGCTGCAATCAAAGGATGACCTGATTTCATGGAACTGATGAAACATTTCGGGCTGGGGATGACTGGTGATGAAGTTTCAGGCTTTGGAGGTGGCCTGAAGAGGCTGCATTGAGAAAAGGGAACGTTTGCAATGATAATTGTTTTATAAACATGCCCCGATATGCTTCAAAAACTTTAATTCTGGATTTCTTAAATTAGGCTGGCTTTGCTCCTGGCAAGCAATAAACTGTTTTCATTTTGGATGTCACTTTACATTTAAGGAAATTAATAACTGGGAAAGAAAAAAAAATCCCGTTTGCTAAGTAAGGGCAGACAATCCGTTTATTTCAAGTATCCAATTAAAATCCACAGCTCTCCTTGTTGAACAAACCCTGGATTTTGAAGGACCAGAGTGACAGAATTTATATGCTAGAAGAGCAATCCCAGTTCTTACCATCTCACAGAAGCAGGATGTGCTCTGCTGTTCCTGGAGCTCACCTGGCCACATCCCAGCGCTGGAAAATCCCGTGGGCAGCAGGTTGTCCAGAAGATTTGGGTTAGGGACTGCTGCTTCCCAACCTAGCCCCACACAGCACATCCCACGGCATTCTGGCTCATAGATGGTTTCATCCTTTCAATATTTGGATTTGATTTCCTCCACGTGCTTTATTACTGAAAATAATGAATGATTTCGTAATGAATCATTAGCATCAGAGCAGCCTCTGCTGGCTGGTGGAGACAGAGCTCTCTGCACAGCCCCACAGGGGATTTCATTTGCATGGACCAGGCTTTATTCCCTCCCTCAAAGGTAGCAGCATTTAAGTGCAAGGGATGATATTTTGCCTGGAATTTAGGCAGAATATAAAATAGATGTCCAACGGGAGCGTTGCCAAATTCGAGCACTCCATATTGGATGAGATCAGGGCTTCTGTCAAACAAATGCAAATGTGGTGTGACTTTCTTGCACACAAAGCAAGAATTTCATCTGAGCCTCCATGACACGGCTCTGAAAACATAATTAAGCTCAGACAGCAGAATAAAACCTTTGCCTTCCTCAAGACTGGGAGGTTACTAATTATTGTACAGCAGTTTTGTTGGTAAATCAAGTTTTTGGAAAGATTTGGCATTCCTAGAAGAGCCTTTCTAAAAAGAGAATAGTCCATGCCGAGTGAAAATACAATAATGCTTTCCCAAAATCAAGTCATTTAGCTCGAGAACTAAGTGGGATCAGTGCAAGGTCCTGCTGGTTCAGAGTTAATTTTTAAGATTTTGGGATACTCTCCATCCAATGCCACCTGGGAGGGGTGGCTGGGGTGACATTTAATGTCACCTACAGCGGCTGCTCAGCAAATAGTCCTCTGTCCTCGAGGCAGAGGGGTGAAATCAGCCCTTCATTTAACACAGGCCATTGAAAACCAGCCATGCACAGGCTTCTCACTTAAGCAGATGAGCTGGATGCAAACGGATAAACTGGATCGCTGATATTGTATTCAGCCTCTCCCGTCTGCAAGCCCCATTTCCAAATGTCCGTTGAATGGATGCAAAAGGGGGAGAATTTTGCATGATTTTTATTGCTAGCTCTGGATAATGGAAGTGCAGCAAATGCAGCATGTGGGCCGTTCTTCGGACACTGTGAACATTCAGCTCAAAAATATTTGTAACACAGTGAATAAGAGGCTGTTCCCTTGCTCAGCAGGGAATTAGAATGACTGCCAGTCGGGGATGAAGTCACCTTCCATTTCAGGATCTTTCAGCGAAAAAGGACGAGCTTTCTGTGGATCTGGATTTGTCATGTGTGTTCCTGAGGAAATGTTAAGAAAACGAATATTTCAGGAAGGTGGAAGGCTTGGAAATAAATTTACATCAAACATTTCAGGAAGGTGGAAGGTTTAGAAGTACTTTAATACCCTCTTCTCCTTCGCTCAGTGCATCCCAGCCCAAATCTTCTCCAGAGCACAGCCCTTGTCCCCACTGTGGCTTCGCTGTCTCCCAGGACATGTCAGGATTTCCAAAGGGAGCTGGGAATGGGTCAGCAGAAACCACAGCACCCCAATACTTCATCTTGTTCATTTATGGATTCCCCAGAATATAAATTAAAAGAGATTAGAAGTTTGGGAGGGGATGGATGGATGGATGGATGGCAGGTACTTCAGATACACCAGTATTTCTAAAAGTAGAACCCCCTGACCAATATTTAAATAACAAAATTAGATGTTCCTTTAACGCATAATTCCAATTTTCCAGATATTTCTCAGATATTTCTAATAACAAAAAATAACACAAATCAAATGACATCTGAAGACGTAGCAGGTCCCGTGGAAAGTAACTTTGTCAAGTCTTTTGGAAAGGAAGAGAAATAGTGATAAAGATGCAGACTCACCTCACTTGTGGCCGTTTTGCAGAGCAGTAACACACAGAGAAATCTTCCCATTTATATAAACTCCATTTATATAAACTCCATTTACATAACCCTTGTTAGACCCCTTTAAATACTCCCTGACACTTCCCCACTGATGCAGTGCCATCTCAGATAAAAGCCCAACTCTTTTCCTGTATCAAAATGCACTCATTGTGCAGTGATTCAATGACACGGCTCTTCCTCTTTATGAGCTCTGAAAATATCTCATTAAGAGTTTCGCAAATTACCGCCATAACTTCTGCTGACGCGCTCCTTCCTCCTCGGCTCCGAATAAATCCACTTGACAACTTTAATGGAACAAAGCAGGGCTTCCCCAGGCTGTGATTCAGCACTCAAACACCTCGGTGTCACCTCCAGCTCGGAGGTTTGACAGAGCCAAGGTGTGAGGTGCCACTTGAGACGAGCTGGGAAGTGTGGGGATGTTTTTTCCTCCCCTCTCGCGGATCTACGGCTTCAGCACTCTTCACCATCTGGTGGAACACTTCAGAGAAGAAAACAGTTCTGCAATATCTAATTTTGCCATGTTTTTTGGAACATCGTTATAATGATCTTTGTGTCATTTAAGTGTGATTACTCGTCCTCCAAGGCTTTTCCTGTTTACACTTAAATAGTACTGGAGCATGGCCAGATATGCTTGAAATGAAACGGTGCAAAATACTACATTTTTATCATAAAGGCTTAAAAGCAACATTTACAATTAGGGGACACAGCCTGTACTTTGCATTCTGCTAGGTTTTTTGTTTTGATCACATTGTAGTAGTAGATAAATAAAATTAATTAAGCAAGCGTAATTGCCAGCTAAATTTTACAAAATCCCAAAGAAATGGAAGGCCTAATTCAAAGTGGCGGTAATGGTGTAAATAATTAAGTCAAATTGTTTTCATTTTCATGCTGCATATTGTTTCCTTCAGCGTGTAATGGTACAAGGCAAAGTGTACGCGGTGCTCGAACTAGACAAATAATAGATAAATTTATTCATAAATACTTTGTGGATTGTAATTAGAAGTTCACTGCTGCAGTGTCTATAGCACCAGTCTATTTTTTCCTTCAGTTTCTGTAAATATTTGCTTGGGTAAATCTGTGCTTTGAAGAGTGTGGAAAGAAGGAGAATACACCACAAAAAGCGTTGCAAAATCGTCTTTTCTTCTTGGTTTGAGTGGCATCCAGCAACATGTCCTCAGCATGGCCCAGGTGCTCCTCTGCCTGCAGCAGGCTGAGGTGCTGGGTGTGAGATGAGTTTCCCTTCTCTCACTGCTTGGTGCCCTAAACAGAGTTTTTCCAGCCAGGAGATACAAATTACCTGGCAGATCCTGCCAAAAAACCCGCTGGACCTCCGGGCTGCAGCAGAGATTGCCTGGACAAGGGCTGGGCACTCACAGGGATTGTGCAGGGTAAAAACACAGTGGGAGGAGAATGGGATTGCTTCTCTTCAGGGCAATTCCTTCCAGGCAGAGCTGTGATAACCCAGGACGGGTGGAAGCTCAGGAGGTCTTTGGGGGTCAGCACCCACCGTGGCTCAGCTTTGAACAGTGGGCAGTGACTCTGAAAGGACATTTGGGAACATCCCCCCCAGCAGCAGCTCCTGGATGAAGCCCATTTGTGTAACCTCAGCTTGTTCTCAGCACAGCACAAATTTATTAAAACAGCAGTTTGGAAAATTCAGGGGCACAGAAGGTGAAACCTATGGGGTAAATCTGCCATCCGGCACACTCTCAATGCGCTCCCATTGAGTGAAATCGGGGATTGCATTAGGATTACCTGCACTCCCTAAGGTCTGAGGGACCTTTATGTGGCCCAGTGCGTCCAGCTGAGTACTGAGAGTGCTCTTGAGCCATGGAATGAGTGGCACAAGAGGCTGTGGCACTGCCTGGAGCTGGCACGTGCCAATCCCTCGACCACCAGAGCACAGAGCGCAGCACCAGGCACTGCAAACAAATCCCTGAAAAGCTCTGCACGGGGGTCAAAAAGGCTCCTCGGGTCTGCTGCTTCTTCCCATGCTCTTCCAGCAGGAGGGAGAGCTGAAAAACCCCGTGGAGCTTTCGCTCACCCCTCGCTGCAGTGGAGCAGAGCTTCTGCATAGCACTACTGGCCTCTGCTGCCAGCATGGGAGAGAAGAGAGGAGAGAGGCTTCCCACACCTCTGCCTCTCCAGAGGGCCTCCTGATCCTGGAGTACAAGCTGCAGGAAAACCAATCTTTCATCTTTACCTTATTTTCATGCTTACAAATAAAGGTCAAGGCTCCCGTGCTGTAGCCGGCGCCGAACGAGCTTTGAACAACCACCCTGAAATGTGATTGTAATTAGTTTCCTTTCAATCTTGATGTGAACAGTGATCTTAAAATGCCAGGACTGTAGCAGTGCATATGATTAACAAGCACAGAGAAAGGCAGTCTACAGAAAAATATGGATAGAAATGAACAAAATGCAAATGTTGCACTGCTTTAAATTTTATTATCCTCCCAGCTCTTCATAAAATACTGTAGACATCGTTTGATTATATTTTTAGTCTAGGGAATTAATTTTTAACTAGGGAACTCGTTTCTGTCTTATGATTACTCTTCTCTGCAATGGCCTGTAGGTCTGAACTAAAAAAAAATCAGTTTTTATTGTACTAATGATGCCCAGAACTCAAATCAATCTCACTTACGTGTGTGCCATGCCATGCAATATGTGCAGAGCTGCAGGCAACCTGTGCATCTTTTCGTATCAGTGATTCCTCCAGGAGCCAGGTGTAAAGGCTGGCCAGGGGTAAAGCTGTGTCCTCTCAGTGTCACTGCCTGGGAGACTCCTGGGAGGCAGCTGATCTGTGCAACCAGTAGAGGGGAAGGAAGAGCAGAGCCAGTGATATTTCCTGGTCACTCCTCTGATTCACTTTGCTGTCTCAAGGGTAGCTCTCAGCAGAGCCTAGGGGAGGGTGGCAGGAGTTGTGAGCACTGAGCTCGGGTCACATCCACGCACAGCCCCTGGTCCAGCTCTGATCTGCACCCAGGGATGGGTGGGAGCTGCTCCTAGGGAGGCAGAAATTCCCTCACCCAGCCAGGAAGGACTTCAGGGCTGCTCCTCTGCCTGGAGCAGAAGGAATGGGAAGGACAGAGAAACAGAAGAAATTACATGGGGAATATTTTGCTTGAGGAACTACCAAGCTGTATTTTCTATCTCGGAAAAAAATCGGGTTTTTTTTTTCTCCAGCTGCCAAGTAAATTCACTTTGTCAAAACACAGGTCTTTGAAAAAAATCAGAAGAAGAATAGAGCTAGAAGGCCATGGTGGAGGCACAGAGGAGATGAAACAGAGCAGACTCTTCAGAGGAGGAATGTGGTTTAGCACTCCGCAGGTCGCTGTGGCTCTCCTCCCCTTCAGGCTGACTTGTCCTGCAGCATCCTGAGCCAGACGTGCAGAGTGTCTCAACCCTGACATGCTTGTCTGAGCCAAGACTGCCCTCCAGCACCTACCCAAACCTTATTTATTCTCTTCTCCAAATGATTTCAACTCAGATACCCTGTTTTAGGACAGCAGGATACCTGGATACAGCTGAGAGAGGCCTTAGTGGGAATTTGTGGTACCCAACTCCTCGAGAGCACAGCTCTGCTCAGTTACCTCATCCCACTGCCTTGGGCTCTCACTCTCCACACTGAGCTCCACTTCAAACGGAGTGCTGAAAATCCAATTGTTTGCTGTGAAAAAGTTTCCATTTTGTGATGATGAAAGATGTGACCTTTCTTTTTGGAGTGATTTGTAAACATGAGGTAAAACACGGGAGCATGCCAGTGTTAACTTGATACTGCCACAGGCTCTGTGCATCAAACATTTCTGCTTTATTCTGAACGTCCTGTTAATGAGAAAAATATTCAAATCAAAGAAATGGCTTTCCCTCAATTCTCTTCACAGTGTAATTTGGAGCTTCAGAATAGCATGCTCAATTATGTCTGTTTTATTCCTAAATTAGGGGGGAAAAAAGTGTCAGAAAACTATTAAGTAAACCTCTTACAACTGTTAAGCAACATCCAGTATTAATTGTTTAATCACTCTTTTATTATTTTTTAGGTAAGAAGTGAATAGCGCACTTGCCCAAAAGATTTCTTCCACAAAACACTTGGAACACCAAATTCCAAAGTCAGGCAGATTCCAATGGTACAATACCTTAGGAGATGGGCAGAAACCTCTCCTTAAAAGCTGCTAGAGAGGCTGGTGTGACCAGGAGCAAGCAGAGGCATTTTTTAACAAGTTTTGGCACCTCATGGAATGTCTGGTAGAGGCTGAGCTCCAGCAAGGATGTGCCAGTTCTGCAAAACCAGCAGCAGGTTGGGATCCCTCGATGCTCAGCAGCTCCCCAGGGTGGGTGTGAGCCCTTTGGGCATTGGATTTGTTTCTCCCAGAGCTGGTATTTCCCTTCTGGATAAGGATTTATTCATCCCAGCTCCCCTGGGCAGAGTGAGCAGCATCAGCACAAACGCAGCGACAGCGGCAGCTCAGGGAGCCAGCGTGGGCAGGGGGCTCACCCAGGGGCATTTGGGGGCCTGCAAAGCAGGCTTGCCTCCCAAATTACCCAAGAGCCACAAGGAATTAATCCCTCAAATATTATACACACTTCTAGTATCAGCTAAGATGGCACAAACCAGAGGAAACAGATGGTCAGTGCTGTTCCTTTCTTCTTTGCTCAAGTTGAATTTTCCATATTCATTCTGGGTGGGTTGCGTTACCCAGAGGTTGGATATCAGGATTCTTCCCCCAGAGGTGCTGGGCACTGCCCAGTCTCCCCAGGGAATGGGCACAGCCCCGAGGCTGCCAGAGCTCCAGGGGGTTTGGACAGGGTGGGATTTTTGGGGATTTTTTATGCAGGGCCAGGATTTTAACTGGATGATCCCTGTGGGTCCTTTCCAACTCAGGACATTCCATGATTCTCTCACAGCTTTTTTTCCTCAGCATCCTTAGGGCAGAGTGCTGAGGCCACCAGGCAGGACCTGTGGACATTTCAGCTGTGAAATGAGCCCTAAGGTGCACCTTCCATCTGCACCTGCATTCCCTAGGTGCACATTCCATCACCAGCATCACTGCTGGCATCTACTTCCCTTCCCAAAAAATGATCTGGACAAAGGCTGTGAACTGATGGGACACTGAACCACAAAGGCCTGAATGAGAAGAGTCTTAAAAATTCCTCTGGAAAGGCTGGGAGGACAAAGGACCATGGATTCCATGAATTGCTGACAAAATATGAACTTTTTTCTGGCATCTGTAGATTTCTTTTCAGAATCCTGAAAACTCTTGGTTGTCTCGTTTCTCGTAAGGAGGAGAAGCTTCAAGTCCACATGTAAATTTGTTCACACTTCAGAAGCCCTATTTTCTTGGACTACCTTCACCAGCACTCCTGAAACCTTCTTTAATACCTGGAATGAGGATCTTTCATCCTAATTTTTGCCAGGACAAATTGTGCCCAAATACGCCATGGCTCTGTAGCTGTCCCTGTGGGTTGGAAGTTGCCATCTAGGTCAGGAATAATATTTATAAAAATCCAGGTATGGCGAGTTCTGCACCTCAGCTGCCTAGCTTATATTTGATTTTTTGTCTCCATGAACAAGCATTTATTTCCTAAACCTTTTTTTAGAAGTATTACCATAAAACAGCTCCTTCAAGAGCAATAACCAAGTCTTCATATTTTCAAGTCCATCAAAAAGACTGTCACACTGCAAAATAGAGGTGTCTTCAGAGATAAGCCTCTTGCTCCCTAAAATAGGCCCTCTCTAAACATAAATACAGAGTCCAAACACCTTCTTGAGTAGTTCACAATTCTGCTCATACAAAAACTGTTTACAGCAATTCCATCAGCTGTCAGTTGACAGCACTTCTGCACCAAGTCTGTGATTAATCCCTCATGTGAAAGTCACGAGTTATGTCAAAATAAATGACAACCAACCCATCTCACTACTCACAGCAGGGGAGGAAATGCTGAGAAAGAGGAGCTGGGCACAAAAAACATCGACAGGACGAGGAGCAGGTAGAGAACAAGGAACTTTCAGATTTCCATTGGATGCTGTTCCTCGGTGAATTCACATCCATCTGTCAGCCTAATTTGCAAGCACGCTCCCTGATTCGAGCTGATGGGGAAGATCTGAGTCAACTGAGTGAGTATTTTTGTTAAATGTTGTCTGTCACATCCTGTTACTCCGCGCTGGGTTCCCCTCTGTGCATCCACGGTGTGCTGTAACACAGCATGATGCAGCAGGGATGATTTCATGGGACATGACAGAGCAGCATTGCTGCAGCTTGTGGAACAAACACCTGCTTTTAGCAGTGATTTCATCTGCTGGAAGTGGTTTCCCAAAACACCTAACCTGGGTCCTGCTCCATTGCACTCTGCTCTTTGTATATTTCTAACATCTTCCATAATATTTTGGTCATTCTCTTTTATTCCATCAACATGTTCACTTATAGGGTTGGGTTTTCATGGTTTTTCTTTTCAATAGAAGTTGAAAATAAACTCACAAAAACTGGGAGAAAAGGAACGACAGTAATTTCACACTCATAAGCCGCACCGGGTGATAAGCCGCACTTTTTTTAAAAAACAAAGTAAAGAGTTGGTAACAGAATTGTGTGAGCACGGGGTTTGGTGTCAGGTGCTCAATTTGCAAACAGTTTTCACAGACCAGCGAAGCCTTTAAATGCAGCCCCAGGAGCCCTCCCCGTGCCACGGTCCCCAGCACTTCTGGGTTGGCATTTCACTGGAATTTGTCCATAAATAAGCCACACCAGGTGATTAGCCACACTTCCAGGATTGGCTTGATTCGTCAGTGAAATAGGTGCGGCTTATCAGTGTGAAATTACTGTACTCTAAACCATGATGGGGACACATGAAAAATATTCTTATTATGGAAGGAAAACACTGATTCTGTTAACAACAAAGAACATATTTACCCACAGATAAAAATAATAACAGGAACAAAGTTTAGGAGACTTGTTCTTCCTTCAGAAACTTCGGCAGAATGTTAGAAGTGAAATCTGGGTAAAAATCTTCTCTCCTTGGAGAAATACGGACACAGACAAGGCAAACATTTAACTGTTGATTTTGTACTTGCAGATGTAGGTTTTATGAATGGGAACATTTGCAATTTAAAAAAAAACCCCAAGGTTTGGGTGACCCTTTCTAGAATTTTGCTTCATTATCTTTGACCTGACTGACAGAAATATTAGCAGTGGGGAATAAAACTGCTGGTTTAGTTATTTAAAAACCGAAGTAATTTATTCATCTTGAATAGATTCTCTCCTTCCAAAAATCCTTCCATCTGCATGTGAATGCATGAGAGCTAATTAAATTGGCAGCCATGGCTCTGTACTTCTCATTTGGAGGACCTTCATCTCAAGCTAGAAGAGCCTCCTCCTCCAGGAGCTCGTTAGAGAAGAGGGAAAGGGAATCAAACACAAGTGAAAAGTTCAAAACAGAGATGGGTTTCAGAAAAAAAAAAAACAAACAAAAATGAAATAATTAAATTTGGATTGCCCCAGTCTTCTCAAATGGAATAAAACTGGTCCCTTGAAGCTCCAGAGGTGGTTCCTGCCCACTGGAGCTGGCAGAGGGATTTGGAATGTCCTTTGTGGACCTGGCACTTGTGATGGAAAAGCCACAACTTTCCCTGAGTCCCTGTCAGGATTCTACCTGTGCTTCCTACCCCTGGCCCAGGACCAGCTGCCACCTTGCAGCCTCCTGGCAAGCCCAGAATTAAATTTCAGAGAGGGATCACAAATCTTGGCCTTTGATAAGAAAAATGGAAATTATCCCAAATTGCAACAGAGGAGAGGGGTTGGATTTTGGGGAAAAAATTCTCCTCAAAAAGATTTGTCCAGCCCTGACACTGGTGGAATAACGATACCTGGAAGGATTAAAAAGATGTGTAGAAGTGGCATTTGGAGACAGGGCTCAGTGGTGGCCTTGGCAGTGCTGGGTGACTGGTTGGACTTTTTAATGTCTCTCTGTTAATGTAAAAAATTCCCTGACTCTGTAATTCCATGATTCCATGGTGAGCTGGACTTCAGGTCAGCAAGGAGGAGAGGGCCTTGAGCCCTGCCAGGAGGGACAAAAAGGCTGATTATTGTAGCAGAAGTGTCCTCGCAGGGGGACTGTGCTGCTGTGTCACCCTGTGGTGGCCCTGGGGACCCTCCCTGAGCACAGGCAGCCCCAGCAGGAGCTCAGTGCTCCTCGCTGAAAACAAGAGCTACACTGGGATGCATTTTCTCCAAAAGCACAGCACCTTTTGACCTTCAGTAAAAATTAAACACTCGGAGGGATTGGGCAAAGCAGATTTTAATTTATAATAAATCAAGGCCGCTGTTGCCTCTCTTTATACAAAGGCCCCGAAGAGCTCCAGCTCCCTGCGAGCTGGCAATGTATTTTAATGTATTTATTTGATGATGCATTCATTCTTTCATTCATTCATCTATTCAGTCATTCATTCACACACTTGTTCATTCATCCCTGTCCTTTTGCAGGAAGAGAACATAAGCCAGCAGTGGCATACTTCTTCACTGTCCTGATTTACAGCCACGGCTCTGAGTTGGTATCAATAAATCTCTTTGGCCCTCCTCAATCCAGCATTATCCCTCATTAGTGACTGGGATTTAAAAAAGGGATTAAAAATAATATCAGATTATAGATAGATGGCTAGATGTGTGTATTGGTTGCAGCGCTTTGATTAAAGTGCTGGGTTGCTGAGGGGTTTTTTTTCTCTTTTATTTAAGACCTCTCATATTCATAGCTCTCTGGACCTTGCAATTATTTTCACAAACAGTCCCTGATGTTTTATTAACTGGTCCAATAATTTTTTCTTATCAGGGATGGATAATAAGTTCCCCACTGCCCTCCCAGTGGTGGCTGATGCTGAGGGGAGCTCTGCTGAGCCTGCCTCTCACCTCTACATTCTTTGCCTGTGGGAGATTTTTGGTATTTTCAGGCCTAGGGAAATATTTATTTTAAAATATTTAAAAATAACCTTTGTGGGGTCATCCCAGCTCTGGCTGTGAGACTGTGTGGGTTGTGTCTAGAATTGCCTCCCCATCACTGCTCTTCTCAGCCCAAACATGCACATTTTATCTGCTTCTGAGCATGCCTCAAACATGGGAATATTTTCTCTGAGGAGGACTGAACTGAAGGGGAACTACTCTTCAAGTTGGGATTACTCACCCCCTAACAGCTGCTGGAACAATTTTTCTCCCATATCTCTGAAATACCCATAATTAATCTCGCCGACAACTTGCAACATAATTGTGTCCCTAAACTGTTAACCTTGAAAAATATTTGACAGTGTATTACCATCTCAGAAACTAGTTCCTACAGGGAATAGAGTAAATCCAGAAATATCCTGGTTTCTCTCGAAAGTCCCAGAATAACTCTTTGTAACTCTTTGTTGTCAGTCTTTTCAAATTTTTTTTTTGTTTGTTTGTTTTTTGGGGTTTTTTTTGTCCTCTTAGTTTTAATTCTGACCTGGTGGCAGGAGATACAGGAGAGAAAGAGGCCATGTTAGAGAAAACAAACCAACAGCAATTTGGAAGAAAAGGTGGTTATATATTATGCATAACATAGTGGTTTTTATACAAAGGAGCTGTCCCTTGCACTTCTTTCTGATTTGCATGTCTTCAGGGCACCAGGGGACAGAGACACTGGGTGGCACCAGCTGCCATCTGCAATCGGGTCACAACTGGTCCCTGGTAAACAAAAACAGACAAAAAGACAACGCTGCAGTCCAGGGAGAGCAGAGCCTGAGCTGGCCCATCCACACAGCTGCTGCTCCCCAAAAATCAGCTCCTGATGATGCCTCAAGTTTTAATTTTATATTTTCCAGACTCTGTCCTGCACTGGTGTGTGACTCTGAACTCCACACAAAGTGTTCCAGGTTCTCCTCCCAGCTCAGGCACACACAACAATCCTTGTCCAGCCCCGGAACCAAGGACACGCTGCAGCTCCAGCCCCAAAAAGTTCAAACAGGGAATTGAGGAGAGAATCTGGGAGGCTGGGACTGCAGAACCTGGGGCTGGGATTGGACAATGAACCCCAAGGTTGGAATGGACCCAAACTGATCAAAGTGTGAAAATTCACGACTCAGGTCCATCTTGGGGAATAAAAATCATTTCTGTTTATTGAGAGACCTTCAGGTTCATTTAGGGCAGATGAATCCCCCCAGGGGCTGCACCCAAAATGGTCACACAGTGGGGTTTCACACTTTTATAGGAATAAATAAATAAAGTAGAATCTGGAATTGGACAATGAACCCCAAGGTGGAAATGGACACAAACCGATCAAAGTGTGAAACTCCTGAGCTGTGTCCATCTCGGGTGCAGCCACATTTGGGCTCTGGCACTGCCCAAGGTGAATCCTGTGGAGGATTTTAATAAATCCCTGCTTTATTCCTGTGACTCTGCCCAGCCTCTGTCCCAGGAGCATCTCCAGCCATCAGGGCTTGCACAGAATGGCAATGTCACCCAGGCTGTCACCGTGCCTGGGTGCCACATTCACTTGAGCTCAGATGTGAAGCACTGAGATGCTGCCCTGACATCAGTGACTTTACTGAAGCCACAGCACTCCTAGAGAGCTGGGTAGCTTTAATTAAATTTATTAACATTTCTTCAGTTGGTTACAAGCTCTGTTCTGTTGAGCAGCCTGGCATCCACTGTTGATAACAGCGATGAGCCTCTCCCAGGCCTGTCTGCTGTTCTTACCATGCTGCCATTTGAAATCACCAGGAAAAAAAATAATCAGGAGCTTAAAAAAGCTAAAGCAGACAGGCTGTTTCAGATTATTTCAGTATGTGAGCTTGCTGCACCAGCCAAATGTTCCTGTTAAAACCATAGTCTGATTTTCCCCCTGAAAATCAGGTTATAAACAAAAGGATTAGACAGAGACCAGCCCAGGGAGACAATTTAGATCTGGGTTCAAATATGAGCTGGGAATGATGGAAACACTTTGGTTTGAGGCCTTCTCTATTTTAATAAAAGTTCTTTTAAAATATATGTATCTTTTATGTATTTTTATATCAGGGATTAACTGTACATCTTGGGAGAAACCAGAAAAGGAGATCATTATTTTACAATTCAATCTGGTGGAATCTGAAGGTTAGGATGGGTAGGGAGAGCAAGCACAGCTGCATTTCTTATAATTTTCCCATTAGAATATACCAATTTCCACACTGCTGCTTCCTCATTTTTGGTGTGTTTGTAGGTATTATTTTCATTTTTGGATCCAGCAGCCCAGAAACTTGAAAAGAGAGAGTCTGGTTTTACTAAAGGAACATTTTCTCACTTAATCCAAACACTTGTCCAGTTTGCATTTGCCAATTTTCACATAAAATAAAAAAAAAAAAAAATTAAAAAAAACAAAAACAAAACAAACAAACAAACAAACAAACAAAAAACCACAAAGAAAAACATAGCTAAATGACATTATAATACATTTGTGATGTTATAATGTGTATTCCCCAAAAATAAACTCTCTCTATATACTATAAATATAAATATAAATATAAATATAAATATAAATATAAATCTGTACCTAAAAGGGTTCCAAGAGAGATTTGGGCAGGGGCCTGGAGGGACAGGACAAGGGGCAATAGTTTCCTATTGACAGAGGGCAGGGTTAAGGGATATTGGGATGGAATTCCTGGCTGGGATGGAATTCCCAGAGCAGCTGTGGATCCCCTGGATCCCTGGAATGTCCAAGGCCAGGCTGGAGCATCTGGGACAGTGGAAGGTTTCCCTTCTGAAGTTCTTGATTTCCTCCTTGAGATGAAGATTGCTTTGGCTCACTCTTTTCACACATCAGAACACTTTAATCGAGGTTTTTACTTCTCACTAAGCAAAGGGACTGAAATGAAAAAGAAAACTCCTAGAAAAGCTTTCCAGGTATTTTCACTCATTTAAATCAGCTCGTTCTAACAAGAGCAATTCCATCAGCAGCACAACACCAAACCAAACACAGTAATTTCGCTACTATAAGGCGCATCCTCTTGACTAAAATTTTATTGAAACCCAGGGGGGCACCTTATAATCCAGTGCGCCTTATATATGGACAAAGTTCAGAAATTTGCCAACCCGGAAGTGCGAGCCATGAGAGCCGACGGCCAGCACCGGGGGCGGGCAGGAATGCCGGGGCCCACGGCACGGGGAGGGCACCTGGGGCTGCGTTTAAAGGCTGCGCCGATCCGTGAAAAATGTTTGCAAATTGAGCACCTGCCAGTAAACCCCGCAATCGCGTGATTCTGTTACTAATTGGTTACTTTTTTGCTCGCAGATCCTCGCTGCAAAAAAGTAGTGCGCCTTATAGGCCGATGTGCCTTATAGTCGTGAAATTACTGTAGATATAAATTTATTATCCCAGGAATATCTTTATCCCAGGGATCTGTCACTCTGCAATTCCAGCTCCTTTGAGAGGGTTTAGGGTTTTGCACAGAGTTCTGTTTGTCCCGTGTATGCCACAGCTACCTATTGAAGCGCCAGCAAAAGCAAAAGCTTTGGGGAATTCCCAACAATAAAGTTGAAATCTCTTTACTGGTTAGTATTCAGCCTCACCGTAATATTTAGCAGACATTTTCCCTTCTCCCAGTTTTCAATAGGCTGCATTTATCAGCACGGAGTAGCAATCAACACGTACTTGCTCATGTATTTATAAAAGTCAGCTGTGTGCTTCCACATTATTTCAATTCTTCCTTTAAAACCCCTTTGCTTTGTTTGTCTTCAGCGGGAAAATTCTGGGTAGATTTGCTGTGTGTATGGCTGGTGTGCAATAAATCCATGAGTATTAGCACAGATATTTCTTTAATAGCTAAAGTGAATTATTTACGTAGCCCCTTGTTCCATCCCCAGATTTATTTAATATTGGCATTATAGTATTAGATACATTATCTTAAAAAAAAAAATAAAAAAATTGTTATTTGTATCTTTGCACTTAAAATGACAATTTCCTACTGGGAGACAAATTCTATTACCACTGGATTCTTGCGAAAATCATATATTCTGCAAAGCTCTGAAGGTGATCTGAGATCATTAAGCTGCGAATGGACAGCATTTCCAAAAGTGTAAGGCAAGACCATTCTGATCAAATTGAACAACCATGATTTATCCTGAGTGGCCAAATCACTGATGTGATTGTTTTGTCCCTCCAGCAATATTTTTCCAAAGTAAAAAATGCAAAAATGCCCAATCCTTAAGGAAAGCCTTGAGAATTTAATTCTGAGAAGTCACAATTTGATTTTTTTTAGTGCTGCTTTTCTCAACCAGTTGATTGCAGCTCCAAAGGGTCGTGAAAGGCAATTAGAAGACACAAGGCACTTAAAATCTTATTATATCCCGAAATAAAATAGAAAGTCCAACTCCTACTCCCCCATTCCACTTATGCCACGATGCCCCAAAGTCACAGCCACAGCCCTCCCAAAACACCCAAGTGCACCACAGAACTGGGAATTATGGGCACAGATTGGAGGGAATTTATTTTACTGGGAAGGGAAGGGGGTCTTAAACAAATTATGCAGGAAATAAAGGCCCACTTAACTGGAAAGAGTGAAAAATATTGGAGTAGTCATTCAGTAAATGTGCAGATTATGCATTAATTTATCTCCCTCCTTATCTCATTGCCTTGTCTCATCAAATAGTTAAATATTGTGCTTCCAGACATTTATATCAAGCCACAAATATTTCTTTTTAAATAATATCCAATTCAGCAGAGCACTTTGGCACTTGCCTGGACCCCACTGTCTCCAACTTAATGGGCATTAACTGTCCCAGCTGAGTTTCTGGAATAAAATCCATTGATCTGTGTCAGTCAGGATCTTGAAAACTGAAGACCTGAGGTTTCAAATCCCAATCTGCTCATATGCAGTAAAATAAACTGGAAGTCTTCACTGGACTTGGCCTCAGGCTCTCACAACCCCAACTCCAGCTCAAATTCATTCCAGTAAACCTCAAAATACAACTGAATATTTCCTTGGCAAGATAAAAAATATAGATTATTATTATGATATTATTGTTATTATTTCCATTTATCATTATTATTGCTGCTATTATTATTACATAACCCTTTCTCTCTGCTCAGTGGAATATCCATCCTGCAGCAGCAGGTGGGGATTTCCATTTTACAAATCAAACACCAAATGCAGTGAAACAGAGCTGGTGAGAGCTCAGGAAAATGATTCAGAGTTGAATGGATTCATTCAGGATCTTCTCCCTGTTTGGAGGAGCACGTGGGGATCAGCTGGGCTGTAATTACTAGAAAACACCAAGAATGGTCTAGAATTCCCTGGGGCAAGCACCCCAAGGAGGGGAAGGATACTTTTGGGGGGTACAAGTAGGATAAATGGGATTGAATTTCAATAATTCTTTCCCAGCAAGATCAGCTAAACTGAAATAATCCCCAGGGAAAGGAACAGAAATGGGGCAGTGTGGAGTCTCTAATGCTGGAAACTCAGAGTGGAGAACAATTTTACATCTGCCCAGAGGTGTGAGGGCCTCCTAAACCAACCTCACTGAGTCCCTGGCCTTTCCAACAGCCTGGGTTATTTGCAAGGGATGTGAATCAGATCCCTAATTCCTACCCTGTGATACCTCCCTTAGTACATGGTAGATCACAGCAGGTGTGCAGAATTAATGAGACACCATCATTAAATTTAAATTACAGCAATCTCACAATTATAAGCTGCACCTGAATATAATCCACACCTCCGGGTAGCCAGGTGGACCATGGGATTTGTCCATATATAAGCCGCACCTGAACATAAGCTGCATTTTTTTTTTTTTTTAAGCGAGGATCCATGTGTAACAAAGTAACAAATTAGTAACAGAATCGCTGCCAGCGGGGTTTGGTGTCAGGTGCTCAAGTTGCAAACAGTTTTCATGGACCAGCAAAGCCTTTAAAGGCAGCCCCAGGCGCCCTCCCCGGCCGGCTCTCACTTCCAGGTTGGCATTTCACTGGGATTTGTCTATAAATAAGCCGCACCTGATGATTAGCCACACTACTGGGGTAGGCTGGATTCTTCAATAAAAAGGTGCAGCTTATAATCGTGAAATTACTGTAATTTCTCTTTTTCAGATATAGAAAATTCCCACACACCAACTGGGGTTAAAAAAAACAAGAGTATATTTGTTAATGTTCCTCAAGAAATGCTTCTCCAGAGAGGCCAGAGTCATAATTAAAACCACTTAATCCAATCCCCTGAGATTTTTCCTTACGTGTTTCATGTCCCAAAGCAATTAGAAATATAAACTTATTTAAAGTAAATTTGTCAGGAGGAGGACTGGACTGGTTTTCTGCTGAGATCCCAGTGGGACAGGCTGAGTCTGACTCCAGCTGTGTCACTCCATGAAAACAGGGATGAGGAGGAGAGGTTTGGTTGCACAGAGGTGGGCGAGCTGGAGGAGGAATCTCCCACTCTGCTGAGTTCTCCAGAGCCTAAGGAACAGCATAATTAAGCCTGGCCTTTATTAAATCCCCAATCCTGGCTTTTAGCAGGATCAGCCTGTGTCCTCGATTCCCAAAATCCAAATTCAACCATGATTGTGTTGCTCTGCTCAGCCACAAACCCTGAGCCAGAGCCTTCACCCCTTCTGCCACTGCTGATATTTTTTAGTGGCTTTAACCATGCAATCCTCTCCAATTCCCTCATTTGGGACTGACTTCATTACTGACTTCCCAGCACAGCGCTTTTCCTAGTCAATAATCGCATTTCCATTTTAACCATTTCCATTTTAGCGGCGTGGGGCTGTTGACATTGGGCTGTGTGGAAACAAGGCTTCAAAAATTCTGGGATATCTCCCCACCTCAACCTCCATGTCCACAGAGAAGCAAAATGCAGGTCTTCTTCATGAACCAGGCACCAGCCTCTGCAGGAGCCCAGGGAGATGAAATTAACCTTGGCCATGACTTGATTGTTCTTCTTCTCTTCTCTTCTCTTCTCTTCTCTTCTCTTCTCTTCTCTTCTCTTCTCTTCTCTTCTCTTCTCTTCTCTTCTCTTCTCTTCTCTTCTCTTCTCTTCTCTTCTCTTCTCTTCTCTTCTCTTCTCTTCTCTTCTCTTCTCTTCTCTTCTCTTCTCTTCTCTTCTCTTCTCTCTTCTCTCTCTCATCCTTCTGCCTCTCCAGAGAGACCAAAGGACCAACAGATGTGCAGGGAAGAGCAGGTGTGATTTGGCACGGCCACACTTCCGCTGAATTAAAGGAGGGCAGGAACAGTCTCAGATTCTGGTGAGATTAAGAAAAACCAGAGGCAGAATCTATGGAGTAATAAAATGAATTTTTCAAAGGAGATGCCCCCACCAGAGGCACAGCCAAGAGCAGCATCAAAGTTTTCCTGCTCAAATGAAAACTCCCACAATCTTCAACTGAGGCCAAGGATAAAACGTCAGTCCCAGCAAATTACATTACTTCTGTTGTTATTAAATCTTAGGAAGTTGGAAATGTCTGAAGGCCCAATCCACACAGGTGTTTGTTTATGGGTATGAATAATAAATGCTAGATAATGTAAATTATGTATAGACCACCAATCCTCCCCAGACAAAGTGAATTTCTGAGCTTTGTACCAGCTTGGTACCAGCTGATGTCAACATTGGCAATGCCTTGTCCTTGCACTGGAGGACATTTCATGAGAATGGAGCTCCTCAGCTGGTCCAAATGATTGAAGGACAACCCATGGGATAAAAAGAAACTTCAAAAAACCTTGGGGAAAGCTGAAGATTTGCTGCAGTGCTGTATCCAATGTAAAGTAAACACACATGACTTCGTTACACAGCTCACTGCACCCAGGCAGGGAGATGCAATCCCCACTCCCTGGCCACATTCTCCATCTCATCAGTGCTTTCTGTCCAGGAAAGCCAATAAAATAAGAATGTGTGTTGCCAAGGTGAAGTTTCAAGAGTTACGATTTTAAATTTCCTATTAGGGATAAGGTAAGATTTACGGGTGATATACTGATTTATAAATATGTTTAGACAGTGAGTATTTTTGGCTTTAGGCTGGAATCAGAAAGCTCAGTTTAAAGAAAGATTTTTAAAGGTTTTGTGGTAATAAAATAAATCCAACTTATACTTTCAAAGATCAGCCTGACTGTATAAAAGATGATGACAGTGACAGTGGGAAAAAATGTTTCTTATATCCACAATGCTCCATTATTTTCTCATTAACTTGAGTTTTAAAGGGAATCATATTAGTGCCTCCAGAGGATGAGCTATATAAACAAGAGCTACAAATTTATCTGTGCATTAAAACGAATGCTATGGTAACAGGTTTGATTGCTTTGGCTGCAGTTTCAAAACCTAAAGGGTGTATTAGCCAGAGATAATCTCACCCTTGGGTCCTTCTATATACTAGATCTCCTGCCTCTCATCCTGGGAGACACAGCCTGGCTAATAATGCTCCCCCTGCCTTTGGTTTGTCACAGCTGAAACCTGCCTCTTCCAACCTCACACAACACATTGCCTGGGCCATTTTATTTTGATCATTCAGAATCGTTTACAGCTGGAGGAGGTGTAAAGATTTCTTTCCTTGGACAGCAGGGAATATCTCCTGCAGCTGGTGGAGCAGGGGCAGTGCCTGCATTGTGATGGATAACCAGGGTGTTGGCTACCCCAGGCTGGACTTGGTGGCCTCCACAAGGGAGCTCTCAACAGTCCATGGGCTCAGAATTCCCTGGATTGTCAGGGGCACACAAGGATTGCCAAATCCAGCTCCTGGCTTGGCACAGCACCATCCCACGAATCCAAAAACGTCACTGAGAGAGCTGTCCAAACACCTCTTGAAGGCTGAGCTGGAAACCACTCAACACAACATTCCTGTGGCACTTCTTGGCATTCCAAGCCTTGCTGAGATCCCTCCCAACTCACCAGGGCACAACTTAGGGCTGCTCAGGCTGTGCTGCCTTTCCAACCATCTGTGAGAAACTCCCGTGGGGTTGCTTTTCCATCAATAACTTGTATTTGTAAATCCTTCCTTTGAACTCTTATGGATGTAGATTTAGTAGAGGCAGGATTATTTTAGCCTACATCCATAATTTTTGGGTCATCACAGCAATCCCTTTGAGAATCCCATCAAAACTTGAGCTGCAGGTGGAAAGGAGATCCTCAGGCTTTGGCTGGTTGCTCTGTGGTGGAGCAGAGTTTGGAGAAGTGCACGTGGATGAGGACACAGCATCCAGTTCTTTGCACTGCAGGTGAGGCTCAGATCCCCATAAAAGAGAAATCTGGGAAGCTGAAGGCATTACCCACTCTCAGCAGCCAAACCCTAGCAGAGGGATTCCACACCTTACAAGAGCTGAAGGAAATCAACCTCTCAGCACAACCCCTCCATGGTGGATGGGTCAATAGCTCCTGCTTTTTTCCATTCCTCTACAGCTGCCCTCATGTGGTAACTTGTCTTGGTTTGCAATACAAGGTGTGACCAAAAGTATCTATTCTGTCACCATCTGTTGAGACCAGGTGGGAAGTGATCCTGATCTCTGTGGGGATATCTCCTGTTAATGGATCATCCATTGAAACCAAGTGGGGCAGTGTTCTTTATTTCCAAAGGGGACATCTCCTGTTAATGGCCATATTTATAAACCAGCTGGGCCAGTGTTCTTTATCTTTCCACAACCCATCCTTCCTGCAGGGAGTTCTCTTCTGCTCATGGCCAGTGAGTCCCACTGTGGGACTGATAAAATTACTGCATCCCATTGAAA
This sequence comes from Sialia sialis, assembly GCA_009812075.1. NCBI lineage: Eukaryota > Metazoa > Chordata > Aves > Passeriformes > Turdidae > Sialia > Sialia sialis. Next base: position 2,730,927 of record VRYO01002781.1, on the reverse strand, counting down.
GACACTCTAACCAAGAAAAAAAGCCAAGCCTTTCCTACCAAAATTAAAACTGAAATTTTAAGACACCAAATAACCCATTTTTCACTAAATTTCAAAAGAAAACCAGACTTCTCTACATCATCACTAAACCTTCGGAAAAAACTGCACCCTTCTGCAAAACCACTAAACCACAAGTGTCACTGCAAAAAAACTGTAGCCACCATTTAATGGTACTGCTACCAACACCCTGTCTGACGGGGTGTCAGGTTGTATTTTGATTTTGTCAGTGTTTGGGGTTTGTTCTTCGTAGTTCTATTTTAATTTTCTTAGTAAAGAACTGTTATTCCTAATTCCCATATCTTTGCCTGAAAACCCCTTAATTTCAAAATGATAATAATTTGGAGGGAGGGGTTTACATTCTCTATTTCAAAACAAGCTCCTGCCTTTCTTAGCAAACACCTGTCCTCCAAACTAAAACATTACTGCAGCACCCTTATTCCCTGTTAGTGATTTTCCTGGATGCTGGCACTGGGGAGTGATTTACAGGAGATTCCTTATTAAAATGAAAAGTTGCTGCTTTTTAACCTCTACACCAAACCTTGGGGGGTTGCAAAGACCCCCCAAGCTTGAATGACTTTTCCATTCTGTTCCCAGGATAAATTGCTCCTGAGCTTGTCTTCACCTGTCACTTCTGCTGAGACACTTCTGAGAGTCATAAACTCCTACATCTTCAAGCCAGCTGTTGAGAGGATCCCTATTATTATCACGACGTTGTCAGCGACAATAACAACAGTTAATAAATGATGATAGGGACATAAATGTCTGGTTCCTGTGTACAGCTTGTCATCTGCAGTCAAATCTAACACTGCTAAAGGAGGCTTTGGAGTGAGTGCTGAAAAAAGGGATCTCTTCTGGGAAAGGGCTCTGTTAAAAAGGCATCTATGTTTAATTCCACTTAATCTTTTCCAACTTAAATGCGCTCATAAAAAAGTCAGCCTGAGCCTGTGCATGTGTGCATTAAGGATTTCTGAATTTACCTGAATCTGTCCCAGCCTTCAGCAGGGTGAGAAGGGAGGCTTTGGACACACTGACTTGGGCAGTGTTACCAAAAAATTGTTTGGGGACAAAATCAGGAGTTTTGACTCTCAGTTCAGAGGCAAACAACACAAAAAAAAGGAGGTAATTTGTGTACATTTTGCTTCTGCTCTGAACACAAGGTCACATTTTGCAGGACTTTGTTGCACAGTGGTGAATTTATTCTCTGTTTTGTATGGGTTAAGATCAGGGACTCGCTGATATTTGCCTCAGCAAATTGTTTACGGAGGGCTTTGTGGCACCTCTCATGCAGAAAAAAATTGAAAGTGGGCATGAGAAGGAGTTGCTTGTCACACCTGAGGAAGATACATCCCTGCACTGTGCCTCAGCCCTGTTCCCGGGCTGTACAGCCCTGTAAATATCTCGGCAGGAATCTCCCTTACACACACCGTGCAGATTTTGCCTCTTACAACAGATTAAGCAGCCCGTGTAAGAGAAGTGGATGAATTATTGATCCTGTACAGGGGAGAAGAGGGGGAACAGAGAGAATATTCCATGATGTGATGGAGCCAGCCCACGTTTCAGGGGGATGCAGGTGGAGGGAGCCCTGTGGTTCATGGCTTGGGGCACTTCAGGTGCATCTCAGGCACTTTCTCACTGTGGTTACCTCACTCAGTTCTGAGCCTAAGCTGATAAAAAAATTTCTACAAATTAC
>VRYO01002781.1:2672698-2687835 GCA_009812075.1 Sialia sialis | reverse complement strand
GCTTATAATTGTGAAATTACTGTACCTATAATTACACTATTGAAGTGTAAAATTCAATCTTTGCAAACTTCTGGGACATTCAGGAACGTGGCTTGCTTTGGACTGTAATTAAAACACGGACATTTTGGTTAAAAATAGCTCCTCTCTGACCTACATTCCTGATGTAGGTCACTGGAGGCACTTCTCAGACATATTAGCATTTTGGACACTTAATCTTAGCAGCATATTGCATCTCCTAGAATAGGTTAGAAGAGGCAAGGCAGGAGGAATTGCTGCATCTCGAGTCACCCAGAGAGGTTGCCAAGTTTCTCAGGCACCAGAGAGGCAGAATAATGAGGATTATATTTAATTCAGGCTGGAGAGGCAACCGTGGGGTGTTGAGCAGAGGCAGCTCAGATCATCTTGACTCTGTGGGGGAGGGAGAATTTATAACTCTAGCTGGCTCCAAAGCAAGCTGTGTGTGCATTTGCGTGTGTATATATATTTATATATATGTATATACAAATCTGGATGTGTATATAACACCCTGTGTATATATGTATGTATGTACATGCCTACAGTGTACAAAATGTGTATCTATAGAAATGTATACATTTATATGAATTTCTATTTCTCTATATAAATAGTCATGCCACTAGGGGAAATCACATTTCCACGGTGTGTCCTTTTCCATAACACCCTCCCCCCAAAAAAGAAGCTGCTTCCATTAATGTCCTATTGGCACAAATGTCTTAAATTTTCTTTTCTGTTTAGAAAGGAGTGATGCACAAGCCTGGAAGGTTTTTACTCTTCCAGAGGACTTGCAGTAAATCATGAGTTTCTCCAGAGCTGTTCCACATCTGTGAAATAAAGTTGTGGCCAAAATGACTCAGGGCTGGTTTTCTAGGCAAAGGAAAGGGGTTGACTGTGCATTGGAAACCTCTGCTATGCTCTTAGAGTTTTGATGGTGAAATATTTGCACTGCTAATTACTCTGGTTGCTGTTCATTTCCCAGCTATTGGCTTGAACAGGGGAAAAAAAGAATTTCCTGCTCTAACGTAAGTTATCTGAAGTCTGATTATGTTGCCTCAGTGATGTATGGATTTCCATTTAGGGTCAGGATGTTGGGCTGTAAATCAAGAATCTGAGCTCAGTGAACATCTAGTTTGGGATGTGTCTTTTCTGTTCTAATTGATTTTAAATAATTTCAATTCATCATCAGAACAAGCTATACCTTAATTCATGATATGCTCAAAGAATTTCTCATTCATGTCAGGGTGAATCTTGCACTTGACTTCGGTGGGGTTGAACGAGGTCAGAGCATTTCATTCAGCACTGGCATAAAAACAATCTTGTAGTCGTGCAACTATTAATTCAAATTGTAATTTTGTAATAAAAGCAGCCTAAAACTGATTTGCTAGTTATGTATTCTGTGGTTATAGCACCTTTCTAGATGTGTTGGTGTTGGTTTGGATTTTGTGTTGCTAATCCTTACTCTGAGTTTGGCCCTGAGCAGAGCCAGAAACAGCTCAGCCCCTGGAATTCCAGCCCATAACACGCTGCACTGGAAAGAAAAAGCTGCACAGCACTGATGCCTCAGCACTCCTGGAGCTGTGTGCCTGGAGTGCTGGCTGATTGCTGAATTGCCACATGCTTCATGCAATTATTCCAAGAAATGTAGGTCACGGGGATTTGGACTCCCTGTGGCAGAGCCCTTGTCTGGTCCTGCAGAAAAACCTCCTTGTCCTTCCATCCTGAGCATTTCCAAGCTGTCCTGGTCTTTGGAGCAGGGTGGAGATGTCCTGCTGCCATCATTTGGAAGCTGGGATGTTGTTAGGAAAGAAAAAAGGGAGAATGGATTTTTCCTTCCTAAGTCCTTCACTTCCTTCAGGGGAGAGACAGACAGACAGACGTGAAATCATCATGGAAATCAAAACAAACACCCAGAACATATGACAGTGAGTGAAATGTTTCTCCTGAGCTCCTGGATTGTGCTTTGCCTTATTATTTCATCTGGGGGAAATCAGCACTTTATGGAAAAGTGCTTCCCAATCTCTTTTGCATAAACGTTACAGTGAGACTTCTGTGATGTATAGCTGCCTGTTCAAGAAAATGGGTCATTTCCATACAAATGTCATATTTCTATGCAGAAAATATGCTGAATTCATCCCCCATCTCCTAGTTAGAGCAACCCCTTTGCTGGTTTTGTGATTTCAGCATATTTGCCTGACTGGAGACAAGCAGAAGAGAAGAAAAAATGATTATTTTTTAATTAACTCATGCAGGCCTAATGTCAGACTAAGCACTTGAGTGCGGTGTCTCTGGGGCACGCACAGGAATATCATCCTCCAATTTTTTGAGGCTATTTTTTTTTATTTTTTGAGCAGAGTGAGCAGAAAGCTCAGAGTCTGGAGACTTGGGGAAAGAAATTTTTTCTGATGTCACAGTGAAAGAAGATGCCTGGATGTCCAGGTCCTCAGGGGAGGAGCTGTTCACACAGGAACCCACGGGCTGGAGCCAGCAGGGGAATGATGAGCTTTGCAAATCTCCTTGCACTCTGCAAGAATTTAATCTAAAAGGAACCTGAGCTCCTGCTCAAAAGAAACCACAAACCCACCCTGCCTCTGGAAAGCTGAATTTTCCTTTCCATTTTATATTTGGGAAAGGAACAGTGGATTTTAGGATCGGAGTTACAAACCAAGTGGATGCTAGAGATGGGCAGACAAAGAAATTCTGTGACCCAAGGCCTGCAGGTACCTGGTGGAAATCCTTGGAGCTCCACTGCTCCAGGGACAGCTGCTGAGGTGACTCCAGATGTTTGGTACCTGCTGCTGGACCTTTCTAAACAGCAATTAGAATTTCTTGAAATAATTACAGTAATTTCACAATTATAAGCCACACCTGATTATAAGCTGAAATTTTTTTTTTTTTTTTTTTTTTAAAGCCAGGATCCATGTGCGACAAAGAAATGAGTTAGTAACAGAATCACACGGGGGTTTAGTGTCACGTGCTCAAGTTGCAAACAGTTTTCATAGACCAGCCAAGCCTTTAAAGGCAGCCCCAGGCGCCCTCCCCGGCCGGCTCTCACTTCTGGGTTGGTATTTCGCTGGGATTTGTCGATAGATAAGCCGCACCTGAATATAAGCCGCACTACTGGGGTAGGCTGGATTCTTCAATGAAAAACGTGTGGCTTATAGTCGTGAAATTACTGTAAATGAATCTTCTCAACTTCTGACTCCTGAGCTGGCTTCAGCCAGTAGAGTTCTTGGGCTGCCTCACTCTCTCAGAGGTGTTTTCACCCATGGGGATGTAAAGAAGTCACTGCTGTGGCATGGCCTTTGGTGGCAGAAGTGTCCCCAGCCCGCTGGACAGGCTGTTAATTCTCAAGAGGTTTTCAGGCTCCTGTTCAACCTCTGCATGAGCTTCTACACCCACATAAAAGCTGCTCCTTGTGTGCTGGAAAAACATCTCCAAGGAAATCTCCCTTTACCAAATCCTGCTTAAAGCAAATAAAGCTATTTCCCATTAATAATAGTAATAATAATAATAATCCTCCATATAACACATTTTATTAATAAATAAGCAGGTACTGACCACCAAGGTCTGGAGTATGAGACGCTACTCCTAATTTTTCCTCCTCCTCCATCCATGAATCTTTTGCGTGCAGACTGATCCAACTTTAGTGAGATAGAATTTATTCCCAAAGTAGAAAATGGGAAGGGAAAGGGCTCTTAAGAGGTTTTTGTCTGGAGGAGAACAAAACATTCCCAGGGAGAGGCCTTTCCCACCCATGAATCCTACCTGGAGCTTTGGGGATTGTGTTGTATCAAAACAAAGAGATATTTAAAATTAGAGTTTCACTGGAATTACACTTCTGTTTCCAATTTCCTGTCTCCATGGGGAAAACAGTGAAAATTTATTTTCTCATAAAAATATTATGTGTATAATGTGTGTTGTTCAATGTCCAGATCCTCTATTTAATGGAACTTTGGATATATACAAAAAAAAGGGAAAAGTTTGGTATTTCCTTCTATAGGAAGGGATTTTAGGAATTCAGTAAAAATTAAGCAAACAAGAAATTACATTATTAATACCAAAATAATTATTAGCATAACAAAATAGTGCACTACAATAATAAATCACTGACAAATCTGGATAGAGATATGTTAGGATTAAGTTCTGAACACTTAAGTTCCTGAAGGTTTTTCATCTTCAAAAATTCTCCATTGAAAAATATCTGCTTTTAATTGCACAGCAAAATCCTCAGACTGACTTTTTTGTGATTATTTGGTAGCTGAAAAAAAATGTGACTCCTTGAATATAACTTCAAACAAAAACCTTTTCAATGTTGTTTTCATCGTAAGAAAAACCCCACGTTTTTAATCTGAAGGCAACTCTCTCTCGGAGCACAGAGAAGCTTTCTGAAAGTAACACTTATTTAGAAGAAAGAATATTTTTAACAAACCTTTCTATTCATAGAAAGAAAAGAATTTTTTTTTCCTCTCTTTTATTACCAAACTTTTATGTGCTTTGGCTTGGAGCACTGGCACAGTGGAAGGAGCTTTAAGGTCCCTCGCAATCCAAACCATCCTGGGATTCTCTGATATTAAGGATAAACAAAGGAATCAAGTATTGAAGGGAAGAATAATTAAAGTATTGGTGGCAAAAGATTTAAAATTTAAAAAAAACCCTGAGTTTCCACTGCCCAGACATGTGGGTGTAATCAACAGGAGCTTGGAAATGCTTAATCCTTTGGAATTAATATCCAATAATTTTCTCACCTCTGATATTACATCAATCCAAATGCAAACTTTGACTGACTTCATGATCTTTGCTGCTGCCACCTTGTCATTACTAAAAGCAATATTTGTAGCAGGTGAATAACTGAGAATAGGAGAAACCTGAGAAAAATTGCAACTGCTTTTTTATTTTCAGTGTCAGGCAGCACCACACCCAAAAGCTGTCCTGTCTAGAATTAAATTAATGAAATAACAGTAAAATTGAATTATTACAGTAATTTCATGATTATAAGCTGCACCGTTTTCATTGAAGAATCCAGCCTACCCCAGTAGTGCGGCTTATATTCAGGTGTGGATTATTTATGGACAAATCCCATGATCTACCCAGCTACCGGGACGTGCGGCTTTTAATCATGTGCGGCTTATAAGTGTGAAATTACTGTGATTATGGGGAGAATGGGGAACGAGGCCAAATATGTGTCTTTAGTTGGCACTCAGCTCTATGGTCAAGTTCTTGACTGGTTAACATCAGAAATAAGAAATTTTTCTGAAGTTTGACCCTTTTACACATCCTAAATTTTTTTCCACAAAACAATGTCACTGCAATATGAGGAGAATGGTCTCAATGGCCTAATTTATATTTATTTCAGCTTTTTTTGCCACAACTCTTTTCCTGAATAACCCCATGGTCCTCGAAGGAGGGCAGACAAAGAGATTTCAAAAAATTTGCAGAGAGGCTGAAAATCCATGTGTGCCTGGGCCAGGGCTGGCAGCACGACGCTCATGGATAAAGGAATTCTCCCTGGCAGTGTCACAATGCTCAAATTGGCCCCCGGGAAGACAAAGGCTGTGCTGTACACACCTGCAGCTGTGGGCAAACCACAGAACAATGGCCATTGTTCAGTTGTTAATGCACCGAATTTCTGTCTTCCCTTCATTATTTCCTGCCTTTCAGTCCCTGTAATTAACGTGCCTGGAGTGGGTGGATCTCTTTACATTCGCCTGTTTCTTTTCACAGCTTAATCAGAGCAGGAGAAAAACTTAAAATTAAGATCGCCTGTGTTTTCCAAGTTTGCTGGTGCTGTGTTGAGCTCCCAAACAGGGAGATGAACTTCTGGAGATGAATGGATGTTTGATCCTGAAACTTTCCAGTTGCTTGTGTTTCGGATTGGTTTCCAGGTCTTACCTTTGCAGCACCTTGTAAGGTAGAAAGAAAACTCCAATATTCAGGGAAATAAAATATTCCCAGTGTGTGGAGCCATGCAGCTGATGGCCAGGACCTTTCCTAGGAAACTGTGCCAGGGCCTCACCACCCTCTGAATAAAGAATTTCTTCCTAACATCACAAAGTGCAAGGTCAACCCTTGAGTTTCTATAGGTTCAGGTGAGTGTAATTTAAAGCAGAATTCACCTACAATGGTTTCCTGGAATTAAAAAGAAGCATTTCGTTCTGCTTTAAGAGTGAAAATTGATCACAGTCAGCAACACAAAAAGGGAAATAACAAAAACTGTTTCTGCAGTGGTTTGTCCAGTTCAGAGACCTACAGTGGCTGGTACCCCACAGAATTCTATCCACAGAAAAAATCAGGCTGCTTTTTAGTGCTCCCGCTTGGCTTTAAGCAGACAGGGAGGGTGCTGAGACCAGTCTCAGAATCTGGTAGAAAATTGTCATGGATGAGGACACTGAGTTGATATTTCGCAATGAGAAACATCCACATTCCATTGGATCCATTTCCTTGGGTCACCCGGACTGAAGACCAGATATTCTTTTCTCCAGACAGAGCTCTTAGAATTTGTTGTAAAAGCATCAAAACACATTTCTTATAGCGTTTTACCTCAGCAACCTGAAGGGAGGAGTCTGCAAAGAACCTGAGGGCCCTGTCCTTGATCAGCTCCTTCCCTCCCTGCCACAATCTCAGCATCTTCAGCAGAAGCAACCTTAGCCACTGTCATGTTTATTACGGCTCTACACATTTCACATGAAGTGTTATTTACTGTAACTCTGCCCATAAAGGACTAACAGCATTATTGGGAGCTGTCCTTTGCATGCCTGATGTCAGCTGCAGCTGCAGATCACATTTACAACTCCAAACACATGCAATGGAGAGTCATAAATTATACAGGAAACAACACAGAGTAATGAGAGACGTGTCAGCTTGAGTTTCTCACTGCGGAGGCAGCACTGTGGCAGGCAAGATTTATTTACTATTCCAGCCACTGGCTTTTTTGGCAGTCAATAGCTCGTCACTTTTAGTCTGCAAATAGGAATAAAGATGTTTTGTGAGAAGGAAAACAAAAGAGAGCAGAGCTGCTTGGCCTCTAGGGTGAGTTACTGGAGTTTTGGACGTCCGGGTCTCACTCTGCACCAGCCAGTTGGAAAAACTCTGTAGTGTTTGCACATCTCCCTCTGCTCATCTGCTAGCACCAGAAAAGCACCAATTAATGCATGGGAAGCATAACGGGAAAGCTGGGAATCAATCCCATTTTCCTTAAAGGGGACACACTGGTCCCCAAGAGCCACATCCAGGAATCCTGTGGTGCTGAGTGCTGCCAAGAGCAGGAACAGCAGTGGGGAGCAGAGAGGGAGAAACCTGAGCAGGGACAGGTGACACCAGGGCTGTGGTGGCTCTGGGAAGTGCTGGGAAATGTCCCCCAGCAAAGGTGGTGACAAAGAGGATGGGGGTTTCTGTTCAAACCAGCTGGACTGGGAAATAAACGGGGAACAGCATTCTGGATCTCTTTTTTTCCCCTTTCTTTAGAGATTTACATGGTCAGACATGAAAAATCCCTGTTCTCCAGCCTAAAATTAAATCAGGATGAAAATGTTTCCTCCCACCTCAGGTGCAGGTTTTATTTGGGCCAATATTTCTGCATCAGCATTCCCAACTTTCCGCATCCTGTGGGATTTATCTGGGCAGCAGCCGAGTGGTTTGTAATTGTGAAAGAGAGGGGCTGGGCCAGCACAGGCACCTGCAGAGCCAAGGCACGGGGACAAGGAGGGACACAGGGATGTGCTCCAGGGTTTGGGGACAAGGAGGGACACAGGGATGTGCTCCAGGGTTTGGGGACAAGGATGGACACAGGGATGTGCTCCAAGGTTTGGGGACAAGCATGGACACAGGGATGTGCTCCAAGGAGGGACACCGGGATGTGCTCCAGGGTTTGGGGCCAAGGATGAACCAGGGCTTTGGGACAAGGCTGGATATGATGATGTGCTCCAAGGATGGACACAGGGATGTCATCCAAGGATGGACACAGGGATATGCCCCAAGGTTTGGGGACAAAGATGGACCATGGTTTGGGGACAAGTCTGGACACAGGGGTGTACTCCAAGGATGGACATGGGGATGTGCTCCAGTGTTTGAGGACAAGGAGGGACACAGATATGTGCTCCAGGGTTTTGGGAGAAGGATGGACACAGGGTTTGGGGACAAGTATGGACACAGGGATGTGCTCCAGGGTTTGTGGACAGGGATGTGCTCCAGGGTTTGGGGCCAAGGATGGACACGGGGATGTCATCCAAGGATGGACACAGGGATGTGCTCCAGGATTTGGGGACAAGGATGGACGCAGGGATGTGCTCCATGAGCTGGGGGTGCTGCCACAGAGGATCTGCTCTGCTCCAGCGTGGTGGAAGCTGCTGCTCATCCGGGAGAGAGCAAATCCCATGGGTGTGAGTCAGGGCAGATCCGTGTCTGCAGGGAGCACTGCTCAAGCTGAGCGCAGCATTCATGTTTGGAGGCTAAACTTAGTCCTCAGTTACTGGCAATGTCAGCTTGCATCATCAGTAAACTCAGAATGGAATTAGGCCACAAGGGATTATGGATAATGTGCTTTATTTGGAATATTTTATCCAGGCAAATCTGAACTGAAAAATCACAAGAATAGCCCGTAACAAGAGGAACAAAACCATAATGCACTGCCTCATTTTGTGTTTATTTGGGAAAAAATAACCACCTAAGGTTGGGAAAGAATTGTGATTGCTTTTCCAGGGCATTGTTCCTCCCATGACTTTGTGTGGGCACATCCCTGTGGACACAGAGCCCAGCAAAGCGAGCTGGCTGCTGCATAGAAATTCATGGAAACAGAAATTCCTTTCAATGAAAGAAGTTTTCTTTCCAGCTACCAAAGCAGTTTGCAATGCTCAGAAAAAGCACTGAAATGATTTCCTGGTGGACTCCCTCACCATTTTATCATGTTGTGTCAGATTGTGCATGTTGCTGATGAAAAGCAAAAAAAAAAACTCCCAAAAGTTATGTAGGCAAAAATCCTGCAAATTCCTCCGTGTCTTTTAAATGCTGGAAGTCCAAAAAGTCTGGTTTCAGTTGGGTTTGTCTCTTTTGTAAGAGTATTTAGTATTATTCAATAGACTTTCCCAGCTGCTGGGCTGGAAAATCTCAGTAGAAAAGGTGGATTTGGGTCTGGTCAGAAATTCCAACGAGGGTAACTTCAGTCAGATGCTGCATCCACCATGAAGGTTTTATTTCAGCAGCTGGAATAGAAAACCTGCTGTGATTCAAAATATGCATTCAACAGAAAAAATGTATAAACATTTACAAAATAAGGAAGAAAAATAAAATTTTCATTCATGCAAAATCCCCACATTTGTTGATATTTTTGACTGCATTTAAACAATAAATTGAGACAACTTGATTGACTTGACCTTGACTTGAAAATCCAGAAAGCTTCCAAGAAAATGATATCAAATGTAAAATCTATGGAGTCCTTTGGAGCATTTGGAAGCTCTAACTGTGTACAAGTTGTTGGATGTCACGAGTTTGTGCATTATTAATAAAAGTTGGAGCTTTGCATCTTCCCAGTTATAATTACTTCTCTAAATATCTCCAGGAAACAGAAGCATAAACTAGCGAGCATTTAAAAAGCCTGGGTAAGCATCTTTTGGAGAAAGTGCCTATAAAATGACTCATGCTTCTGTTTACAGTCTGAAATTGGTTTTCGAATCATAAAATAAGTGCAAGGTTCCCAAAGTGGGCAAATCAAGGCTGTGGCTGGGAGGTCACAAGTCTGAGCTGAGAGGAGCTTGCTGACTTAGGGATGAGAATCTCCACCAGGTTTGATGAATAATTCTTGGTTATTGGTAAAAGTCAACAACAAAAAAAAGACAAAACAAACAAACAAAAAAAAAAAAGCAAAAATAATCTACTTCAGGAAAAGAAATCACATAAACTCCACACCATATATCAGCAGCAGTTTTAAAATAAAATGTTACCTCTCCAAAGTCACTTGTTTTTACATGTGAACAGTGTACACAAGCCTCAGTAATTTCATTTACACACCATGGCTATTATTAGATGTAAACCACACACATTGCACTCATTTGTGAGATGTCCTCAGGACTCTCAAAGCTCTGTGGCTCTGGAACTCTTCTCCAGGATGATCAAAATCTGTTAAAAATATCGTGGAGCTCATGGTAACCAGAGAGACACAAATTCTGCTCGTTGGCCTCTGATGAGATTTGTCATTGTTGCATGAACTCCCTGACTGAGGATTTTGTCTCCCTAAATAAAATCCTGTCTAGGGCTGATCATGTCCTGCTTTATTGCCTTCAGAACCACGCTGTGCACTCTGTATTTCCCTTAAAGGAAAATACTTATGGTGGCTTTACTCTTTCTTAAATATCACAACAGGAAAGTCAAACCAAATTAATTTATTTTAAAAATATATTTATTTTTCAGTCCTTCTCTCCATTGGCTTGCATTCCATGGAATAGAATGCTGATACAGTTAATATAAAGTTGAAAACAGTAATTCCTTTTAATTTATAGAGATGTTGCAGCCTTTGCTGAAACTCCACCTTAATGAGCTGAGTTACTTTGGTGTTTATTTTCAGATGTGACTTGGATGCAGAGCTCAGGAGAAAATTCCCAATGTGAAGGTCTGGGTTATAAACAAGAATTTTTTCCATCACTCCATTTACAACTTTGTATTGTTGTTTAACATTTTTCCTGGGAAATAAACAGATGTTCAGCTGGGGTTAGCCAGAAACAGAAAGGAGTTGGGAGGAAATCTGATCCCCCACTTGAAAATTATGCTGAGGGAACACCCCCAAAAGCTCCACCTTTTATGCAAAATAAGCATGCTTAGAACATACTAGAAAAAAAAAACAAATAAAAAAAATAAACAGAAAAAAAAAAACAAACAGAGAAAAACAAAACAAAAAAAACCCACAAAAAACCAACCAACCAACCAAAAAAACCCCAAAAAACCCTCAAAAAACCCCCAAAAACCCCCCAAAAAAACCCCAAACAAAAAACCCCAAAAAACCCAACCAACCAAAACAAACAAACAAAAAAAAAAAGCCACAAAAAACCCCAAAAAAACCAAAAAACTCCCCCAGATTTTTAATTAAAATTGGTTTTTACACAGACTTAAAATGTGGCAGGGATTTAGCCTTGAATGGATTTCAGTGCACTTGGTGGAGATATCTTGGGTTTAATTATATGTTTAAAAGCATATTCTGCATTTAAGTACCAACAACCATTTGCTTGAGAACTCTCTGAATTTTGTGTGTCACACAGACACAAAAGTGAATGTAAATGAGGCTCTAAAGCATGAGGATCAGATATTTAATTTACAGTAATTTCATGATTATAAGCCCCACCTGATTATAAGCTGCACATCCCGGGTAGACCACAGGATTTGTCCATATATAAGCCGCACCCAAATACAAGCCACTTCTTTTTTTTTTTTTTAAGCGAGGATCCATGTGCGACAAAGTAACGAGTTAGTAACAGAATGGCGCCAGCGCGGGGTTTGGTGTCAGGTGCTCAAGTTGCAAACAGTTTTCATAGACCAGTGAAGCCTTTAAAGGCAGCCCCAGGTGCCCTCCCCGGCCGGCTCTCACTTCCGGGTTGGCATTTCACTGGGATTTGTCCATAAATAAGCCGCACCTGATGATCAGGCGCACTACTGGTGTAGGCTGGATTCTTCAATTATAAAGTTGCGGCTTATAATCGTGAAATTACTGAAATAAAACACTCCTCGGGTGCAGAATTTGTGCAGGTACAGAGGGATTGCGATGGGTCTGTGTGGGGCTTTTCCAGCTGCAGTGATGACTTTAGGGGGATCAAAAATAAAAATAAAAAAAAAAAGCCAACAAAAAAAAAAAACAAAAAACACAAAAGCTAATCCTAAAAGATTTCTACAGTTTCCAGTTTCAGACTGAAGGTGTGGATCTGGACAGGGAACTGAAAAATGCCAGGTCAGACAATGAAATTCTCCCAAAGTTGAATCTCCAGTGTCTCACTCAGGGCTGGCTGGGCAGGGAGGACACGGGGAGTGCTCCTGACGATAACTGAATGATATTTCCATATCGCAAACTTCCTTTTCTTCCCTTTTAATCAGAGGATGAAATAAGAGACATCAAGAACTTCATCCTTTCAGAGCTGACAATATTATTTTTTACCAACATAAGACCAAACTATTTGCATTTTTCTCAATTATTTTATTCATTCTGGCAGGGGAGAAGATCCCTAATAGACACCCAGGAGTTCTGGCAGTTTACAGAGCAATGTTTCAGCTAAACTGCAGATGATTTTCTGAACATTTCCACCTGAAAAACAGAGCTGTCTCCTCATTTAGAGCAAGAGCTGACCAAGCAGACACTTATTAAATCAACAGAAATAACTCTCCCACTCCAGGCTACAGACTGTGCTGCTCTGTTTGCATCTTCTGTTTTCCCTGATTTCCAAATGCCTGAAATCCTAACTGAGGAGCAGCCTTGATCCTGCTCCAAGCCTCCCAGCAAGGCTCAGCTCCTCATCTTGCCCCCAGCAGTGATTCCTCAGGGGGAAGAGCTGGGATCCTGTCCCACAGCACGAGGAAATCCTTCCTTCTGCAGGAGTCTGGGGAGAACAGAGTCTGGGCAGAGTCACAGGAATAAAGCAGGGATTTATTAAAATCCTTCACAGGATTCACCTTGGGCAGTGCCAGAGCCCAAACGTGGCTGCACCCAAGATGGACCTGAATCATGAATTTTCACTCTTTTATCAGTTTGGGTCCATTCACATCTTGGGTTTCATTGTCCAATTCCAGCTTCTACTTTATTTATTTCATTATTTAGTTATTTATTACTACAAAAGTGTGAAACCCCACTGTGTGACCCGGGGTCCATTTTGGGTGCAGCCCCTGGGGGGATTCATCTGCCCTAAATGAACCTGGAGGTCCCTCAATAAATAGAACTGATTTTTATTCCCCAAGATGGACCTGAGTCGTGAATTTTCACACTTGTATCAGTTTGGGTCCATTCCCACCTTGGGGTTCATTGCTCAATTCCAGCCCCAGGTTCTGCAGTCCCACCCTCCCAGGATGGTTTGGGTTGGAGGGACCTTAAAACTCACCCAGTGCCACCCTTGCCATGGCAGGAACATTTTCCACCATCCCAGGCTGCTCCAACCCCAATTTCCCACCTGGTCAGGGATCCAGGGGCAGCCACAACAAATCTGGGAATCTGTGCCAGCCCTCCCCACCCTCCCAGAATGGAATTCCTTCCCAAAATTTTGAGTTTGCCCAAGGGAAACATCAATAAAAGAAACCCGGGGGGGGTGTTGCTGAGGAAAAGTTTTGTTTCTGTCTCCTGGATGTCACATGAGAAAAACAGGAGTTTTCTTCTCATCATCCCAAAGATTCTCCACCTCAGCTCTTAGCACACGGAGGGTGAATTAAATTAATTTGAATAAATCAAGCATGGTCATTCACATCCCTGACAGTGCTTCTAACCAGCTTTGACTTTCACTCTTGGGCTAGGATTTATTTTAGAAAACCAGAAAAAAAATTGTCTTTATTATTCTTCAGACAGGAAAAATTACATGTTAAGAGCCAACAATTCATTGTCTAAAAATAATTTACAATTACATAATGCTTTCCTCTTTAGGAAGATTCATGTTAATTAGGCTTGTTAGCAGATTTATTTTTTTTTTTAGTTTAAATTTAGTTTAGGATTGGTCAAGAAGTTGTTCTGGTTCTTTGTCTGTGTGATTTGAAGAGTTGAATTCCTTCTACCCCAGTACCTGGGATGTCATCATCCCTTGGAGGTGTCTGGTGCCTTTGGGGAGGTGAATACAACACCTGAATTTCCCCTGCATTTCCAAACCAGCCTTCCCTCTGCTGTGCTGTCACATTTAGATCCATTTGTTTCATTAAAGTAGTTTTGGGACAAATAACTGAATATTCAGATGGTTTAAAACGTCTGTAATTCCCTTTGGAACTGATGATGTGCAGCTCCCCCAGAATGTTCAGGGATGATGTCAGGACAGGCCATGAATCCTTTTAGTCCAGGGCTAGACACAGTGTGGTGTTTGAGCTGAGCAAACCAGCAGGAAATTCCATGTGCTGGTTACCCCTGGCCCTGAAGAAGCCAATTTCTCACTTGCTCCCTTCACAGTGGATGGAAGAAACGGGAAAGAAAGCAGCAAAAGAAGAGATCCATCAATGTCACCGTGGCAGGGCCAGGTCACTGCACTGCAGAGCGTGGCTCTACAAACTGGGGCTGCTCCCTGGGCAGGGAAAAGAGCTTTGTGAGAGCTCCAGCTGAGAGGGGAACGTGTGAGAAATGTCTGAGTGCTGTGAGAAATGTCTGAATACTGTGAGAAATGTCTGAATCCTCACTTGCAGCAACCAGGAAAAGTGAGGCCTGTGTGTGAGAGGCAGGGACAGGGACAGGGATGGGGACAGGGACAGGGACAGGCAGGAGGTTGGTTGTTGGAACCCAGAAATCTGTTTTTTTTTTTATCTTTCTGCCTCTGACCCCCAAGAGAACATTGTTTTGGAGCTGAGGCCTTGGAGAAGGCTCCATATTTGAGTGATGGAGTTAAAGCCATGAGGGTGTAGTTAAACAGAAATGTGTGATTTCATATGGTGAAGGGTTTGCAATTTGAGGTTTTTATTATATAATAATAGGAATGGGACAAGATGGAATATCTTAGGTGTTGTCTCCTTTTTGTCTTCTTCCTTCTTCTCCATGATTTCAGGCAGTTTTTGGTTGGACAGTCAGTGCTGCACACTGGAGTTTTGTTATTAGGTAAATAGCGTAAATAATAGTGTAAATAAATGTGTTAATTCTTTATTGGACTGTTTAGCTTTAAAAGACTTTGTAACCAGCTGGATTCAGCTCCATTTGCTCACTTTTAGCTGGTGGCTGGAAGTGTTGCAGAACTCTCTGTATTTTAGGTAAGATTTAATAAAAACCCAGCCCAAACACGAGAAAATTCACCTCCTTCACATCTTTTTTAACCCTGACTCTGAGTGAAGACATAAGAGACTCCAGACAAACCATGAATTAAGTGATGCAAAACACCAGCTCCAGTACAGTTGGTGACATCTCTCATTTATCTGAGGCACAGCAGGAGGGATCTGACCCTGGGCTGTGTCTCACAGAAAGCTGTGACAGCAACACTGGAAAT
>VRYO01002781.1:2651328-2665363 GCA_009812075.1 Sialia sialis | reverse complement strand
TCTTTACTGATATATCTACAAGAACAACATCAGCTATGAAAATCAGTGAGTCTGGGAGCAGAGGGTGATGGACCCTGGGACGTGCCACACCTTGGGGACACTTTGCATTCAGTGTTTTTACTGTGCTCCCTCTGGTTTTTATCAATTTTTCCGTTTTTAGTTCCCTTCTTATTGTTTTTAATGTTGCTCTCTCCATGATCAGAGAATCCATAAATGGAGGAGTTTCAATAATTTGTCGAATGACATTTCCCTGGTCTCAGTCCCCAATCTCTGCATGGATTTCCACGCTCATGGTTCAAGCCTGACCAGGGCATCCCCATGATCAAACACTCCTAAAGGCAGCTGAAATAAATGAATCTAACTGCTTTTATAGAAATAAATGTGTACAGATATTGAGGTGTCACTGCCATGGAGAATCTTCCAGTTAGGAGCAGTTCCAGTTAGGAACCTGCATTGTTCAAAGCCTGGCACGGTTTGGTGCTTTCACTCCCACCCCCACTGGAATTACAAGTAAAAAATCATTAAAAACCCTCACACAAACACATCTTACAGCTGTTGTGTTTGGAGAGAAAATCTTGGAACCAGTGTGGTCAGAATCTGTAAGGATTTGTGTAAAACAGAAGCATCTAATGGCATGGTTTAACATTTTTCCATCATGGATTGGAATCCTTCATCCCAGCCATACAAAAATTACCCCTGGGTGCAAGTTTAGAATTTTTCCAGATTTTGGGTGGGTTTGGGATGAGGATTCTGCCTCAGGAGTGTCCTGGGCAGAGCTCCCTGGATCACCACACACAAACAGGTGTGAGCAAACCACTTTCCTGGCACTGATGCTGTTTGCATCTCTCTGTTGTTATTACAAATATCTGAATATTAAACACGCACCCAAAGCTCCTAAGCCTTTAATCCTTTTATTTTCCTACAATAACCACCTATTCATTTATTTATTTATTTAAACTGGTAAGAAACGCAAAGCTGAATAATATCCAGCAGTATCATGTCTAAATAAGCAAAAAGCTGGCGAGGAACCAAGAGATAATAACGGTGGCTTTGCTTTGTTTCCTGCTCAGGAGCAGCAAGGAAGACAGGAATTGGCTGTTGGACCATCTGCAGCAAGGACAGGCAAAGTCATGGGAGCAGCAGAAAAGCTCTGACAAAAAAAACCCCAAAAACTGCAAAGGGTCAAAGCCCTGATTTCATTAAGCAGCTCCTTTCAGAATTATCTTTTGCTCTCTCCAAAAGCTGGGGCATAATCTGTCACTTCAGCTGTTGTTCAGTAAAAATGTGAAAATTCCCAATGGAATGGGGTAGGAATGGTGGATAATGAAGTTAGGACTTCATAAAGTGCATTTTGAGCATTATTTACTAACTGGGTTTTATTCCTTTTAGGTTGCTGTCATTATTGCAGATCTTTAATTTCACCTTAAAATGCTTTCTTTTAATTATTATTATTGCAATTATTAAACCAGACATTAACCTTCATTTAAAAAAAAAAAAATAAAAAAACCTGAAATTTCTGTTTTTTCTGGTCGCAAAAATATGCTTTTTTACAAGCCAAGAAAGTAAGACTCCCCAGTTTATGGGGTTTTTTTTGTTGTTTTTTTTTTTTAACTAGCATTACAAAATCCATCCCAGGCTATTTTGGACGTGCCTGATGTATGACTCAAGGATCTCTGGAGCTGGCAGGCTCCTGGGTGTCCTGGTGCTCTGTGCATATGTGTCTCCAAACTGGCATGGGGAGGTGCTTGTGTCAATATTTATTTTATGGTCAGGAGTCTTTGGACAGCCTGAAAACAGAGGGGTGATTTGGGCTCTGAAATCCATGTGTCCAAATTTGAATTACTGAAGAGTATCTGCTTTACTTAAGCACATCACATTGAATTTATCCTTTTCCAGAAGGCACAAAATTAATGATGTGCCTTGAGTGGTTTTAAGGAATCAGAGGAGAAGGAAGGATAGTTTTTAAAGGGATTTAAAACCTGATACATCCTTTCTTAACCAGTTCTTCAACTTTTCACCAGTTGGGTTTCATAGGAAGCAACGCCCAAATTTTTATTCAAAACTTTATTCAAATTTCATTTGCATATTCACCTTTATATGTCCTCATGTAGAAAACATCTCTGATGTTTCTAGGTGTGCCAGCAGGGGTGAAAATTTCATTCTGCTGGTACATTCCAGGTAGGAAGGAACATGGAAAAAAAAAATCACATAAAGCTGAATAAACTGGAAAAAAGGAAGATCTGAGAGTAAAACCTGACAGCTGTTCCCAGCAAAAGGATCCCAAAACCAGCATCCACAGTGGCCTTGATCTGAAAAATCAACGAATTGTGAATTCAGATATTTCAGGAGGAAGGATAATTACTAATGGATTAAATTTCTTTCTGCTTGTTTGGGATTTTTTCAGCTTTTCTGTGGTTGTGTTTTCATCCAGCTGCAAATGAAGAATTCCTTTCTCTCCATCTTGCCCAAAACAGAGCTGGGGGGATGCAGCTGGGAGTCACTTTCAACTTGGAGCATCATCTGGAGCCAGCCATTAGCTGGAAACAAATATTAATTGTCCTTTTCCCCTTGATTTACAGGCAGTGAACTCTATCCTGGAGTGAAGATTGTCAGCTACAAATGCCAGGTTCAAATCCCTTGCTCATTTCCATTTTGGAATATCCCTGATGTTCTCTTCAGTTAAAAAAAAATAAAAAATCAAAGAGCAGATGATAGATTTCAATCAAGTAATAATGTCAGGCCCATTCTGATATTTCCACATATTTATGCAAGAGTAGCCAAAGGAAAAATATTCTCTTTTTTCGTGCAATCTTGTAATTTCTTTGTCAGTTGAGAAGGTAGATAATAAATATTGGCAATACATGAGACTTGGCTCCACTAAGAGCTACCCTTTGCTATCTTGAGCAGCAGCAGTTATTAATTTTCAGACATAATCAAGTGATTTATATTCATGATTATGGTTCAAACCACCCTGACACTTGTTCCTTCTACATCAGACGCCTTCTCGCTTCGTGCTTTTTGTGTTCAGCGGCGATTAAAATAAGAATGAGAGGGTTTGGGGTTTTTCAGGAGTATTGTTATAACATTTCTCCTCTCATTTCAGGTCTTGCCCACTGAGTCATCACCTGAGCAGTGAATTCTGCACAGACTCTCAGTAATTATTTTTGTGTTTTAGAGACTCCCAGCAAGTCATTTCCTCATTTGCACTGAGAATTGCAGATTTGATTCCTCTTTCTGTCTGCCACAGATCCTTTGGAATTCTTATCTTTGTCATCATTATCATGGTCACTAATCTCTAATTACCACTGGTCTCTAATTTGACCTAATAAAAATTCATAAAAAACACTGGCATTCCATTTTAATGCTCATTGCCTCTGTCATACTTTGTTGTATCAGAAGTGGTATTGGAATGAGGATAAAGATCCATTGTTGAAATGTAAAGAAACATGTTTATCCAGAAAAATAGTTTCTGTGCAATGTCTATTTGCATTTCTTTGAGAACTGCACATACTCCAAAAATGAACTTCAAATATGTTCTGCTTTTCCACTGCAGCGAAATGACTCAGTTGATATTATTTCTCCGTCTGTTTGGTAAACAAAATCAAAATATTTTGGTTGTCGATTGCTATAAAATGAAAACTGCTTTTGTCTGCGAAGGAGCTCACAGCATCTGATCTTGAATTGTGATGTGCTTTGGGAAAATGACACAACATGGGATGAATCCAAATCCGTTCTCTCTTTGGGGGAAGCTCTATTTTCAATGCCTTGGTGAGGCTTCACAGCTCCTTGCGTGGCTCTGTTGAATGTCTGGAGGAAACCCTGGAAGCAGCTCAGCCTTTTTCCTTGGATGTGGCCAGAGGTACCCTGGAGAGCTCCCAGTTTGGGTCCAGCCATGCAGAGGAGGAACGTGAGGATTGCAGGAGAGTGTTCCCCCTGGATCTGTGCTACGCATGCTTCCATAACAGCAATTCTGTTCCTGGCTGGAATGCTAATGTGCCAACAGATTCTTACAGAAATTAAAGGCTGTAACTCTTTCTATTAAATATTTTACACCAAAACAGTGAAAAAACAAATCTTATTAAACTGCAGACAAAGCATAATCAATTTATATTTCCTAGCATGGTCTTGCAGCTGAACCCCCAATTTTTAGCCCAGCTGACTGAAGGGATGACAGGGAGCTCACTCTGCCCAGCTAACGAGTTTTGCAAGTTGTGTGTGACTTAATTAAAAATGGACCTGTTCAAAGCAGAGATAAATGTCTCTTTTTCAATTACTGCATTTTCAACAGTGCCTCATTTCCTAGATCGCTTTCCTGTGCCCTTCTATCCAGCCTAGCCTGTACCCCTGGGACTCTAACAATTCTTCTTCCAAGCTTGTTGTCAGAAAGGAATCAGCTCTGAATTCCTGGAAACCAAAGCAGGAGCCAGCAGAGACCACGCTGCTCCAGCTCTTCCCTTAATGGAATTCCTGTTGTTTTTATGGCCTCTCAGTGTCCCTGACTGAGGAACCTTCCCCGTTGCTCCTCCTTGGAGTTTGATCTCACACCTTGCCCTGGGAGGTCGGATCTTTTGTGGAGCAATGAAAGCACACTCAGCTGGGAATTCTGCTGGGAAACCCTCCCTGGAGAGCCTTGTGCTGCCTGCTTTTGTGCTCCGCAGCAGCAGGGAGAGCGTTCCCTGGGTGATGGATAACAGAGCTCCTTGGCACCGCCAGCTCAGGGAAGCACTTAAGCAAATGGTTTTATTGATGGCAGGGAGATTGTTAAATGGAACCCATGGAATACACTGCGCTGGGCCCAGCGCTTTCCTGGAACAGTCAAATGAAAGAAATAAACTTTGCAAAACAAATATCCATCAAACAAACCTTTCAGTCTTCCCCAGCCGTTATCATCCTCATAATCCACACGAAACCGCTTCGGTTTTTTAATAGAAGCACATAAAGCAGCATTTTTAGCAATTTTTAGCAATTTTCCAGAGGTTTTTTTGGGCATGGGTGTTGTTCTCATGGAAATGAGAGGTGAGATTTGTTTGGAAATTCTGCTTGTTGTTCACCTGAGTGCAGGAGAGATGGATGGATGGATGGATGGTTGGATGGACAAGGAAGGAAGGAAGGAAGGAAGGAAAGGAGGCAGAGCCCCAGTGCTCTGTGTGTGCCATTGATTTTCTTTCCTTTAGGTGCTGACTGAGGAAAAGGGGCCCATCCCCTCTGTGATTCATCAGGAAATATTCCAAGTTTCTGATTCCTGGGGCTCCACAGGCAGAGCTGAGGGATGGAGGAATTGGGATAAAATCATGAGCATTACAAAAAATGCAAGTGGCACTTCTCAGCCATTTCTTTATTACTGAAAAACACATATAAATTCTTTAATAATATAAGTTGAAAGCTTTCCTTTGGAAAATACATATTTAATGTCATTTGTGACAAAAAGACAAAAAACAGCTAGGTGTGAAGGATTCATATAAAGGTTATGATTGAAGCCTCTTTGCTGTAAAATTTTAACATTTCTGTGTTAATCTTTCATCTTTTTCATCCGCTTTTGACATTTATTATTAGTGCCTCCTGAAATCTGTTTGTATTGATTTAAGATTAATATTTTAAAGTTCATTCCAATAAAAATGTTAATGGTCATAAATTTGATTCTCCCCTGCAATGTGTTCAACAGCTCTTTCCCTCATTTGGGAGTGTTCAACGACTCCTCTTGATGTAATAATACCGAAATAATACACGAGGAATGTGAGGGTTCAACGAAGGTTAAAGTAACAAAGATATGCAGGAAGCAGAGATTAAAAAACCCCCAGTCATGCACCTGGAAGGGCTGATTGGCATTTCACAGCTGCTTTTCCTTCAATTGCAGAACCCGATGCTTTATATTGAAACAAAACATTATCAACGAGCCAGCAATCCCCGGACTGCAATAATCCCAGTGTTTAGTCCAAAGAGTCTCGATTGCAGAACCCGATGTTTTATATTGAAACAAAATATTATCAATGAGCCAGCAATCCCTGGACTGCAATATTCCCAGTGTTAGTCCAAAGAGTGTCTGTAATCTGCCTGCAGCTCTGGCTGTGCCTGCCATTGGCCCAGGGCTTTACAAACACAACTGAGAACTGATAACAGCAGCTCATAAACCCCAGGTTTGGTGTTGAACTTCAGAGTCAGGAGCAGCAGATGAGGGAGTCACAGAAACTTTAAGGTAAGGTTTATATTTTATTGCTTCCGAGGCTCTGCAGAGCTTTCCCTTGCTGGTGACTGCTCATCACACCACAGAATTTAGATTTATAAATTATAAGGATTTGTTTCCAATGTTTTGAGGTTTGGAGAAAAAAAGAACTGAAGTTAAATGAGATAGGAAGCTGTAATGACAAGAACTTTAATAAAATGCTACTTTTTTTGGAAAATTAATATTAGCTTTTTTAAGTTTTAGTGTGATATCATTTGGGGCAACACAGCAAAAGGGGATTTTAGGTTGTGATGGGTTAAAGATGGCAGCAGGTGCATACAACTTAAACTGTCATTTTACATCTAGAATAGTTCATTCTAAACTATTTTTCACTCCTGTGGATCATCACTAGAAATGCAAAATTGTTCTGCTGTGACAGTGCAATGCACACGTGCTCCCACACTTCCTTAACTAAACAGAGCAAATTTCTCTGTGTTTAACTCTCTTTTGGGAGGTTAAATGCCCTGAACCACAAGCTAAATGCAGTGGTAGCTGCCAGTGTGCATTGATCTGGCTGCTGAAGTTAGTTTTAATTAGTTTTAATTAGTTTTGATCAGTTTGATTGCTGGTGCACGGCTCAGTGTTGATGGTTCAGGGCTGTTCTCTGAGCCAGCACAGCGTGCCTTTCTTACCCAAAAAATTCGAAAGGAATTTGGGGAAACCTCATGTTTTCCACAGGTTTTTAAGGCACTGACTCCATTGAGTAATTTCTCATATTTCAGTTGTGATTCCAGCAGCAACCACTGTGCCATTGTACTCAATCTGCTCTCCCACTGTACAAATAAACAATTTACCTCTCTCTTGCCTTCCCCACATGTCCTGGACACCTACAGAATTTATTCCAGCTTTTCTTAGTCTATTTTCAACAAATCAGGTTCCTCCTTTTTAAATGAATAGGCTTGTGTTTGCTTTAAAGGAGAAAAGTGAGTTTAGAAAAGAAAAAAAATGGGGAAGAAGGTTTTATTTGTTTTCTGTTTCAGGAGTTTTATTTACCTGTGGGATTAATCTAAAGAGTAAATTTTTCTATGTTATGTGATTTTCAGGGAGAAAAATACATTTCTAATTAATTATGATAATAGTGGTATATAGACTACTATTATACATATATTATAGTAATATATAATACCATATTGTAACAGCACTCTATCTACAAATATATACTACTAGGATTTGTACTACTATATATACTACTATTATAAATAGTAAAGTAATTTCCTAATCTGCACTGGGTGAATTATCTTGAACTGGAGACTTATTGTTTGTAGTCTAGCATTTTATTTAAGCCTCAGGATAAGGTGATAAAAAAAAAAAAAGAATTATTTACAAATGCTGCTAATTTAATAAATTGGGAATGCGATTTATAACGGTGTTAATTTAATAAATCAGGAATGTGGTTTACAGCATTTTTTTGCGTTTTGCTGTGCCTGATGGAGTTTCTCTGGGTTTCCAGATGGGCAGGAAGTTCAGTGGGCTGGAGCTCAGCCTGATTGCGCTGGTCACCGTGCTGACTGTGGTGGCTTGTGTCCTCATCGGGCTGTTTGCCACGGGCCAGCCCGGCGTGAAATCTCCAGGTGAGTGCTTCCCGTGGTGCTGGGGGAGCAGAAGATGTGCTCAGCTCTGACTCAGGGTTCTGCTCTTATCTGCATGCTCTTATCATTATCCAAAGGTGAACCGTGGCCAGTCCTTCCTGTGGGTGACACAATCAGAGTTACCCGTTATGAATGCAATAAAGGCATGAGTTGGGATTTATTGTCCTGGAAAATCTTTTATCTCTCCCTCCGCTGGTTGGACTTTCTTTTGGAGCACAGAGCTCCAATCAGTTCCATTTTCTGAGTATAAAAAAAAGGATAACGCTGAAAAAAATCTTCCTCATCCCTGTGTGGGAGTGGCCAAACTGTGTGGAACATTATTTCAATCCTAAAATCCCACAGTGCTTCTTGCTAATGCACTGATAAATCAGGAACCCTTGTGTTCCAGGGGTGTGAGCAGAGCACTGCTTCACTTCCATTTCCATTTTTCTGAGTACAGTAATTTCACAATTATAAGCCGCAACTGATTATAAGCCGCAATCCCAGGTAAATCACGGGATTTGTCCATATATAAGCCGCACCTGAATATAAGCCGCACTTTTTTTTTTTTTAAAGCGAGGATCCATGTGTAACAAAGTAACGAGTTAGTAACAGAATCGTGCCAGCGCGGGGTTTGGTGTCAGGTGCTCAAGTTGCAAACAGTTTTCATAGACCAGCCAAGCCTTTAAAGGCAGCCCCAGGCGCCCTCCGCGGCCGGCTCTCACTTCCGGGTTGGCATTTCACTGGGATTTGTCCATAGATAAGCCGCACCAGATGATTAGCCGCACTACTGGGGTAGGCTGGATTCTTCAATGAAAAAGGTGCGGCTTATAATCGTGAAATTACTATAATTCCATTACTCAAGGAAGCAAAAAGCCTGGAGGTGAAAAGGGCAGAAAAATAAAAATTATTGCTTATACAAGGCAAACACCTCGATGTTTCAGTAAAACTGCCCATCCAGACTCATATCTGCATTTTTTTTTCTTGTTTCTGTCAAGAGTTAGAGTTTTCTTGAGCAAAAAGCTTGAGTGCAGATGATGCAAAGAGGCAAATCTGGGGGTGTGTGTCCATCTCAGCCCAGGGCACATCCCTGCACTGCACATCCCTGTTCCAGACATAAACAATGTTCCCAAACTCAGGAATTAACCTTCATTGTTCCCTTTAATCAGCTGAATTCAGTGCCACAAACCTGAAATCTAAAGGAGCACTTTAAACAAACTTGAGGATGCTTTTCCCTGATGCTCCAATTCCAGCTCTCGTGGAAAGCTCTGGCTCAGGGAAGGAGCACCATAACAGCCCAGTTTAAGAAGATAAAAGTTCTTCCAATTTTAATTTTTCATGTATTTTCAATGAAGCAGAGCACATTGACCCACAGGAGTCGCTGAAAAGTGAATGAAATAAAATGATGAAAACTTCACCATAAATTTTTGAACATAGAGGTAATTTTGATAGCTGAAATAATCATGTGAAATTTTTCAAAGGTAAAAATAAATCACAGAAGCAACAGTTAGTAGTGATTTAAATTTCTGTAATTGTTAGGGAAGCAGGTGCTGAGTTCAGAGAGAATCAAATTATTCCTGGTGCTAACCCATTCCTTTATTTCCCTGCCAGACTTTTACCCACAATGTCAGAGGATACCAGTAGCAGAGAGAATTGACTGCATCCCGGATCAATTAGCAACACAGGTCTGGAAACCTTCTGGAAAATATTAGAAAAACAGATTTCTTCCCATAAAACCACCTATTTATTTATAGAAACGTAATTTGTCTCCACTAGGTCAGGTATTTCCTTAAGCTGTTTAAATCTGTGATTGTCACAATGTTTGCAAGGGAGTTCAACTACAAAACCAGTTTCAGAGGTGGCAAAAATATTGGTCAGACATCAAGCAGCTAAAAGAGTCACTCTCGGTTTTTAACAGCTTTTTCTGAACGGTTTCATTTGGTGTGATGGACAAAAACTGGCATTTATAATAATTCAGAAATGATGGGATTTACTGAGATGTGCAATTTTTCGACGTGTTCAGAGTTTCCTTTCAAACCCAGTGCCTTCCTCTCCTGGCTGGGGTGTCTGAGAGAGCAGAGTAGAGGAAAAAACCTTTGGGCTGAAGAATTTCTGAGTTAAAATTCCCAGTGAAAAGCATCACATCAGGCTGGATGAGGATGAGGATGGTGGAAGGTTTCCTGCCCTGGGAAGGAATTGGAATGAGAGGAGCTTTGAGATCCCTTCCTATCCAAACCCTCCCATGATTTTTTGATGCCCTTTATTTTTCAGTGCTTTCACACTGAAAACCTTCTTGTAATAGTCACTTTAAAGACTATTTTTATTATATTTTTTATTTTTCATCTTTATTATGGATTTTCTTGTTTTCTTTAAGAAGCCTGGTATCTTTCTTAGATCTGGGGAGGGGCAGCTTAGAAACAAAAAAACAAAAACCAGTGTGATGTGGGCTACTTCTGTCTTTTACAGAGGCATAAAAATTGCGAACCAGCTGTCTGAACCTCGGAGGAAATTCCCACCTAATTCCAGAGCTGGCTGTGGTTAAAGCCTCTCAGGCCTTGGGATTTGTTATGATTTGTAGTTCAATAAAGTCCTGCAGGGGATGGGTTAGGAAAGGTTCAAATCACAGCCTGCTCCTCCACTCTTCAGGTTCCTTCCCTGCCCCAGGAGCAGGCAGAGCCCTGCAGGAGAAGCCATGCAGATCATTTAAATGTGTGATTGCTGCCTTTGAACCATCACCCCACTGCAGGGAGGGATGCAGTGCTGCTCTGGCTGCAGCTGCAAGGAGAGAATTAAAAACAACCAAATCAGAAAATGGAAATTGCAGCACTGAGGGTGCCTGGTCTGGAAAGAAATTATTCCTGAATTTTAGTGAAGAGCAGGCAGCAGATTTGACAGGGTTAGAGATAAATTTCACCTTTACTCCATGAGAAAAGCCAGGATCCCATCCCAGTGATTCCAGTCACTCCTGTGCACATTTTGGGTGTGCACTAATGCAGCAGCCTGCAGGTAAAACTGCAGCTCCTGCATCACTCTTCCGCAGTGCTTTGTGTCCATGGTCTTCAGAATAAACAGCAGCTGGGAAAAATGATTTGGCTAAGCTGGTCTAGAAGGTTGAGTACCTGCTTTGATTGGTCACTGAAGATGTGCAGGATGGAGCCAGAAAATGAGCAGAATTGCAAAAAAAATAGAAGTAAATGGAAGAAAGAAAATGAAAGAAAAAGGAGGGAAGAAGGAGGAAAAAAAGAAGAGGAAGGCAGAAAGAAATGAAGAAAAGAGGAAGGAAGGAAGGAAGGAAGGAAGGAAGGAAGGAAGGAAGGAAGGAAGGAAGGAAGGAAGGAAGGAAGGAAGGAAGGAAGGAAGGAAGGAAGGAAGGAAGGAAGGAAGGAAGGAAGGAAGGAAGGAAGGAAGGAAGGAAGGAAGGAAGGAAGGAAGGAGAAAGAAAGAAAAGAAGAAAGGAAGAAAAGATGAATGAAGAAAAGATGAATGAAGAAAGGAAGAAAAAGGAAGAAGAAGGAAGAAGAGGAAGGAAGGGAGAAATGCATGAAAGGAAGAAAAGAAGAAAGAAAACAGATATTTTTAATCTGATCATGTGGTTGATGAGGATAGAGATGATGGAAGAAATAAGCTATTTAGGAGACAGCAGAACACCCCAGTAAAACAAGAATTGCACTGAGCAGAGCTCGTGTAGGCCAGGCTGACACCTCTGAAAGCTCAGGGGAGAGGGAATTCTTGGCTTGGGGTTGGTTTCTGTGCTTTTCTTCCCCACACACACTGTTGGTGGAGGCTGTGTGGATGCACATTTTAGCTCAGCACGTGGCCAGGCTGCTGTTTGAGCCCTTGGTGCTCAGCCCGTGCTGTACCCAGTGCAAACAGCCCCGTGTGTCCTTGTGTTCCTAATTAAGCTTCGGATGCTGCTATCTATTGTGCTGCTTTTACAGCGCGCAGGCTGGCATCACATCTTTGTGTCCCTGGTGAACTCCGCTCCTTCCCCCATGCCAATCCTCAGCTCCCCTGCTTACTTCCTTGTGCAGAAAGCTCAATGTGCCACAAAAACACAAATCTGCCAGGTCCAGCTGGAAAAGTAGCACTGGACTGTGAAGGGGCTGATGGAAATTGTGGAGAAGTATTCAGGAGAAATAGCTGGGGAAAAGAGAAAGATGCTTAGGAAGCTGGGAATGTGGATGCCTGAACTGGCAGGTTTTAGGAAAATCAGTTTATTCTGCTTTTTATGGGATGGTCACTGGTCTGGGAAGGGATGAGAAGATGGAAGGAGCAAATCTGTTGTTATATTTCAGATATTCCCCTAAATATGAAGGAGATGAAGGGAGGGACTAAAGCTGTGATTCCTGCAGCCTTGGAGGGCTTGGTGCTCCCTCTCCTTTAGGAACTCTGCAATAATTCCTAAATGGGAAATAGGGAGTTCTCCTGTGGGATCTGGGGAGGTGGGAAGTGAGCCTGAGCGTTTCCCAGCCTTACAAAGGGGGAAAATAATCCCTGCATCTCCCCTCCAACCCTTATTTTTGGCTTGGAACCTGATGGAAATGACAGCAAATGTTTTCTGATGGGATGAATCCACATTTCTGTGTGTGTTGAACCTGGGGTTGATTTTGGGTGGTTTTGAGTGATTTCTGTAAAGCCACTCTCAAATAAATTCCCTGAGACTACCCCAGCCAGTGGCTTTGTAAAGTCCCTCAGAGCTTCCTTCAGCACCTGCCTGATTGCTGGGCTGGAGCTGCCTTGTCTTTTATCTGTCCAGAGCCTCTGGAAAGAATTTGATCTGCACTGCCCAGTTTGGGCTCCCAGACCCCAAAACAAGAACAGCAGAAATGAAGGTTTTGGGTCACGCCCACCAATTTCAACTTTTTAGTTTTAATTATTTATTACAAACACCAAAAGTGTTTGAGCACAATCAGATGAAGGCAGAAAGACCTTCTGGCAGTGGACAGGCGGGAAATGAGGACTTGAAGGTGTTCCTTTTGGAACTGGATTCCTGAGATCGCTGAGGGACATCACCCTTTGCCCTCAGTGAGAGTTGTTTGGCCGCTGTCCTTTGCCCTCAGGAATGAATGGGGCTTTAAGGAGAGAAAATGGGAGGGAACTCAGTGATTAATTGCTCCAATCTTATCTCCGAACATAAACTTCACACACACAGCTTGTAAACAAGTTAATTTTTAACAGCACAGCAAAGGAATTTTGGCTTTTCAGTGAATGTTTGTAAAGATTGGTGCCACTACACTGAGACAGTGGCTTGAAATAATAGTTGTTTTTTTTTAAAAAAAAAAATCTCAATTTGAGGTTGTGCAGATGCAATCTGAATATTTCTGATACTGGAAAATTCCATTAAATTATTACACACAATGTTCAATTCTGCATATATCGATGTTTATAGGATATAAATCCCACAATAAATTTCACACCCTCCCCAAGTGTGTGACTTTTGGTCAGACTCTGCTGTATCTGTCACAGCTCAAAAGCTTCAATAATTCTTTTATTTATTTATTTATTTATTTTTTTTTTAACCTGTGGATCTCGTGGTCTTAAGAAAGAATGCACATCCAATCAGCAGGTTTACCCTGAACCCACAAAAAAATTCCTCTTTGGTGCTTTCTGTGCCACTGAGCTTACTCAATAGATTTTCAAGGGAGGACTTGACCTGAGCAGAGGACTTACCAAGCTTTTTGGTGTTTGGGGTGAAATGTGCACTTTAGCTGGCATGGAAGGGATTTATTTGTGCCAGCCCAGCTGATTTGTGCCCTCCTGCCCTTGCTCAGAGCACCTGCTCCCTCCGTGGCTGCTGCTGGAGCCCCCAGAGTGACGCCAGCGTGCCCTGGTGCTACTTCTCCCCCAAGCACGGCTACCGAGTGCAGGGCTCCCAGAGATCCACCTCGGCAGGTAAGCTCATGGGACACCTTCCCGTGTCTATAAGATTTATTTTATAAATTGTTTAATATAAATAATATAGAAAATACGTAAAACGATACAAAAATTAGTATTAAAAATAATTAGATTAATTTAAAATTAATATTAATATAAAATGATATAAAAGTGGGTACCTTAACACCAAGTGTGTGCTGTGTTCAGCATGGTGCACGTTGCTGGGCAATCTTACTGATGAATAAAACTTTAGAGCAGGGGAAGAGGGGGGCAGGCTCTTTTCAGTGGTCTCCATTTTATCAGGATTTTGGGGGCAGGATTCTTTAGGATTTTTGGGGGGATTTTTTGGGAGGTGGGAATGGGGGAAATGGGA